>VDFB02000020.1:33250496-33429071 GCA_007258455.2 Sequoia sempervirens
ACCTCAAAACATTTGAAAATTGAAAACCCAAAATAGTGGAAAACTTGAAAAACCCTAAACAACCTCAAATAATTAGAAAAAAAAGCATCCACATAAACTTTCGATAAAACCAAAAATAGCCTCAAATCATTTTCAAAATTCCAAAACCATCCATCTAGTTTCACTTTCAACCGCAATAAACTTTCATCCATAATAAATCAAACATCATCTTCAACCTTTGGTGAAACAAATAGAAAGCAACTATCACATGTTGTAAAGTGAATGCTAATTGTCAAAATCTAAAGTCTAAATCATAGGTAAATGAGTAAGTGGAGTTTGTATCAATGGCATATCACACACCTAGTCTTAATCAAAACATCTGATAAACATGTTCTAGGGTGAATCCTTTCGACAATGGACATCAACATCATAAATCACCTTAGCTATGCTAAATTGGAAAGAGATATAGATAACACTGACTGTTTTTCTTTGATATTTTCTTATTATTTATCTTATTGACCCATTATGAGGACCTCTCGATGATGTCTAAGTGATTTAGAGAGAAAGGAATAGGGAATCAATCATTATCTTTCATTGGGTGTGCTTGTGGGTATTATTATAAAATAATCTTGGCACATACTTGCTCAGTTGTGTGTATGGAAGTCATTTGGTACAATACCATACTATTGTACATCGGGTTATGAATTAGCTCCGCTTGTGGCTATCTTAACTCTCTATTATAATATTATCATTAGTATATTTTTATTTAGTTGTTTAGGTCGGCCTAAGTCTTATATAGGTGTGTCTAAGTCGTATCTAGGTGATATCCTTGGCATAAATAGGGTATATATAGGAGGTTGTGAGTCTTATTTCATCATCAAGTTGTGAAGTGTGTTCTCATTAGAGATATTTGGAGGTTTTCCCCCTCGAAGTGGCTTGTTATTCTCAGTTATTATCAAGTATTTTCAGCATATTTCATATCATATTCTTCCATTGTGCAAGTTATTTCATAAAAAGTGGTATCAGAGCATGATCTTGGCACCATAGAGGGAAGGTTTTTCTCAATTTTGGAGGCGATTTTGGGAAGAGCATATCTTTCAGAATTTGTCGAATTTTTTTCTAATTTTTAAAGGGTTTTTGAAGAACATATTGGAGAAGCTGCAGTCAAGATTTTGGAAGAATTGGAGTAGAATTAAGCGAATTATTGCAGAATTAGGGTTTCTACACTATTTTTTTGGAATCTACATATCTCGCACATCTTGTTGAATTGGCATCTGATTTTTATTGGGTTTTTGAAGATATACTAAAGGAGATTACAGTAAAAATTTGAGAGAATTTAAGTTTCATTTGTGTGATTTATTTCAACATTAGTGGTTTCCATCATGACGGGGCCTGCAACAAGGGGTAAAAAGAATGTTGTCACTCCGGGGAAGACTCCTGATAAGGATGGTGAAACAATCGAGGATATTACTCATAATGAAGAAATAAATAAGGTCAAGGAAGAATTTTCCTCAATTAACAATAAGGTCAAGGAAGAAATTTCCTCAATTAAGATGGATATGTGTGACCTACGAGGAGATATGTCAGACATGCGAAACATGTTAAGCACCTACATAGCAGAATCAAGAAAGGAGTTCTCAAGCGACCAAGGTGAGAATTCTAGGTCAGCCACTACTAACACAAGCTTTAGTACTCCTATTGGATCTAGGAATTTATTTCCCAAGGTGGATATGCGCAAGTTTGATGGTAAGGATCCTCTAACATGGATAAACCAAATGGAGAATTTTTTTGAAGTACACCAAATCCCAAATGGACAAAAGGTCACGATGGCTTCCTTATATTTAGAACCGGATCAATTCATTTGGTATCGTTGGCTTTGCACTCATCGAGGTAAAAAGGGGCTCACCGTCTCATGGTCAATTTTTACAGAGGAACTCCAAGCACAATATAGCAATAGCGTCACAGACAACTTCTTCAGCCAGCTAGCTAAACTTCAACAAACAGGATCAGTTAAGGATTATATTCAGCAATTCCAAAATTCATCCTTAAGGGTGGATTCAATTACTTCGAGGAAAACTTGAATGATTTATTCTTGGTGGTCTCAAGGATCACATAACATGAGGCACGCGATAAGCTTAGACCTAGTTCCATAAATGAGTCTTTTATCTTAGCACGTTGTGGTAGAGGAGAAATATTTGATTCCTAAGAAGCAAGGGGCTAATGTGACAAGAGATATGCGATATTCAACACAACCTACTAAGTTGACTCCACAACAAATTGAGGAGAAAAGAGCAAAAGGCTTGTGTTTCAATTCAGATAGCAAATACGAGGACATAAATGTAGTGAAAAAGAAATTTGTTTTATATCAAGGTCCCAATGAGGAGCTGAAGAGGAGGAACCCATACTAGAAGATGAAAGGAGTCAAATGAGGAATCACATGATTCTCAACCAATCATTTCTTATCATGCACTCTCATGTTTCAGTGCTCCACAAACTCTCAAGGTGGTGGGGTTCTTAAAGAAGCAGAAGGTAACGATGTTGATCAACTCAAGTAGTACTCATAATTTCATCAACAAAAGTTAGCTACTCATCTAAATTGTTTTATATATCTAGCTCCAGAGTTTCAAGTTTTGATTGCAGATGGTGGTACTAGTTGTTCGTGAAGTGTCATAGATTAAATTCATCCATGGAGATTATCAACTTGATACCCCAATGTATGCGATATCCATGGGTGCAGCAGATATTGTTTTGGGAGTACAATGGCTTACTACATTAGGAACAATTGAGATGAACTTCCAAGAACTATTCATGATATTTCAATCAGAAGGAAGGCTAGTAGAGCTAAGGGGGTTGAAGGCAAAATCTCCACAAATGGTAAGCTCTCATCAAATGCAAAAGTTTCTTAAGAAAGGAGTGGATGGATTTGTGGCCCAACTATGTTCATTAGAAGTCTCTCAATCTATTACTCCTACTCACCCAAATTTGCAAGCTATAATTGATCGCCACTCAGTTGTTCTTGGAGATATGCCTAAAGGACTTCCTCCTAAGAGGGATCATGATCATGCCATACAGTTAGTCCCAGGGAGCCAACCACCGAACATCAGGCCTTACAGGTATCCACACATACAAAAGAGGGAGATAGAAAAAATTGTTGAAGAGATGCTAGAGGCAGGAATCATTAGGCATGACAAAGCGTTACTCTGGTGATGGCACGTAAGAAGGATGATACTTGGCGATGTCCGTGATTATAGAGTGCTCAACATGTACACCATTAAAGATAAGTTTCCAATTCCGGGCCATTGATGATTTCCGCTAGATGAATTAAATGGAGCTATGTTTTTACTGATTTCATCCTGAGGAGGATATTTGTAAGACGCGATTTCTGACTCATGAGGGTCATTATGAATTTTGGTGATGCCATTTTACCACACGCACCATCTACATTCCAAAGTTTGATGAATTCCATTTTTAAGAAGTTCTTGAGAAAGTTTGTGTTAGTATTCTTTGATGATATATTGATTTATAGAAAGACTTGGGAAGAACATTTGCAACATGTGGATCAAGCATTACAAATACTTGAAGATCATAAACTCTATGCCAAGCCATCCAAGTGTTCTTTTGGTCTTAAGGAGGTGGAGTATTTGGGACACATAGTTTCACATGAAGGAGTAAAGGTGGACCCTAACAAAATTAAGGCTATCATGGAATGGCCTATTCCAAAAACCATTAAGAAACCGAGAGGATTCTTGGGATTGATAGGGTACTATAGAAGATTTGTGAAGAATTATGGTAGTATAGTAGCACCTCTCACCACTCTATTGAAGAAGGATTCTTTTCATTGGAACGAGTCTGCCAATACAACATTTGAGAGATTGAAGGAGGCTATGTGTTCAACTCCAGTACTTTCCACTCCCGACTTCACCAAGGAATTAATTGTGGAATGTGATGCTTCTAGAAATGGGATAGGAGCAGTGCTTATGCAAGAAGGTCGCACCAATTGCTTTTGAGAGTCAGCTAATTAAAAAGGTAAGAATCTAATAAAACCTATTTATGAGAAGGAAATGCTAGCAATACTCCATGCAAAGCAAGTTCCAATGGCGGCCTTATCTATCAAGTAGACATTTCGTTAAGACAGATCATGATAGCCTAAAAATATTTTTTTTGGAACAACTATCTTCCTAAGAGCACAAAAATGGGTCACTACATGTTAGATATGACTTTGAGATTGTATATAAGAAAGGAAAAGAAAATATTGTCGCGAAATGCACTGGCCATGGAAGGATGAGAAAGATGAAGCCTTATTGTGCCCTTTCAATATTACAAGCAAATTGGGTGGAGGAAGCCAAGCAGAGTGGAAAATGATGCTGCTTACTAGTAATCTCATCGAACAATTAAAAAGTGATCCTAGTAGTTCTATAAGTTTTGTTGGAAGGGAGATACTCTTTGGTATAAAGAGCTTATCTCTGAGAATTCCAACCTTTAAAATCAAGATTCTCACAGAGTTGCATGAGTCTCCAGTGGGTGGTCATTCAGGATTTTTGAAGACATATCATCGAGTCAAGCAAGATTTCTTTTGGGAAGGGCTAAAGGGTGATGTTCAAAAATTTGTGGCTGAATGTTTGGTGTGTCAAAGGCATAAAGGGGAGACAATTAAGGCACCAGGTCTCTTGCAACCCTTATCTATTCCTAGCCAGCGTTGGGAAGAGATATCCATGGACTTCATCACAGGGCTTCCCAAATCTAAAGGTCATAATGTCATCATGGTGGTGGTTGATAGGCTCACTAAATATGCACATTTCATTGCATTAGCACATCCTTTTACAACAAGTGTAGTGGCTAGAGCTTTTTTGGAGAATATCCAAAAGCTACATGGTACACCTAAAGTTATTGTTAGTGATCGTGATCCTATCTTCACTAGTCACTTTTGGAAAGATTTATTCTCATGTTTGGGTACTCAATTGGCTCTTAGCTCTTCATACCACCCTCAATCGGATGGGCAAACGAGAGGTTGTTAATAAGTGTTTGGAAGGATATCTACATTGTTTCACTTCAAAGAAATAGTCTCAGTGGGTTGATTGGCTACCACTTGCAGAATGGTGGTATAACACTTCTTTTCATAGCTCATCAAAAATGTCTCCATTTTGGCACTTTATGGATATCATCCTCCTTCCATCACATCATCAATTAAGGTGTCCCCAAGAGTTCAGGCAGTAGAAGACCACTTGCTTCATCAACAACAAGTACTTTCAGGACTCAAGGAGAATTTAGCCATGGCACAAAATCGAATGAAACAACAGGCAGACCAACATCGTAGTGAAAGAAGTTTTGAAGTTGGGGATTGGGTCTTCTTGCGACTACAACCTTATAAGAAAATCTCACTAAAGCAGCAAAGAAAGAATAATAAGTTGTCACCAAAGTATTATGGTCCATACCAAATCATGCAGAAGATCGGTAGTGTTGCCTACAAGCTTGAGTTGCCACCTACAACAAAGATACATCCAGTTTTTCATGTTTCCTGTTTGAAGAAGGTAATTAGGCATAATATTCCCACTCAAACAACACTTCCGAGCTGGATGAAGAAGGGAGAATCATTTTGGAACCAGAGTGCATTCGTCAAACACGCACAAAGAAGCTGAGGAATAGAACTATCACTGAGTATCTCATCCAATGGAAGAATTTACAGTTGAAGATGCCACATGGGAAGATGGGGAGTTCATTCAAAAGTTTCCAAACTTGATTAGCATTGAGGACAATGCTTCTTTGAAGAAGGGGGCATGCTACGCCCTTAATATTATTGTACATCGGGTTATGAATAGTGGCTTGTGGCTATCTTAACTCTCTATTAAGTCATATTATCATTAGTATATTGTTATTTAGTTGTTTAGGTGGCCTAAGTCTTATATAGGTGTGTCTAAGTCGGCCTAGGTGATATCCTTGGCATAAATAGGTATATATAGGAGGTTGTGAGTCTTATTTCATCATCAAGTTGTGAAGTGTGTTCTCATTAGAGATATTTGGAGGTTTTCCCCCTCGAAGTGGCTTGTTATTCTCAGTTATTATCAAGTATTTTCAGCATATTTCATATCATATTCTTCCATTGTGCAAGTTATTTCATAAAATTTGGAGTAGATTTTTTAATATTGTGAATGCTTTAGTTCGATATATTTTGAACTACTAAACCACATTCCGATGAGGTTTTTGTATGTCAAGATGTGAACAAGAACTATCCTATCTGTTTACAAAGTAAAAGTCCATTACACTAGATACAACATCATCTTGGATATCAGTACCATGATGCATCATATCTATGTGTTATATCAAACATAAGGAATGATGGAAAATACCAATCCAAAATATGAGAAAAATCATCCATCTCATCACCATATCTAATAAAGTCTCAATAGATCAAGGACTTGTTGGACTTTTTTTTAATCAATCTCAAAATCAATGGTCAAATCATTTTATTCTTCTATCTTCTTTCCATGCTAAAATGGTATCATGATAGTCAACAAAAAAATCATCATGCATCCATCCTACATCAACAAATCATCAACACACATACATCTCACATCATCCTAACATATCATAATAATGGATAACATAATCCACTACATCATCGTTATCCTTTAAATTGTTTTAGATAATATAGATTTATTATTCTAAGCATCTTAATATATTGCATTATCATTCATCACATCCATATCATATGCATAAACATATGCATCATCCATATATACATTTGTATACATCCACACAACATCATGACATCATAAATCACATGAGAAAAGTACACAAAAATAAATTCATCCATCCATACATCTTGCATAAGCATATCATATCATCTGCATATCATAACATGTCATAACATATCATACAAAGATACTGAAAAAGAAGATAACACATCCATTACATTGCATCCATCTCATAAACATCACATATCATAAATATTACATCATCACATAACACATAAACATAAATAACAGAAGTGAATCCATCACATTACATCCATACATAATTATAACGCATAAACATAACATTACATCATATCATATGCATCCATACATACATAAAGCATGAAATAAAAGCACATCACATCATGAATCCAAATCATCTCATATATATATCAAAAAAATGACTATCACGGTACAATATCTAAATCAGTGTGTATAAATATCATCAAATGTACAATATATAGGAGGCTATCAAAAATGAGCCTATGAATGTGTATTTATATAAACAATCAAGGAGGGAATCCAAAAACATGTCTATCCTTGGCGGTTTCTTGACTCCCCAAGCTATCTAACCGAAGGTTGATCCTTAGCCCTAGGAGGTGCCCCACTCCTCTGAGAGTAGTCAAGCTGCTACATCTGTCTAGGAACATCTCAATGATAGTGTATTTGATAATATGCAGCCTCTGTGATTGCCTCCCTATACATGTGAGTCGACGCCATCCATCCCTGAGATGTCATTGTGACGGCCTCAAGCTCCTACCTATTCCCAATCTCATGGGCCAACTATAAGTCCAGTTGCTTCTGTAAGTCTAGTTCCACAACTGAACCTCCCTGTCTCGCTTAGTAGTCATAGCCTGGAGCTATTTTTGCAGCTAATCCCTCTCTATTGTAAGGGAAACAATATGCTTGTCCTTTGGATTTGGTTGCTGAGTTGGTGGAGGAGGCGATGGTTCCCCCGGAATCTGTTGGCCATCTTGTCGGCCATCCTGCTGATGGTCATGGTGACCCTAATCTTTCCATGGTTTCTCTCCATCCCTTGGAACCCATCCCCTTTGCTGGTTTGGCTACTGGTCAAGCTACTACCTGCCTCTGTCCTTGCCTCCATCTCAGTCTCTACCTCTGCCTTTTCCTCTACCTCTACCTCTCCCACCGTGGTATCCCCTGCTGGGTCTACCAATCAAACAGGTGGTCTGAACTATGCATCATAACTAGGGGTAGTCCCCACGTTTGGAAAACCATGATCATATGCCCAAGGCTAGGCAACCAACTGTCAGAAGTCATTGATCACCATTATGGGGTCAATCTGAGCTCCCCACTTGACCTCTCTTTGAGATCTCACAAAGAAAAATGTGTAATCATGTGGAGGCACATCTCGTACCTCCCCAAACTACCATGCAATGCGGTCTAGAAGGTACCGATCCACCATGGTGTGCTCCTACCCTTGGATATAGTGTTCCTGGCGAGCAAAATATAGTTGTTGCTAGTCATCATACCATGCAAGAACCTGTAGCCATGACTTGCATATGAATACAGTCATGTCATCTATGACACGATGCCAATATGGTATACCTATTGGGACGGTGTGTTATAATTTAATTGGGACCCTATATCTAAACACAATGGGCTCATCCTCATGAACATCTGCTAAAACCACCAGAGGCCTCAAAACTGCAATATGCTCATAAGCGCATATGTGAAGCAGTGTAACACCTGCTCCAATGCTCCAACCCTAGAAATATACGACTTGATGCATATCATGATATAAAGAAGCAAGTAGAAAAGCACCCCATGCATACATAGTGGTCCTCCTGATCATGTCATGCCTTACAACCCCCTAGCCTAGACTGAAACCTTTGCCCCATCGGTCAAGGGAAATCACACCAGCAATAAGTGAAACAACGAACAATCTAAATATGGGTACTTGGGCTCTATACAGGTCCAAGTGTATCTACAAACTAACCAAAAGGATGTTGTCAGTCTGCAACAGTGAGCAACATGCATCTCTCCTAGCATCTGTGTCACAAATAACCTGCTCCCCATGAATGGGAAGCTACAAGATCCACCACACATCCTTGAGTGTGACAGTGGCCTCATCGGTGGGTAAGTGAAATGAAGATTTCTCACTGTGCTACCTCTCGATGAGCGCCATCATTGTGGCCAAGTGGGTCTGGACCTCTGGCATGAAAGTGATAAACCCTAATCCGAGCATCCCCAGACGCTCCACCTCCAGGTCATTGACTCAGGTCATCGCCAAAATCTCAAAACAATGCTCCCACGAGATCAAAGACTGAGTATCCTCTTGCACACATCGCACACACAACGTCAATTTTCCTAAAAATCTAAGAAAACTGATCAAAATCAAAGGTATTGCATCCTAAAACATCAATTACATCACTAAAATCATTAGCATCACTATTTATGGGGTGTGTCGCTATATCATTTTTGGGGACGCGTTGCTAATTTGGTGACGCGTGTTGGAATACTCAATTGTGCATTGACATTTGCATGTGTTGCTATGACTAAAAAGCGTCGCTATTTGCTATGTGCGTTGCCCACCAAAAATGCACGACACTAAACTAAAAAACTCAATGTGTCACTATTCTAACTCATGATCCCCTAATCAAATACGACGATAGAATAAAAAATCTCAGTGCATCGCTAAACAATAGGTGCGTCACTAAAAAATCAATAGCGACGCTTCCGATGCCTTTTTCAAGTTGCTATACAGTGACACCCTAGAAAATTTAGTTTTGACGCACTATTAAATGCACTAAAATATGAAAACCGAAACAAATTTTGAGTCACATGCCCGTGGTCTTGCGTCTGCTCAGCGTTGGCACTCTCGAACCCACTCGAAAAGGTGAAGTGGAAGTGCACGGTGAGCCATCTTGTCAAAGTGCCAAAGCTCCAAAAGCACAAAATCGTTAAAGTGTGAATGCACAAATGAATTGGAAGTGCATCCTTCTCACCTATTTAATCCAAAAAATTAGGGTTTTTTTGCCCTAATTTGAGCCAAAAGCTAGGGTTTTGACCTGCTTTATCTATTTTTGCACTTTGCAACCTATTTTGTGCCATTTTTTGCATTTCTGAGGCCTTTTTTGCATCATGGGGCATGTTTTGGCACTTGAACCTATATTTTTTGACCTTTGTTGAGAGATCAACCCAAAATTCAAAATTTTCACCCAATCTCTTGAGGGGGAAGGGAATGAGCTTATTCCTTCCATTGGGGCAACAGTGGGGCATCTAAAAAATCAAGAACTTTTTATTTTTTGATCTAAGCAGTCGTTTTAATCCGAAAAGCGTCAGCCTTTGAACCAACATAACAGATACCTCGCTTCAAAGAGGGAAAAAATGTAGACACTTAAAAATGTCTTGAATGATACTACACTTGAATCCGATATATTAACATCATTTTGTCCTAAAATCCATCCTCTTTTCATTTTTTTGATTGAATTAACCTAGTTAATTTATCAAAGGCTTCATGTTCATCTATTAATCTAATTAACCTAATTAGGTTAATTCACTCTCCATCATATTCCCCTTTCATCCCATCTAATCATATAATGAAAATTATTTAATTATCCTTCTTATGTCTTCTTATTTAATTAAATAAATCCTAGCTATCCTAGTTATTTAATTAAATATCCTAATCTCACCCCTTTCATTAAATAAATAAATTATTTAATGCTAAATCCTAAATTCCTCTAAAAGGAATATTCCTATGGAATATCCCTCCCCTTTGCACATTAAAACTTTGTTTTAATTAACTAAATGCTAATTTTCCTTATCCACTTGCATGAGAATATTCTTTAAGAATATTCCTCCCTTTCACTCATTCAAAAAAAGAATATTCTTCCTTGTAACAAACTTTCAACAAACTTCTTGAGCAAGTTTTGAAAGTGCTTCTTTACATGATTGTGAGCCCTTGATTAAATATCAACTTGCATTTTTTAACCTTTGATGGGAATCCATGATCCATGCCTCCATCTTCTTTTCATCCTGACCATTGATTGATTCTTTCAATCTTGACCATCGGTTTCTTTTTGCATATTCTATAAATAGACCTTACATCTATTGAATACGGATCCATCTTTTAATAGTATACTTATGTTGTTAAAATCATTCCCATTTGCATCCATATCTAGCATACATTTAGCTTTTAGTTTAAAATCTTGGTCATAGTAGCTTAAAGCATCCATTAATGGCTTCCATGGTAACTTAGTTGCATCCATTTAGCATATTTTGGAAATAGGATTTGCATCTTTAAATCTTGCATAGATTTAGAATAGATTTGCATACACTTACATCAAACATCTTGACTTTCATCATGTTAATTTAGCTTTTATCATGCTTTCATTCATCCTTTTCATCAATTTCCATTGACTTTAATCAATAAAATTGATTGGAAAGGCTCATATTATCCAAGGGATTGGGAAAGGGTCGCCATTCCACATCAATGCGACACCACTCCCCCAATAGGATAAGATTCAATGTCTCAAAATAGATGTTTTTCAAGCTTTCGTGTTTTAGCATGTTAATAAATTAATGGATTTTTCGTCTTTGTTTACATTAAATATCTTATTGGGATTGATTATTAGTGGATTAAATATGCTTTGAATCCATATGGATCAAGTGTAGTTAACCTATACTATGCCATTGATCACAATTCTAGATTTTGTTGTTCTTAAATTGAGACCTATAAATATTCTTGGTTTGTTCAGTGTAAGCAAAAAAATGCATGTAATCAATTGCATGTACATATATGTATATGTATACATATATACATATATATATACACATACATATATATATATATACATATACATATACACATACATAAATGTATACATACATATGCACATACATAATATTGTTGGTTGCTTCAATGCCATAGTTAAATTTGGGGGTGTTGTCTTTTTCATAGGTTCTGCTTAATCAATTCAATCGGTTACGCAATAGAGACATAAATATTCTTGTTTTTTTCAGTGTAAGCAAAAGAATGCATGTAAGTAATTGTATATACATATATGTATATTTATACATATATACATATACATATATATGTATACATATACACATACATATACATATATGTACATATATATACATATACATATACATATACATATACATATACATGTACATAAATGCATGTGTGTATATATATATACAAACACATATACATATACATAATATTGTTGGTTGTTTTGGTGTCATAGATAAATTTGGGGGTGTTCTCTTTTTCATAGGTTCTGCTTAATCAATTCAATCAGGTAAATATGTATACACATATATACATATACATATATGTATATGTATATATATGTTTATACAATTATATTTTATTGTTCTTCAATGCATTCATATAAATATTGTTGTTTTTGTTCATGTGTCACTCCATGTGAACCATCCAAGATAGGATGCACATGTTTTGGCTCCTCTCCCCTATGCATTAATTCTTATCAATCAGATATGCACCCTTTGTCAGATTTGCAAAAATCAAACTATCTGTTGAAACATGGAAACTCTTTTCAAATGTGGGTGATCTATGTGAAAAGAGAATCTCCAGAGTGAGCTGGTTCTCTAAAAGATGAATCCTATTATAAGTGATTTTCTGAGGGAAAGAGTTAGAAATATGACTAAAAATAAAATGTATGACTAACAGATGATTCACTAGACTTATGAAAATTCAGACTTAATCACTCATAATAGTTTCTCTCTCACAATAGCCCTCACAATCTCATTAGCACATGTTTCATCAATGATTTGCATGAAGATCTAAAAGAACTAAATACAACATGCAACCTGAAACCATGTAATTCTGAACAAAGATTTACAATAGCAAGACATATAAGGATTCAAGTTTGAAACACAAAGACATCAGATTGCCATTACAAAACTGAGACAAGAAAAGTGGGAAGGAGAACTCTGCTGCTTTATTAAAACTAAAAGAGTGAACTTGTCAAACTGAGTACAAAAATAAGTTTACAAGCTCCAAAATGCTAAGAGCCAGAAACTAGAATCTGAACTGAGAAAAAGAAGAAAGCCAAGTCTTCTTCAAGATAAATCTCACCAAAAACCCTAATCTGAGCTCACCAAGAAAGTTCAAGGAAAAGGTATCAAAACTGTCTCAAAAGTCTGCACAAAAGTAGAAAAAACTCACTGTTTCCATGTTCATACTGTCCAACCTCTAAAAATAGACTAAATCTGCTTTTAAAGCAAATAAAACAACTTATCTCTCCAAGAGGAATCTCAAATCTGATCCAAGGAAGAAAACAAAAACAATCTGCTAAAAATAGCAAAGAATAAATCAATCTGCTTTATCCTTGCTTTACATAGTTGCAAATCTTATACTCTCTCAATCTGACCTAATTTTGCAATTAAAGATTGTTTTAAAATCTTTTGTAAAATATTACAACTTATATCTCCATTTACAATGCTTTATTTTTCTCAAAAAATCATAAAGATTACAAGCCATCTTTATTATCAATATCTTAATTGATTTTCTCACAAACCTTTGAAAATAACTAAAGGCTCCACCTAAAAGAATGAAGTCTTCAAATAAATCATTAATCAAAACAAGACTTGGGTAAAATTTTAATCACTTAGCCTCTTCAATTTTTGACCTATCATTGGGGTAAATGGCCATTAAATGCAAAAATGAATGAAAAGCCCATAAGTTTGAATTAGGGAAACACAAAAAAATGAGGGTAAACCCTAGTCTCGACTTCATTTTGCATTTGAAACTTTGGAAAACTTGCTCTTCTTGAGAGAAATACACCGCCATGAGAGAGGATAGGGTTTTAGCTTTGAGCCTCCATTCGAGCTTTGCTTCTCTTCAAATCTGATCATGCTCGGCCTCCAAGCTATGGTAAGCTTATTTTCTTCCTTCTCCTTTGTTTCTTGGCTCATTTGATGAGAACATGGCCTCATAGGTTGCGGCTCATGATATATTTATCTAATGCTTCTTGTATTTTTATTTTCTTCGCCTTACTTTTCTTCTATTGGTCTTCATTGTGGGAGATTGACCCTTGTGTTTGAGAGCTCCTGAGAGCTTAGCCGAGGCTTTTCTAGTTCTCCATGGCACGCATGGTAAGCTTCATCATTCCATCGTTCCTTTCTTAGCATTCTTTCTACAAAAACATAAACTTAAGAAAGCTTTTTCATTTATAATTCATGGCCATACTCAGGCCGCACCATGTTTACTTGACTATGAGTTTTTGAAGCACTTTGGGTTCGACCCATGATGATTTACTCCTTTCAAATTTTGAATGAACCCTTATATGGGAACCATGAAAAAATGAAGAAATTTGTACTCTAAAACGAACCCCAATATGAGAATTTTGAGAATTGAAAGAAACTATGTCTCTCTATCTGGAGCTCAACCCATGTCTTTTCATTATTTTCTATTATTTCTTTAAAGACCCTCTCATGGATGTCACTACAAGTTGTAATATTTGTATTTTAATTCAAAACCCCAATGTGGGTATTCTAAAAAATAAATAAACAAAGCTATATTTTATCATGTATTCAAATTTTGGGCTTGTTCCATCATGGCTTTTGTTACATTCAGAAATTCCTCAATTTTCAACATATGGGCATTTGGAAACTTAGAGAAGTTTGTGCTATTTCTTAACACGGGTACACCATAATATGATAAAACTGAATATTTTCCAGAAACCTTCATATATCTGCACTTCGATTACATTTTGTAGTGTCGTTTCAATTCTGTTTTGAACCCTCCTTTCACATAGAAATCCTTTTACTCTAACTCTATAGACTATTTGTTTTCTTTAGTCTCTCATGCACTCACAACTACATTCTTCAGGGATGCACTCCAAACCTTCATTCATATCATGTTCAATGTATACATGTTGTTCGTTCTGAAAATGACTTTATGTATATGAATCCTTGAAAACCTACCTAATAATTGTAATTTTTTTTAAGGTATAGTTTGAATGACAAAACAATTGAATGATAGAACATCACATATATCCAAAACAGTGTATTCTGATTGTCTTCTTTTCAAAACAGTGAGTTATTTTGCATTCTCATCCAAACTGAAACTGGCTATCTTGTTGAATCATTCACTAATCAGTTGGCTACTGGTCACTGTATTGATCTTGTCTCCTTCCACTATTCTGATTGAAATCTGAAACTCCTTCACATGTCTCCATGCTTGACTATCCTTTAAAAGTATGCTCTTCTATGTGGCACTCTTCATGCATTTTTATGCTCCATTTAATAAAACTGTTCCATGCACTTGCTCTCCTCTGAAATGAAAATCTGTAACATTTCTCTTTGTTGAGGCATTATGTATGCCTATTCACTATCCTTGATTGTGAGAAAGAACACTATTCAACCTTGCATAATATCATGAACATGATGAACAAATAATACTATAGCAGAAGAGTATAACTATACAACAGTGTTTTAGATGAACTGATTTAAACCAATTGTTCACCTATAGCTTTCAAGCAGTACCTACTTGATTGTTATGAGTGAATAGTAGGTTTGGTGGTTTAATGAATGAATATTCTTTACTCTTTCAGTTTTATAACATTTATTTTCTTGAAGAACATGATGATTGCAATCCCTTCTCAGCCCACTTGTAATGAATAAGGGGCAGCATGCCGAGCTCTACCCTTGTGGGAGCCCATTTTTCTCCACATGCTTGGTTTTCAAATGATAATCAACTTCATGATTTTCCCTATACCTGGACAAAGAAACAAGCGATGTTAGCATAAAACAATATATGATGATGTTGATGTCTCTCTTTCATCTCATGTTTCTACACTTTTCTTGAATGTTTTAGTGTATGATCAGTAGCATACTACATTATCCTTGATGGTTCATGTAGGTATATTCATAGTCAGAGCTCTAACATCCCTCTCTTCCTTCCTACAGGTCAACAGAGCTCGAAGAAGACAAATGGTGCACCACTTCTATGACAGGCATCAATACAGGCAATGATGATTATGTTTATACTTATGTGATTATTCCTTTTATGCATCTTCCATAGTGTAGTGATGTTTGTGATGCATTGTAACAGTTACATCCACGGCTTGTGTGGATATTTAATTTCAATCTTCTGCTTTTCATTTTTAAAAGAAAAAATGCATCTCAATGCAAATTTGTACTATCATTTGAATTCTCACAATCAAATGAAATTCTGTAAATATGAATTACTTTATGAAATAAATGAAAGCATTTCGTTGCTTAATTGTTGTATGCTCAATTTTGTACTTCATTTGATTCTGAAACATTGAATAGCAACTTTTGAAATTTTGTTTCCTCATTTCAATTAATAACTGTCACTTGAGGAATAATGAATAAAGTGCAAACAACACTTAAGCATAACACAAAAATAACTATAACTTCACTTAAGATATAACAGTATTTAATCAGCTCCACCAATTGAGTTGTAGCGAAAAATTGGTAACATTTTGGCGATTTCCGCTAAATGCTTGCCTGCTAAGCATAGATCAGTTGCCTTAAAACACTCCATTGGGTGTGGAGTTAAATTTTCCCCTTCATGAAACTCAGAAACCTTAACAGCAACACTCCAAATAGCAGCAAAAAAAAATGAAATAGAACTGAAAGCAAACTAACAAGTCCTGATAGCCAACAAAACATGCACAACAACGGTTAGGGAAAAGAAAACTACTGAAAGTAAATGTGCATAACACACTTATTTGCAATACTATTCTACTTATTACAAGATAGAACTTATCTCAGAGGCAATGCTTGAGGTGGATCCCATTAACTGGGATAGACAACACCTCTCCAGTCAACTTAGAAAGTTGGAACCCGTTGTGTTCCTTGCACTCCGTGATCACATAAGGGCCATCCCAAATAGCATCAAACTTGGAATGTCGTCCAGGTTTGATTTTAAATTCATTCCACTTGAAAACTAGATCTCCAACAATGAAGTCACATGGTCTTGCTCTTTTGTCAAAAGAATTCTTCATCTGAGCTTGATGTATCTCAAGCTGCCTTTCCTAGTTTCCTCCAACTCTACTAGCTATGCAAATGTCACCTCAAGAGGTTGTTCATTCAACAATTACAGTTCTTTAACATAACTTAAAGTCAGAAACTCAATGGAAATAGGTAACTTAGCTTCTTTACCATAAGTTAGAACAAAAGGAGAACAACCAGTGGCTCTTTTAGGAGTTATCTTGTCAACCCAAAGGGCTAACTTAAGCTTTTCATGCCATGTCTGCTGATTATCCGAATCAAATTCTTATTTGTAGATTTTTCCTGACCATTTCCCTACGGATAATAATTAGAAGATGTGTTTAAATAAATATTATTTCTAACTAACCAATTAGAAATCCTCAAACCTATAAAATCCAAACCATTGTTAGAAATGATTGAATTTGGAATACCAAATCTTGACACGAGATCCTGATAGAAGTTAAGCATTGAAGTCTCATTTGCTTCCTTTAAAGCAATTGCCTCAGTCCATTTGGTAAAATAATATGTGGCAGTAAATATCCACTTATGACCCGCGCTTGAAGGCGGATTGATAGGACCAATAAAATCTAAGCCCCACTTAGCAAAGGGTTGTTCTATCTGAATCAGAAGCAAGGGCAGCATTGCAAGCCTCTATTTTCCAGAAAATAAAGCACATTTCTCACATTTTCTGACCCAAGCAATATCATCTTTGAACAAATCTAGCCAATAATAACCATCCTACATGATTTTCAGGGCTGTTGTTCTTGCAGCAAAATGACCTCCTGAAGGTCCATCATGAAATTCTGCTAAAAGCTTGTCAACTTGATCAGGCTGAATACATCTCAATAAAATACCTTGGAAATATCTCCTATAAAGAATGCCATCAATAACTGCATAAGGAATGGCTTGTAATCTGTAATACCTTCTTTTTTCTCTATCTAAGCCTTTGGGGCACTCGCCAGTTTGCAAATAATGCATCATTTGTTGCAACCAGGTAGCAGGAGACGTTGGAACAACACCTACAACATCATTAATTAGCACTGTATCCATATCTTCAGCTCCTTTTAAGTTGTTGTCTTCATTTCCAGCAATTTTTTCACACAAACTCTTGCCTCTAACGAGCTTGGTTACCTTTATATCAACGTCAAGCTCCATTACTTTGGTTATCCATCCAACACATTTATCATTTATATCTTTGCTAAGTAAGAAATCCTTAACAGTTGAATGAGCAACCAACAAATGGATCTTGCTATTGGACAGCATATGCCTGAATTTTTTTAAGCTTCTTACAACAAAAACATGCTTTTCGACAAAAGAATACTTCACCTCATAATCATGCAATACTTGGCTGAAAAAAGCTACAGGCTGCTCCAAGCCTTCATCATTTTGGTGGCATAACATAGCTGAAACTATATCTACTCCTCCAAAAGCATACATAATGAAGTCTTTGTCAAAATTTGGATTAATGAGAGTAGGAGTAGCTGCAAGGGCTTCCTTTATTAGCTCAAAGCTCCTCTTACCTTCCTTGGTCCAACTGAATGGCATATTCTTTTTAAGCATAGAAGTGAGAGGTTGCGGCAAAGCTACAATATTTGGTATGAACCTCCTCACAAAATTTATTCTTCCAAGAAAGCTTTGCAATCCTTTCTTGTGAGCTGGTAATGGAAATTCAAGGATCGCAGAGACTCTTTCAAGTTCTATAGAAATACCCTGCTTTGAAACAATATGTCCAAGGAGTTTACCTTCATGTACATAAAATATACACTTCTTCGGATTGAGAGACATTTTGAACTCCCTGCATCTCTAAAAAAATTTCTCTAAATGATCAAGATGTTCATTAGTATTTTTGGAAAAAATGGTAATATCATCTAAATATACCAGAACGAAATTGTTCACAAGGTCGTGAAAGGCCATATCCATTGCTCGCTGAAAAGTTGCTCCAGCATTGGATAAGCTGAAAGTCATCTTCTTGTAGGCCATTGTGCCCCACTTAGTTGTAAATGTTGTCTTGAATTGATCCTCTTGCTTAACCAGAATCCGGTTGTAACCTGAGTAACCATCTAGCAAAGAAAATTTGTCAAAAGCATAAACTACTTGCAGAATTCGCTCCATGTAAGGGAGTGGGTAGTGGTCTTTCAATGAAGCCTTATTTAAATCTCGGAAATCAACACATAATCTGATTTCCCCACTTTTCTTCCTAACTAGCACTAAATTTGACACCCAAGAGGTGTGTTTGATAGGAAAAATAATACCACTCTCAACTAATTTATTCAGTTCAGCCTTCATAAGTTGTTCTAATTTGGGGTTAAGAGGTCTCTGTTTATGCCTTACTGGTTTTGCGCCAGAATCTAATTCAATAGTATGTTGGGCTAGTTTTGGGTTAAAACCTCTCAAATCCTTGTACTCCCAAGCAAAAACATCACTAAATTTCTAACATAACAAAATAAATGCTTGTTGTTCCTCTTTATTACATACCTTTCCTAGCTTAAGAAGTTTTCCCTTGAAGATTTCAATGGCTGCATAATGTTCTTCCTTAATGGTCAGGCCACACTTGTCTTTCCACACTTGGTCATCTAAGTTAAAAATAGATTCCAAGGTTACCAATCCTTTTGGCAACCTGTTTGTCTTCAAATGCACAATCTGATCATCATACGTTTGCTGCCATTTTTGTTGGTTTCCATCTGCAAACTCAGCTTCAGCAATTAAAAAATTTACAATTTTCTCATCGTTGTCAAAAACCTACCAGCTCACATTATTGTTAGGCACGGAAGGTCTGACCACTATTTTTACATATTGATGTGCCTCTATGAATTTCATTGGGAATATCAAACTGGGTTCCTATGGCAGCGAGCCTATCAGCATGCTTATTTTTGTTTCTAGGAATCAAAACAATATTAAAAGCATCAAAATATTCCATCAAATCCCATACACGATGCTTATATTTCTTAAGCAAATCATTCTTGGCAGCATTTAAATTTTTGATCTGATTTACAATTAGTTCTAAATCACCATAAACTTGCAAGCATTTAAATGCTTCATACTCAGTTGTATTATTCGAACAGCTGAAAGCAAATCTACAGGCTGAAAAGTATTTATCTCCCTCTGGTGAAATCAACATAGCCCCACCTCCAACACCAATATTGCTTCTCGAACCATCGAAATAAAGCTTCCAAAGCTCATTTTTTGTTTCTGCAGACTATTCCTCCTCTTTACAAAGATTAGGCATATCAAAATTAGGTTCTCAAATCATAGACTCCTAATCCTATCTCATTTGTGTGCTGGAATGGATCAAGCTCATGATCTTCGGCTGTCCATTCATCTAGGTTGATATTTTCTATATGGGTGCTAAAGTCTGAGGTCATGGTTTGCTTCTCCAATACAGGGGTGGCATAGAGGTTAGCGTTTATTGGATTTGGTGAATATGGTTCGATATGGTCTTTGGTGAGAGGCTCAGAATTTATGGTCACTTTCGTACCATACCTTGTTCTAAAGAAGAGATGAGACCAATCTGAAGATAGAAACCCACCCAACTTGGTTGTAAAATCCCTTGAGAGACAAATGGCGAAGTGTGGTGGCAAGTCAATGACATGTATATCCTAATGAATAGAAAAACTCGGGGATGCGTGCAAAGTAAGAGCCAATTTTTTTATAATACCAGTAGTTTTAATAACAGACCCATCTAATTGAACCATGCCCTTCTGGGGGTTAGGCTCATAAACAAGATCCAACTTATTAGCTAAGCTTTTAGGCATAACAGAGCTACTGGCACTAGAGTCTACCATACAGTTATGAACAATTTTATCGCCAATAATCATACTTAAGTAAAATGGAGGAGGCTTTACCTCTTTACCTCTTTGTTCATTCTTAACCTCTAGATCGTTTGCAAGCGTGACTTTTGCAACTCCTTGATTAGCGTTGTCAAAAATAGACAACTCAACTAAAGCATCCTGCAGTAAACCTTTCTGCCTTGGGAGGTGCAAAGCATCTAATACCAACATACTGACAGTGGCTTTCCCGAGATGCTCAACAATATTAAATGATGTAGAATTTACCTTCTACTAGTTTTTAATGACAATAGCATCGTTTTTCCTCTGCGAAGGCTGTGAATGCATCTTAGACTACTCTTTGCCATGTATCTCTTGGCCTCTTTGCAAAATATGCACTTTAGGCTATGCTACAACATTGAAATTTGATGAAGGAATGGGTTGGTTTTCTCTTTAAGGTTGTTGCTGTGAATTTCCAGCTTGCTGCCCTGAATCCACAGCTCTCTTTTTTAATCTAGTATTGGCCGAAATGGAAGAATTTTGTTGGTCTTGACCATTCACGCCACAGAATTCAGAGCTCTGCTAGTTCGGCAAGGCGACTTCCACGTTATCTTGCTATTCATGATTCTGATCTGCAATATTTTTTGAACCAACATAGTTATTTTGAACCATTAAAGCTTGATTTCTCATTCCATTAGCGCACGCTGATTGGTTATGGGGCTGATTGCATGGATAACACCAATCGCAATCTTGGGCAACATTATTTTGGGGTACAAGTTCCTTTGACGAACTGATTGTGTTTGGATTGTATGGCTGGAATGGCCTAGGGTTAAAATTCCTTCTTTGGGCTTGGTAATCATGCTGAAAGGCAGGCCTATTAGGTTGGTTATGTTGATAAGTGGCTTGATAAGGCTTATGTTCATGACCTACTTGCTTCTTAATGCTCACAAGATCATTTATGAAGGTCTTGAATATACTTTTAATCTATTGAAATTCTTGGTTTTGGGCTGGAGCAACAGTTTCTTGGGCTGCGTTATGATAGCCTATTGTTGGAACAGGCGGGACAACAGCTAAGGAAGGTACAACAATAGGGGTAGGTGGCTGTATTTCTGGAAACAAAGGCATAGGAGGTCTAGGGGTTATCTCTCTAGCTTGGATGATACAGTTCTCAGCTCTAATGGCTATGTCATAAGCGTTAGGGAGTGTATGCCCACCCATGGATTGAGTCATGACTGAAATCTTACTATTCAAAGCTTTTAAGTAAAATAGAAAAGCATGTGTTGGTAAAGGTTTTACCATTGCAGGAATCCTGTCCCAGGTTCTTTGAAATTGGTAGTTGAAATCAGCCAAGTGCTCATGTGGTGCCCTCTGAATGGTGCTCAATTGCTCTAACAGTGACAGATTATCAGATTTATCAGCAAAATACTGGTATAAGTCATTACCTAATGCATCCCATGTCGCGATTGTGTTGGTTGCAAGACCTCTGAACCATTGCAACGCCTTCCCTTTGAGCGATGCAGCCAAGAGCCTTAATGCGACGTTCTCTTGCATGATGTTGTGAACCAAGCATAAGGTGGCTATGTCACGAATATGCTCAACTAGTGTAGTGAGGTCCTCCCCGGTGAAGTATGGCAGGCTTCTAAGGGCTGCAACTGGGATGTCATCATGTTGAGCGATATCTAATGGACTGCCTCCATTAAAAGGCGCGAACGGGTGCTGCCTTGGCCCTGCCATTGGCGGTGCTTGTGATATCGGAACAGGTACTCCTGGTGATAAAACCAAAGAGCTAAAAACAAGAGGTGTTGATTTCGATCTTATAGGTGTCTCAAAGAGCCTCCTTGTTGTTTTGCCTCTTCTTCATGGTGGAGACAACTCTCGATATTCAAAAGGTGCAATACTTGATCTAGTCTATATTTTTCTCATGCGTAGGCTGCACTAGCATGCAAAATCAGGATCGAAGTCGCCAGGTATATTGAAATAATCCTCCAAAAGGCTGAACAAATCTGTTGCATACACCAATCAGAAAATTAAAAACTCAAAAATTTCTCTGAAATGGCTTTCAGAGTCCCACCGGACATGCCAAAAACTATTATCAATCAGATATGCACCCTTTTTCAGATTTGCAAAAATCAGACTATCTGTTGAAACATGGAAACTCTTTTCAGATGTGGGTGATCTATGTGAAAAGAGAATCTCCAGAGTGAGCTGGTTCTCTGAAAAAATGAATCCTATTCTAAGTGATTTTCTGAGGGAAAGAGTTAGAAAGATGACTGAAATTAAAACCTATGACTAACAGATGATTCACTAGACTTATGAAAATTTGGACTTAATCACTCATAATAGTCTCTCTATCACAATAGCCCTCACAATCTCATTAGCACATGTTTCATTAGTGATTTGCATGAAGATTTGAAAGAACTAAATACAACATGCAACCTGAAACCATGTAATTCTGAACAAAGATTTACAATAGCAAGACATATAAGGATTCAAGTTTGAAACACAAAGACATCAGATTGCCATTACAAAACTGAGACAAGAAAAGTGGGAAGGAGAACTTTGCTGCTTTATTAAAATTGAAAGAGTGAACCTATCAAACTGAGTATAAAAATAAGCTTACAAGCTCCAAAATGCTAAGAGCCAGAAACTAGAATCTAAACTGAGAAGAAGAAGAAAGCCAAGTCTTCTTCAAGATAAATCTCTCCAAAAACCCTAATCCGAGCTCACCAAGAAAGTTCAAGGAAAAGGTATCAAAACTGTCTCAAAAGTCTGCACAAAAGTAGAAAAAACTCACTGTTTCCATGTTCATATTGTCCAACCTCTAAAAATAGACTAAATATGCTTTTAAAGCAAATAAAACAACTTATCTCTCCCAGAGGAATCTCAAATCCGACCCAAGGAAGAAAACAAAAACAATCTGCTAAAAATAGCAAAGAATAAAACAATATGCTTTATCCTTGCTTTACATAGTTGCAGACCTTATACTCTCTCAATCTGACCTAATTTTGCAATTAAAGATTGTTTTGAAATCTTTTGCAAAATATTACAACTTATATCTCCATTTACAATGCTTGATTTTTCTCAAAAAATCATAAAGATTACAAGGCATCTTTCTTATCAATATCTTAATTGATTTTCTCACAAACCTTTGAAAATAACTAAAGGCTCCACCTAAAAGACTAAAGTCTTCAAATAAATCATTAATCAAAACAAGACTTGGGTAAAATTTTAATCACTTAGCCTCTTCAATTTTTGACCTATCATTGGGGTAAATGGCCATTTAAAATTTGCATAAAGTTTGACATTAAATGCAAAAATGAATGAAAAGCCCATAAGTTCGAATTAGGGAAACACAACAAAAGAGGGTAAACCCTAATCTCGACTTCATTTTGCATTTGACACTTTGGAAAACTTGCTCTTCTTGAGAGAAATGCGCCGCCATGAGAGAGGATAGGGTTTCAGCTCTGAGCCTCCATTCGAGCTTTGCTTCTCTTCAAATCTGATCATGCTTGGCCTCTAAGCTATGGTAAGCTTATTTTTTGCCTTCTCCTTTGTTTCTTGGCTCATTTGATGAGAACATGGCCTCACAAGCCGCGGCTCATGATATATTTATCTGATGCTTCTTGTATTTATGTTTTCTTCGCCTTACTTCTCTTCTATTGGTCTTCATTGTGGGAGATTGACCCTTGTGTTTGAGAGCACCTGAGAGCTTTGTCACGACTTTTCTAGTTCTCCATGGCACACATGGTAAGCTTCATCATTCCATTGTTCCTTTCTTAGCATCCTTTCTTCAAAAACAAAAACTTAAGAAAGCTTTTTCATTTATAATTCATGGCCATACTCAAGCTGCGCCATCTTTACTTGACTATGAGTTTTTGAAGCACTTTGATTTCAACCCATGATGATTTACTCCTTTCAAATTTTGAATGAACCCTTATATCGGCACCATGAAAAAATGAAGAAATATGTATTCTAAAACGAACCCCAATATGGGTATTCTGAGAATTGAAAGAAACTATGTCTCTCTATCTAGAGCTCGACCCATGTATTTTCATTATTTTTTGTTATTTCTTTAAAGACCCTCTCATGGATGTCACTACAAGTTGTAATATTTGTATTTTAATTCAAAACCCCAATGTGGGTATTCTGAAAAAAAATAAACAAAGTTGTATTTTATCATGTATTCAAATTTTGGGCTTGTTCCATCATGGCTTTTGTTACATTCAGAAATTCCTCAATTTTCAACATATGGGTATTTAGAAACTTAGAGAAATCTGTGCTATTTCTTAACACGGGTACACCATAATATGATAAAACTGAATATTTTCCAGAAACCTTCATATATCTGCACTTCGATTACATTTTGTAGTGTTGTTTCAATGTTGTTTTGAACCCTCCTTTCACACAGAAATCCTTTTACTCTAACTCTGTAGACTATTTGTTTGCTTTAGTCTCTCATGCACTCACAGCTACATTCTTCAGGGACACACTCCAAACCTTCATTCATATCATGTTTAATGTATACATGTTCATTTTCAAAATGACTTTATGTATATGAATCCTTGAAAACCTGCCTGATAATTGTAAAAAAAATTTTAAGGTATAGTTTGAATGACAAAACAATTGAATGATAGAACAACACAGATATCCAAAACAGTGTATTTTGATTGTCTTCTTTTCAAAACAGTGAGGTATTTTGCATTCTCAACCAAACTGAAACTGGCTATCTTGTTGAATCATTCACTAATCAGTTGGCTACTGGTCATTGTATTGATCTTGTCTCCTTCCACTATTCTGATTGAAATCTAAAACTCCTTCACATGTATCCATGCTTGACTGTCCTTTAAAAGTATGCTCTTCTACCTGGCACTCTTCATGCATTTTTATGCTCCATTTAATAAAACTATTCCATGCACTTGCTCTCCTCTGAAATGAAAATTTGTAACATTTCTCTTCATTGAGGCATTATGTATGCCTATTCACTATCCTTGATTGTGAGAAAGAACACTATTCAACCTTGCATAATATCATGAACATGATGAACAAATAATACTATAGCAGAAGAATATAACCATACAACAGTGTTTGAGATGAATGTACTCAGTTGAATAGATGAACAGATTTAAACTAGTTGTTCACCTGTAGCTTTCAAGCAGTACCTACTTGATTGTTATGAGTGAATAGTAGGTTTGGTGGTTTAATGAATGAATATTCTTTACTCTTTTAGTTGTATAACATTTCTTTTCTTGAAGAACATGATGATTGCAATCCCTTCTCAGCCCACTTGTAATGAATAAGGGGCAGCATGCCGAGCTCTAACCTTGTGGGAGCCCGTTTTTCTCCATATGCTTGGTCTTCAAATGATAATCAACTTCATAATTTTCCCTATACCTGCACAAAGAAACAAATGATGTTAGCATAAAACAATATATAATGATGTTGATGTCTCTCTTTCATCTCATGTTTCTTCACTTTTCTTGATTGTTTAAGTGTATGATCAGTAGCATACTACATTATCCTTGATGGTTCATGTAGGTATATTCATAGTCAGAGCTTTAACATCCCTCTCTTCCTTCCTACAGGTCAACAGAGCTCGAAGAAGACAAATGGTGCACCACTTCTGCGACAAACATCAATATAGGAAATGATGATTATGTTTATACTTATGTGATTATTCCTTTTATGCATCTTCCATAGTGTAGTGTGATGCTTATGATGCACTGTAATAGTTACATCCACGACTTGTGTGGATATTTAATTTCAATCTTCTGCTTTTCATTTTTAAAAGAAAAAATGCATGTCAATGCAAATTTGTACTATCATTTGAATTCTCGCAATCAAATGAAATTCTATAAATATGAATTACTTTATGAAATAAATGAAAGCATTATGTTGCTTAATCGTTGTATGCTCAATTATGTACTTCATTTGATTCTAAAACATTGAATAACAACTTTTGAAATTATGTTTCCTCATTTCAATGCATAACTGTCACTTGATGAATAATGAATAAAGTGCAAACAACACTTAAGCATAACACAAAAATAACCGTAACTTCACTTAAGATATAACAGTACTTAATGAGCTCCACAAATTAAGTTGTAGCAAAAAATTGGTAACAATAACCAGACGCAGTTCTTCGAAAACCTCAATATTGTTAAACTATGTTGCAACAGTCATCCAATTCAGTTTGAATGGTGGATTGCAACATAGTTGAACACAGATGGAATTTTGAAAACACATCTGGCTATTGCTACCACATCAAAGGAAGGTATCGAAAATGATTGAATTGTTGTTGGAATTAGAATTATATGCCTATATGATGCAATTCTTATGCTCATGTTTGGGGTGACAGACACATGTGACATGGATGAATGGAGTGTGGTAATTATTGCATTTAGTAATGATTTAGGAAGACTTGATTTTATGAATGCCTTTCTAATGGTAACCTATGTTGCACTTGTCCACAATTTCATTTGATTTGTGAAGTGTTGCATAGGCAAGCATGAAAGACCTTCGCAAAACCAAGTCCCCTAAATACATGTTGTAACAAAGTAGAATTAATGATTATTGCTCTATAGTAACACATGTTGATATATGCAATGAATTATTGGCAGTGTAGTTCCAATGCCTAGACAATGTGACATGGATGAATGGATTTTGGTAATTGTTACATTCAGTAATGGTTTAGGGAGACTTAATTTTCCCAACACCTTTCTAATGGTAATCTATGTTGCACTTGTCCACAATTCCCTTTGAATTGTGAATTGTTACATAGACAAACATGAAAGGCCTTCAAAAAACCAAGTCCCCTAAATACATGTTGTAACAAAGTACAAATGTTGATTATTGTTCTATGGTAATACATGTCGATGCAATGAATCATTGGCAGTGTAGTGCCAATGCCTAGACAATGTGAAAGTGATTCATATAGTTGCAAACTCAAAGGGATAAAAAATAGTAAGTCAGAGTTAAAAAAATCTCCTATCTAATTTGTGCAGCATGTCATGGAGGTAATAGAAAGGGATGTGCATTAAACACGACTATACAAAATAATTGGTGGGGGCGGGGAGAGATTAATGCAAGCTAGTGGGGTGAGAGGGTGGCAAACCAATTCTCTTTAATGGTGCCATAGATAAATTTTGGGGTGGTCAAATTGTAGACCTTAATTTTGGAACCATCAAAACAATTTTAACTTCCTTCCAATACTCATATATCCAATAGATAATTCTTGTTATAGGTCAACATAACAAAGTATTCAAACAACCAACATTAGATGTAGCAGAACCTATGCAAAAGAAAACACCCCCAAATTTATCCAATGCACCAAACAAAAAGATGCTTATATTCCAAGACTAAATTGATGAAGCATAACCTATGCAAAAGAGGACACCCTAAAATTAATCAATGGCACCTAAGAAAGTTACAAGAGTTGCATGAGTGAATTGATGTAGCAAAACCTGTGCAAAAGAGAACACCCCAAAATTTATCTAAGGAACCTAAGAAAGATACAATAGTTGCATAAGTGAATCGATGTAGTAGAACCTATGCAAAAGATGACACCCTCAAATTAATCAATGGCACCAAAAAAAGATACAATAGTTGCATGATTGAATTGATGAAGCAGAACCTATGCAAAAGAGAACACCCCCAAATTAATCAATGGCACCTAAAAAAGATACAAGTTGCAGGACTAAATTGATGAAGCAGAACCTATACAAAAGAGAACACCCCCAAATTAATCAATGGCACCTAAGAAAGCTACAATAGTTGCATGAATGAATTGATGAAGCAAAACCTATGCA
Organism: Sequoia sempervirens; assembly: GCA_007258455.2. Lineage (NCBI taxonomy): Eukaryota > Viridiplantae > Streptophyta > Pinopsida > Cupressales > Cupressaceae > Sequoia > Sequoia sempervirens. The sequence goes on from VDFB02000020.1 coordinate 33,278,733, forward strand.
AAAGAGAACACCCCTAAATTTATCTAAGACGCCTAAGAAAAATACAATAGTTGCATGAGTGAATTGATGTAGCAGAACCTATGCAAAAGATGACACCCCCAAATTAATCAATGGAACTAAAAAAAAGATACAATAGTTGCATGATTGAATTGATGAAGCATAACTTATGCAAAAGAGAACACCCCCAAATTAATCAATGACACCTAAAAAAGATACAATAGTTGTAGGACTAAATTGATGAAGCAGAACCTATGCGAAAGAGAACACCCCCAAATTAATCAATGACACCTAAGAAAGCTACAATAGTTGCATGACTAAATTGATGAAGCAAAACCTATGCAAAAGAGAACACCCCCAAATTAATCAATGACACCTAAGAAAGCTACAAGAGTTGCATGTGTGAATTGATGAAGCAGAACCTATGCAAAAGAGAACACCCCCAAATTAATCAATGGCGCCTAAGAAAACTACAAGAGTTGCATGAGTAAATTCATGCAGCAGAACCTATGCAAAAGAGAATACCCCCAAATTAATCAATGGCACCTAAGAAAGCTACAATTGTTGCATGACTAAATTGATGTAGTATAACCTATGCAAAAGAGAACACCCCCAAATTAATCAATGGAACCAAGAAAAGATACACTTTCAAAACACTGACTCTTGTTTGGTTGCCAGCCTATACTTGTTTTGTTGACAAATAGATACGATAAGTTGTGCATTTAATATTTGATTTGTGTCTAGGCTTAAATTTTCTTTTATGCAAGTGGTTTTTCCTAACTTGTGGAGGATCAACGTACCACTATGGAAAATTAATCAATGACACCAAAAAATGCTACAATAGTGTCATGGGTTAATTGATGTAGCAGAACATATGCAAAAGAGAACACCCCCAGATTCATCAATGGCACCAAAAGAAGATACAATAGCTGCATGACTAAATTGATGAAGTAGAACCTATGGAAAAGAGAACACCCCCAAATTAATCAATGACACCTAAAAAAGATACAATAGTTGTAGGACTGAATTGATGAAGCAGAACCTATGCAAAAGAGAACACCCCCAAATTAATCAATGACCCCTAAGAAAGCTACAATAGTTGCATGAGTGAATTGATGTAGCAAAACCTATCCAAAAGAGAACACCCCCAAATTTATCAATGACACCAAAAAAAGCTACAATATTTGCATGACTAAATTGATGAAGCAGAACCTATGCAAAAGAGAACACCCCCAAATTTATCTAAGGCACCTAAAAAAGATACAATAGTTGCATGACTGAATTGATGAAGCATAACCTATGCAAAAGAGAACACCCCCAAATTTATCTAAGGCACCAAAAAAAGCTACAATAGTTGCATGATTGAATTGATGAAGCAGAACCTATGAAAAAGAAAACACCCCAAAATTTATCTAAGGCACCTAAAAAGGCTATCTATGTTGCATTATTGAATTGATGAAGCAGAACCTAACACCCCCAAATTTATAAATGGCACCTAAGAAAGCTACAATGGTTGTATGATTGAATAACATGAAGCAAAAACTATGAAAATGACGATACCCCAAATTAATCAATGACACCTAAAAAGGCTACAACATTTGCATTACTGAATTGATGAAGTAGAACCTATGAAAAACCTAACACCCCCAAATTTATCAATGGCACCTAGAAAAGGTAGAATATTTGATGACTAAATTGATGAAGCCAAACCTATGAAAAACCTAACACTCCCAATTTATAAATGGCACCTAAAAATGGTAGAATAGATGATGATTGGATTGATGAAGTGGAACTTACGAACAAGATAACACCCCCAAAATTATCTATGTTATCTAAAAAAGCTACAACAATTGCATGACTGAATTGATGAAGCAGAACCTATGCAAAAGAGAAAACCCCCAAATTTCTCTAAGGCACCAAAAAATGCTACAATAATTGCATGATTGAATTGATGAATTGTAACCTATGCAAAAGAGAACACCCCTAAATTTATCTAAGGAATAAAAAAAACCAACAATAGTTGCATTATTGAATTGATGTAGCAACACCTATGAAAAACCTATCACCCCCAAATTTATCAATGGCACCTAAAAAAGCTATAATATTTGCATTACTGGTTAACATTAATCCAAACCAAAGATGCCCTATGATGTATTATAACCCACATTAATCAATGGCACCTAAAAAATATAACACCCTAAAATTAATCAAGGACACCTAAAAAAGATAATGCCAAAGAGAACACCCCCAAAGTTATCAAAGGCACCAAATTAACTAACAATAGTTGCAAGTTTGAATTGATGAAGTGGAACCAATGGAAAAGAAACACCCCCAAATTTATCAATGGCGCCTAAAAAAGCTAGTACAGTTACATGATTGAATAGATGAAGTGGAACCAATGAAAAAGAGAACCACATCTCATATCTTAAAAGGCATGTACAACATAAACATACTCACACACAACAAACTAGGAACCACACTTACATTTTATAGTAGCCCGAAACACAACTGTTTAACTATGACTGTAATGATTGCAATATAAACCGTAGGGAAACACAACTGCTAATCTATGACTGTAATGGCTGTAATGAAGAACAATTTAAAGCTTATGAACGAAAAATAGTAAGAGTTTGACAAATCTCACATCTATTTTGCATGACTAAATCAATGAAGTAGAACCCATGAAAAAGATAACACCCAAAATTTATCCATGGCACCGAAAAAACCTACAGTATTTAACTCATTGAATAGATTAAGCAAAACCTAACAAAAAGAGAAACCCACAAATTTATTACGACATCAAAGAAAACCTAATTGAATGATAATGCAAAACCTATGAGAATACGATAACCCAACTTTTATTTTGCAAACATTACAAGCAACAACATATATCTAATTGAAATGATGAAGCTGAACCTAGGAATGAGAGAACAACCCCAAATTTATCTATTGCACCGAAACAACCAATAATATTATTTGTTACTATAATGAAAAAAAAACCCCATTTTTAAAGAGAGCGATGCTTGAGCATCTATTAATTTCCACATTTTAGTGTGTTTATGAACACAGATTCCATAGTGTTCATAAACACAAAAGCTTCTTACCAACAATGAATTCTACAACAAAGAAAAGAGACAAAATAAGCACAACCTAAATAATGGTGAGGCCTTAGTGAGCTTGCTCACCTAGGTCAAATGGAGTTTGAGGTCAGATGTTCAAAGCTTTCTGGAGCACACAACCACCTTCATGAAAATTTACCTACATGCAAACCCGTTAAAATATATGTTTCGAGCTACAATAGAAAGCAAACCAACAAATGACATGCACACGAGTTACCTACATGGCAATGACGAACACGAGAAATTGCATGGCGGAGCTCGAGTCATCAAAGACATCTTCTAATAGGTGCTTGGTTGAAGCATCATTGGACTCCGAGCGTAGCATGTTGTGGTGGCAGGCTAGAAGTTGCAAAGACCTCAAGCGAGCACGTTCTGGAGTCGATGTGAAGAAAATTCGAGAAGATGGTAGATTGAAAGGCTCTAAAGTTGGCTAGTTGTGTGAGGCACTAGGAGCATTGAATGCAGGGTGGCTCGAAGTTTACGCGAAATGTCATGGAAGTAGTAGGAGGGGATGTGCATGAAATGCGACTATACAGAAGAATTGCAATGGGCGACAAGAGATTAATGTGAGCCAATGGAGTGAAAGGGTGGCACACTGATTTTTGGTAACATGGCAAGGCACTCCACTTTGGACGTTGTGCCACGCACCAAGTGGACGTCCAACCGAGCACGTTTCGGTCGCATGGCAAAAAATCAATTTTTTTTAGGATGGACTAATCACATCGGACGACGTGTCAAATTCAATCAAAAAAATAAAAAATGAATTATTTATGTTTATTCACCATATAAGTATATCCTCGACTTGCACTTTTTTTTACTGATCTACGTGACACTCCACATAAACCGTTAAAAATTAGAATGCCGCTTTCATCAATCACCATAACTTTTGCACGACAATTCAATAGCAACTTCTCAAAAGCAAAGCATCTTTTAACATGTCATTCGGCATTATTATTGTACGTTTGGAATTGACATGAAATAAAGAAACGTCTCTGAAATGGATAGCTGCTGACTACACGAAATAAGACTGGGAAGGGAACAAAAACATCTCATCTATCATGGACTTATAAAGGAGCTTTCCTTGTTTTTTCCTTTCCTCCACTGCTTAAACGTCTCATCGAATTCTCCTCCCTCCAGACGAAAGACAGTCTCGTCACCTCATGAATGGAGAACACTGACGTACTAATTCACATGGACGCTCCACAGTAAGGCGGTGTGGAAGCTACAGAATCTATACGTATCTAGCAGTGAAATGAATGAATGGAAGTTTTTAAAACCAGTCAGCTTGGTTCTGAAACCGCCTAATTACCACCGTCAGATGATAACATTAGTCGAAAGAATTGTGACTTCAATTTTAGTTGAAAGAAAACTAACATCTTTTCAATAAAATGACATGGCCAAGTTAGCAGGACTATTATTGGGTGTGATGTTTGTAGATTTTGAGTTGAGTTGGTACTCTTTATTAATCAAAAAAAAAAAAAAATTTAATAAATCATTTTTATTAGTTTATATGGAATGATTTGAACTTAATTAAATTTGTTTATTTTTTTCTATGTAGTCATTTGGTCAATTGAGAAGAGAAGAGAAATTACGTTGGATTATTAAATGTGGCCCATATAAAATGTCTATATGAGATAACGGCTTTTTTCTATTTTAGATAAATGCATGAGAATCTAAAGCATGATATATAATCATATTAGAGTCCAAATAATAGACATTAGTTTTCATTCCAGATGCGAGATGCATTGCACAATAGTACTTTGAATTATTACGTTCCACTCAAATTGAGAGTCTAGTTAAACATTTCATCACAAATCTTCTTGTTTTTATTATTGTGGAATCTAAAAAAATTGGATTGAAAAGAATGTTATATGTAATGGACATTTTAAAGCTTTATTGATTAAATAAAATGGTGAATTAAAGAACATAATGATTAGACATTATCATGGTTAGAGATGGAGATATGCATTTCTTTTTCTTGATTCAATTTTATATTCTACTTCCTTAGCTAGCCTCATTTTAATCTCCTAAGAATCCATACATGTGGTGTTTTCTCACTAGGAACTCCTACAATATAATTGAACTTGATCTAGATGCATGTTGATTGGTCATATTGAATTTTCTAGTATAAACCACTTAAATATAAAATAATGTGACCCATTTTATAATTGTAAAAGTCAAGGCTTCTAACACATACTATGTTATACACATTCTATAAGTTAGACAATTAAGGAAAACAACAAATGATAAGGTTTTCTATACATTATTTTCTACTAGAAACTTTATAATTCAAATACAAAAATACCTATAAATTGAGGAATTGAAGTCACCTTTATCCTAGGAGGGACTTAAATTTGACAATAAACCTTGTCTATTAAAAAAATGTTTTATGAAAGTTGTTCATTTGAAGATGCCTTTCAAATATTAAGATATATCTTTTTATAAACTATCAATAGTAGTAAATGTGTAAAGGGCACACCAATAGTTATTTGCTATGACTATAATTATTAATTAATTCAACAATCACGAAAACAACGTGCACTAGTAGAAGCCATTTTATATAGTGTTAAATCCTAGGGGTGGAATGCATCATTGATTAAATTGTCTAGTAATTTTATATGCATATTGTGTGTAGACAATTCTCCTCCTTTCTCAAAATGGATGCATGCATTATCTTGTATTTAGGCATATAACTAGTACTTGAAGCTTGTGAAGACATATAGACTTGTTAAATGTCACACTTGTGAGAATATTGTGATTAGGAGACCCTAACAACCAAGAATACAAATAATAAACTTTATCTCTCTAACCAAAAAAGTGAAAAGGAAAATCTTTTGTAATATGTCGAAACAGAGTGAGGCAAGTAATCCATTCATTTGATTGAATTTACCATAATTGTGGCGCTAGTTTTTATGAATATTTTGTAATTATTAAAGGAAGTAATTAAATATCAAAGATAATTACTTGTATCAATTGTGTAACTACTTTTCAAATAAATTATTTGTGTCAAATCCAACTTTACAATTGTTTTAGATAATCCAAGAATATTCTCTTATTTATAAGTTTCTAATTTAGAATGCAACAGTATATAGATCTTATCTAATATTTACCAATAATTAAGCTATTTGTAAATTCAATTTTTATTCTATATATGTTAACATGGTGTGCTTATATGTGTGTCTATTGTTTAAACTCCATTTAATGGAAACAAATGATCAAAGTTAATGGTAGCTTGACTAATTTTCTAGCATGGTACTAAAGGAATAATGTGATTGCTTCAACATAGTAATGACTACTCAACCAAAGAAAGTGCATTTTAATATTGATAGGAGAAAATAGGTTTGAACTTGAATTTGGGAAATCCTAGCATATGACTTCATATAGGAGGTGTTTCAAAACTTACAATAACTTTCTTGAAGCAAGAATGCATTTCCTTGGGAAGATTAGTAGTTAATGTAGATTTTTGGACAAGGCTTTTTATTGTTGTAGTGTGAGAATGGTACATATAAGAAAGCATACTAATGTATTACATCCACCCAAATAAAAATTAACTCTTCTATGTTTCTATAAAAAGTGTGGTTCTAAATGTAAATTGAACACAATATTAAGGAATTCAATATTTAAAATGCTAAGTTGTAAATATATGTGCTAGTAATTCAAGAGTGTAATATAAATACCTGATTCACTTCATAGTTATAATTCTATAAAATGTCATGCTAAGTGAAATAAAAATAAAATTTGTAAGATCAAAAATTGCATAATGTTACAATTTTGTATTACATTTTGGACTCACTTTGGTATCTACCTCCCCTACAATTTTATATTTTATCTTTCATAGCTAAAATTATTTGGACACTAGCATGATGTGCTAATATCTCATAATATTTTGTCGTTTAGTATTTGTTTTAGAGTGCTTTCCTATATACTACTTTTCTAGATCAATGTTAACTACTTTGGAGTGAATATAAATTATTATCTAGCTCTTGTATATCCATCCTTTCTTCCCATTTTGAATTTTTGTCAAAATTTATCTCATACAATCTAATTTTGTCACTCTCAATCCATCAAGTTTACACTCTTACCATCAATTTTTAGCTTCCCACCAATGTTGCTGAGAATTATGGTTTTGATATGAGCACTCTACAACATAATACAACACTTATTGGAAGTTCAACACCATACTTCAATGGTATTTTATCCTCCATTAGCTTCACCAAGCTTGTGAGGTGATATTTCTCTTGTTTATTTTTTTTTAGCTTTCCTTTATATTTATCTTATTACTATACATCCATTTTGTTTCTTACATTGGCACCTTGGGATATCTATCTCCTTTTTATCACTCTCATTTACACTCCTTGAGTTTTATTCCTTGATTTTGTTTATATTTCCAATTCTCTTGCCATTCCTTGGCACACATAGGATAGGATCACACACTCTTTTTATTTGTAAATTTTCTACATCTTGGTTGGTCATGGAGGTTGATAAACCAAACTAGGGGATTGAAAATTTGTGGTAAGCTTCTTAGCAACCCCAAAACTCATCATATGCTTAATAACTTGCATGTTGTCATTTGGAACCTTTCACAAAATCAACATTTTCTTTCTATTTATCCTTTTTTAAATTTCATTTCAATCAAATCCTTAGTTTAAATTAGTTTTTTTAATCATACTTGGAAGTTCTACTAGTGTTATTTCATATTCTATGTGTAGCTACACATGCATGTTAAACACCCAGAATACTAAGATGGGAGTGAATTAGTATTCCCTAAAAACTTATTAACTTAAAAGTTCATTTCAAAATATCTAATTAAACTTGCAAAAATGAAAAGGAACAATTAAAGCATGCATCTCAACACACGAACATGAGATTTACGTAGAAAACATTAATTATGGAAAAACCACAGTGAGGATTAGCTCAATATATCATAATTGGTTACAACATATTACATGAGGCTCATTTCCAGAAGGACTCACTATCCAAAAAATAGAAGGGCTCACTGCCCAAGGAAGATCATTTCTTCCATAATTACATAAGGTATATAAAAGGGTTGGCTCACTGCTAGAGATTGAACTACTCACAATGCATTGGCTATGTTGAAGATACAATTCCACTTTAAGCTTCTAGAAAACTGACTTTACACACTTCATCATTCACTACTATCGTCTTTCACACTTCATAATCTTACTCTATCTTTATTCACCTTTTTCCAACACTAAATTGGCCTTATATTTATATGCATATCATTCAGAAACACTCAAACCATCAATTAGGTCAGCCTAATTATATGAAACGTGTGATACCAAAAATTTTCAGCTCAAAACTCCATCATATATGCCTTATGGAAGTAATCAAAATGTGTACTTCATCAAAAAAGGTCAGCATAACCTATAATTACTCCCATAAATCCACTCCTTACACAACTCAATTTTCCATGACCCCAAAACCCTTAGGTCAACACCACTAAATAAAACTGGTGAAGCAACAATTGGATGAACAAACTGTTCATCTACAACTCAACACGTGAACCACCCAAATCACTTGACACATGGAGTGCACACATTTGACATCTTCAAACACTTCCTCAAATCACACAAGACAATTATCAGATCTACAGTGGAATGCAAAGCATTGCAACATACACTTTGCACCTGTAACTCTACTTCTACTTAGCATGATACTCTGTCATTAGTATCTCCAGTTGCAGAAGGTGTAAAACCCTGAAAACTTGGATATAGGACCCTCCAATACATATCATGTTCTCCTCAAAACCACATGAAAATATGATGCAATGTGGAGCAATGTGGACTAGAAAATTGTTCCTTTGTTACACACTATTCTAGTCTAGGACTTAACCAATTCTCCAAAAACACTTGGTCTTCTCCAGACTATATTCATACTTATATATCACATGTCACTTCTACAATGGGTTGCCATCAATGACAAAAACCTACACCATCATGCTCATGTTGCCAACAATCTCCCCCTTTGTCATTGATGGCAATATATTTCTCTACTTCACTCCCCCTTTGACATCAAGGGAAAAGAATGCTCCACTCCCCCTTACAAATATATTTACATGAAGGTAGCTCCCCTAACTATGCCATCCATCACCAAGAAGACAAAAATTGTACTGAAACACCATCTACTAACTCCCCATATGTACATTGAGATCAAAAATATCTATACAATTTAAAAATATACACCTTAACTGGATGAGGGTAGTATACCCTTATATGATACCTTTAATTTCACAAAGTGTGCCTACCAATCCTTCTTGACACTCTCCAAATCCTTTTTGACAAAGGAAAGCATGGAGCTCTAACTTTCAAACTGAACATGGAGGTCTTCTCCTTCTTCCGGAGAACTGGGCACTAATGTCTTTTGCATCACCTTCTATGCATTAGCCATAATTTCAATTAATGCTATAAGTATTAGACTTACCATATCATGGAGCTTATTGTATCGCCTTATGATTTACTCTTTGTGTTCTTGTAGTAAGAAGAACTGAGTATGCCAAATTTTAAAGATTGCTAGATAGTTGCTCCATCTCCATCATTCACCCAATCATATACACCTGAGGCCTGAGCAATTTGAGACTCAATTGAGTCCATCTAATCCTTTATGCTCCTTGTAGATATTGGCCACTTCAAAAAAAATTGAAACAAGAGTTTGGATTCCTCCAAACACTTTTGAACTTCCTTCAATTTTCCTTGAAACTTGGCATGTGAAATAACACATTTATCTAAGACATCAAAAAGCCTCTTATCATTCAATTTCTTTTCAACTTCCTTCTTTGTATTTTCTTCTAATTTTGTAGTGTACTCCTTGAGGGAGTCTAATAATAACTTCAACTATTGCACACTAGACAAAGAAGTATCAACAGTTACTTAGAGAATGCCTTCTTGCAACACTCTAACAGCTTCATCCACCAACTCTATGCTCTTCTAGTGAGCTTGTAATATCTCCTTTCTGGAAGAGGAAATGAAAGCATCACTAAGCTATAAATTATAAATAGGAGAGATCCTATCCATATCCACCTGACCTTATTGCTTGGGAATTTGTAACAGTTGTGCAATCACCACTGGCTGAAACTATAATTGCATATCTAGAAAATATTTGAATGAATCTCTGAAGTGTGTGGAGCATTCACCACCAATTTTAGTGCTCTCTTTTGCATGAGATCCATCCTTCTCCTTTTACTCACTGCTAGAACACTCTTCTATAGTCTTCTTAACTTTCAAAGGAGGCATTTTTTGATCTTTTGAGCTTCAATATTTTGTGAGACACCTTTCTCATCTTCTTTGCTCTGCTCAACAACTATCTCAACATTCGAAGGGGTGTTATCTATTAGCATTTCTACATGATCATGCTCATGTTGCTCTCCAGCTAGTTCATTGATTTCTGGGAGGGTAATTTCTTGTTGCATTTCATCATCTGCTTTTATATCTTCAGTCTTTGGAGGAGTGGTATCCTTATTTGTAGGCACATCTTTCTTCATTTTTGCAACACCCAAAGAGGCTCCCAATTCTTTAACAATTTTTTCAACTAATTGTAATGTTTCTTTCCTTAGCTTATCTCTATCGTACTTGTCTTTTATCATAAGAGTGTTTACTCTTTGTTTTGTCCTAAATTTTTTTGCATACAACTAAGACAATTTAACTCTTTCCTCATGAGTCAGTGAGGAACCAATCTTCTCCAAGGAACAAGTCCTCATCTTTGTATCTTATGCAATAGTCACTTGTATCCTTGCACTTAATACACCTTTTAACTCATCCAGTAATTGATTCTTTGTCACTTAAGACAACATTAAATGTTACCATGTATTTGATAATCACCTCTTCAATTGTTTCCTTATCTGCATCATTGGCATCTGGAAAGAATTCAACTGTATCCTTCAGGATTTCATACTCTGCAATACCATTGAACAAGGCATCAAGGTTCATTAGACTATGCTCATGGACCTGAGGAGTCTTCTCTTTCTCCTTTCCCTTTCCTCTTTCCTTCCTTTTGGATGATCCTTCTTCTTCCTGGCCTAGATATCTTCTCCCTTCTTTGAAAATTGAAAGCTTCCTTTTTCTTTTCTTTATCCTCTTCACTTTCTATATCCACTAGATTTATTTTCTCCTTTTCTACACCAGTCTCTTCTTGAGAGACATTTGAATTCCATTTTCGAATCAATTGATTTTTTTCCTCTTCCTCTTCTTCTTCACTGGCCTACCTAACTCTTGTTTCTTTTCTTTCTTTCTTTGAATCTTTTTGTTGCACATGGGTGTTGGATGTGTCTTTCTTCTTGGAACCACTTATTGATTTTTTTCTAGAGGATTTTGTAATAGGTGTGGAGGCTAAAGGCCTTCCTAACCTTCTTGTTCTTGGGGTAGTCTGTAGAGGATCAGATGTGTCTTTAGACTTCTCCGTATAGACCTTAAGGGTACCGAATTCCCTTTCCAACTCATTTTTCAACTTTTCAACATTTCCTTTAAAATATCCTCCTTTTTTTCTTTTCCAGGTTCTCATTCACTCTATTACTGGTTTGTTTATTTGTTATTTCTTAATAAGTGCCAAACCTTTCAATAGTTGGATCTCTAGGTTTTCTCAACACAACTTTTGTCAAACCAATACAATTAGCTTTTGCTACCTCATAACCCAACCCTAGAACCCAAACTATTTTGGGTTCAACTACTTCCATGTAGCAATAATCTCTATTAACCATAAATTTCATTTCATTCTTGTATTTTTTCACAACTTCTTTCAGAATCCTTTCTCTCCCTTGCATCTAGGCTTGAAATGTTTTGAAAACTCCCACAACATTTGTTTCCTAGACTAAAAATTTGGAAATCTCCTTAAATGATCTATAATTTGAACGGATAAAGGGATATTATCTAGCCATACTACATTCTTTATTTTAGGAAACTCATTTAGAAAGTAAAACAACAAGCAAATGATAAGGGTACCAAACCAAAAAGGGTAACTTGAATCCTTTTTATTTTGAAAATTCTCCATCAACTATAATCTCAGGAGCTCACATAGGTCAAATTATTTGCACTCTTTCACCATTTGATATGCAGTGTGAACTGCAGTGGTAGTGACATAATTCTCTCTATTTGTGTAGAATATCTTGTAACCAATCATCATTGAAGCATATATGACCACCAAATCTTCAATGACATTCACTATTAGGGCACGCTTGTTGAACTTGGCTCCGATAATCTTCATTACCACATCATTCTTCACTACCTTCAATGTCAGGACTAGTTCAGTGGAGCTTAATCCAATAACAACCTTAATTTCCTCTTTGGTTATCATGTGAGGCATGAATTTAACATGTATTATGATTAGAACATACTTCAACCACTAATATTTTTAGAAAAAATTAGGAAAATATATCCATACATCCAACTTCTTATATCTGAAAAGAAAGCATAATTTGGTTTTGACTCGAAATAATCTCCAGTTAGCACATTATGCCTAAATTCCACCAACTTCAAATGATCATATTCATCCATCTTCGAATAAATGTAAATTCACACATCCTCTGTATGCAACAACCAACATCAACCAAAGAAAGAAAGTAGTTTCATTTTTATTGTTTCCTAAGGTTTGGTAATCATGTAAGTTGGAGAGTTTGGTAATCATGTAAGTTGGAGAATAAATTACAATATCAAGCCTAAATAATATATTAAATTATTGGCCTTATTAAATTATTACAAAATCTTGATGTGGGAGATAGTTTAGGAGGCAAATATTGATTTGTTGAATTCAAAAAGGGAAAAAAAGACAATCTAGTTGTGGGTATTTGAGAATTCACATGTTGAGGAAACTCATTAAAGCTCCTCAATTGTGTAGCATGGAAAATTATAGGTGCCCATGGTGTGTTGACTACAACTTTTCCAAGATTGGGCCTATTTGCTAGGAGTGGAATTTGATTTGTTGCCTATTCTTGGGAATGGTTTTGATTTTTGATTTTGTTTGAGAATTTAATATTTTTGAATGTATTTTCATTCTTCCTAGGTGGGGCATGGAAGATGGAGGCTACATGAAATGGAGGTAGTGGATGCCTTATTGGAGGGTGATTTGACAATTTTTAGAGTGTGTGATTCTTCTAGATTTTTTATGAAGAGAAGGGGAGGCATGGATTTTCTTCGAGAAGGTGGAAAAGGAATTTGGCTACAGGTTTTTAAGGTGTGTTTCATAAACAAGTGGATTATGAAATCCATGGTTGAAGATCAACAAGTTGGTGATTGAAGATTGTAGATTAGAGAACCATTTTCACAGTGTAGGGAGATGATTTGAGGAAGAAGAATTGTAGCTTGATTTTTATGTTGTTTGTTGTCTCATAGCAGATCCTAATATGTTTTGTATCAAGAATTAGTTTAACTTGTATGGCTACACAAACTTGTGAAATCATATTTTATTGAAGTTGAGAAACTTTTTTGTGAGTTAAATAGAGAAGATTAATTATATTGTTACAAAATTTTACATCTTTTTTGTTGTTGGTATTGAAATATTGTGTGTGAGGGTTGTGTGAATTTCCCTTGCCTCAGTGGTATTAGAGCTAGTGTTCTTGAGTGTGTGGGTAGAGCGTCGAATGTGAGGTAGTTTGCACCAAGAATTGGGGATGGAGTGTGTGTGGTTTGTAAAAAAATCTCCAAGTGAGGCAGTTTACATGTGTAGAACCCGAGGATTTTGAAAAAAATGTGTTATGGATTTGTGAATCTTTAAGGATGGACAAGAGGAAGAAGAAAATAAATTTTTTCATTGGATGGATTTTGAGGATTCCTAAACTTGAGAAAATCAGAGAGAGAAAGCAAGAAGAAATAAGAGTTGAAATGAAATAGTTGCAACAACAAGTGGATGAATTAAGAGAAGAGATTGAAAGGAGAAAAAAAAAAAGAGGAGAGTCAAAGGTAATTGTAATTATATTTCTAATGATAATTTGAATGCAAAAAGAAAGAAGATGCAACAGAGTGTCATACATGTGGCACATAAGAAGAAGAAGATGATGAATATGAAGAAATTGATGAGCCTGAATATGAGGAATGTCTATTGGAAGACATGAATGATAAAATTACAAAGGTTGCAATAGAAAAAAAGAGTTGAGTGTAATGGAGAATATTGAAGAAGAGGACACCGAAGTTGAAATAGTAAAAGAGGAGGTAAAACTTGCATTTTGTGAGTTAGTTGGTGATTCTAATTTGCTTATGAATTATGTTAATGCAATGGGTGAATATGAGGAAGTTAAAAGTTTTGTTGCAGTAGTAAGGAAGAGAGTAATATCATATTTTGATGAGGTTAGAACCAAATCTAATTTGTGTTTGAATGACATGATGAGTGACAATGAAGAAAGAATTGCAGGAGTGAAGGTTGTAGTAGAAGGAAATGAGGTAAAATCATATTTTAATATATGTTTTGATGAGCCATAAGAATGTATAAATGGATAAAGTTGTTACAACAATGAATCAATTTGAGAAGGTCAAAATTAAGAAATAGGAGGTGAAGGTAAAAGAGGTGTTTGATAAAGAGATTTGTATGAATGACAATTTGTTGCAGGATGAAAAGGATGAATATTTTGATTCTAAACTATTGAAATTGAAATGGATGCAAAGAAGGAAGATGGAAAGGATGAATGTCTTGATTGTGTTACTAGCATTGAATTTGCAGCACTAGTTATAGAACAATGAAGTGATGTAGTTGCATGTCCTGTAGAAGGAATGAAAGAAGTAAAAAAGTTGAAGATGCAACAGGTGATGAGGAGGTAAATTCAAATTTCAGTGAATTTGAGAATAATTATTTTTATGTTGAGATGGATGAGTTAGTGAATACAGAGGAGATGCTTTAGTTAGAGTTTGTTAGAGATGATTCGTATGCAGAGAAGGATTTGTATGGTGTTGTAGAGTTTAGTGCAAGTACATTTTGATGGAGGTGGTTAGACTATGGTGGGTTAAATCCCACAAGATTAGAAGAGAGTGTGAGTTGCATTTGGTGGAGGTGGTTGGTTTATGGTGGAGCTTAATCCATATTGAATATTTTGAGTGCAAAGAATTATCATCAATGGAGAAAGATACTTGTTCTGGCTAGATGCTGGAAGAAGAGAAGAAAGAAAAAATTAGAGGTACTAGTTTCAGTGATTGAGTTTTCTAAGTATTGCTTGAAATTTGAAAGGTTGGTACTACCACTCAACTCCTTTTTGTGAATCCATATTCACAATTTTTTTCCTACCTTGGGTGTTTGATGCAAGAGCGTCTGAGGGTACCAACAATCAACATCAACCAAAAAAAGAAGGTAGTTTATTTTTTATTGTTTCCTAAGGATTGGTAATTATGTAAATTGGAGTAGATTGCAATATCTCACCTAAATAATGTATTAAATAATTGTCCTTATTAAAAATTGTTACAAAATCTTGATGTGGGAGATAGTTTAGGAGGAAAATCTTGATTTGTTGAATTCGAAAAGGAAAAAAGGGAAATCTAGGCGTGGGTATTTGAGAATTTACAAGTTGAGGAAACTCATTAAAGCTCCTTAATTGTTTCATGGAAAAATATAGGTGCCCATGTTGTGTTGACTGCAACTTTTCCAAGATTGGGCCTATTTACTAGGAGTGGAATATGATTTGTTGCCTATTCTTGGGAGTGGTTTTGATTTTTGATTTTTGGTTGAGCGTTTAATATTTTTGAATTTATTTTCAATGCATTCTTCCCATGATGGGTTTGGAAGATGGAGGCTACAATAAATGGAGGTAGTAGATACCTTATTGGAAGGTGATTTGACATTTTTTGGAGTGCATGACTCTTCCAAATTTTTGATGAAAAGAAGGGGAGGCATGAATTTTCTTGGAGAAGGTGGAAAAGACATTTGGCCATAGGTTTTGAAGGTGTGTTGCAGTAGCAATTGGATTATGAAATCCATGGTTGAAGATTAGCAAGTTGGTGATTAAAAATTGCATATTGGAGAGCCAGTTTCATAGTGCAGGGAGATGATTTGAAGAAGAAGAATTATAGCTTGATTTTTGATGTTGTTTGTTGTCTCATAGAAGATCCTAATATGTTTTGTATTGATTTATTTTAGCATGCATGGCTGTACAAACTTGTGTAATCAGATTTTATTAAATTTGAAAAACTTTGTTGCGAGTTAAATAGAGAATATTAACTCTATTGTTGCAAACTTTTACATCTTGTTTGTTGTTGTTGGTATTGAAAGATTGTGTGTGAGGATTGTATTAGTTTTCCCTTGCATCAATCTTCAAGACTCTATATCTAGAGGATCTCATCCTTCATCTTAAGCTTTTAGAACCACTTATCAAGCTATCATACCTATATGATGTTTTAAGCTCTCATCTTGCAATCATATCAAGGTTATGCTAGACCATTGAGCAATCCACATACTATCAAATAGAATAAGGGTGCACTCCATTTCTATTCACCAAGGAGTGAGCAAAGATTCTAGGTGAATATATTGTGTTTATATTGCATTATCTCTCATTTTATTTACCTTCAATCTTTTCCTCGTCTTCAATAAGCTTTCCAAAAATGTAATTTTCTTTAAAAAATTAAAAAGTTGCAACCTATAGAGAAAATTAATGATATTATATAAAATCTCAATAAATTTTATAAGACATACCTTAAAAGTCTAATTTATTTCCCAAGATCTTGTCTAATGTGTACCTCAAAACCAAAATAAAAAAAAGATCCAAATTCACAAAGCTTTGCAAGTTATGGTGGAAACAAAAATGATGGCCTAAATCATAGCTATGATAGTGCTTGTTATGAAATTTCTTGGAAATATTTGTAAAAATAAAAAATATAGTAGAGCACTTCATGGGGGTGACCTCCAATAATCAGATAATAATATATGAATTCAATATTTGATGATATGATGCTATTGGAGAGAGTTATATCCCTTATTTATAGGATTAACTATGTAGGGACATACCCCTTCATCCTAATTAAGAGGGATCAATGTATTATCTAATATTTATGGTAGGGTTAAGTATGCCACAAGTGCTTATCCTTATTATACTTAGGATTATATAATATATATTTACGAATATACCATATTAGGATCATAACAAGATGTTGCAATTAATTTGTCATAGAACATGTACATTTGTACATTGAAACAAGGAAACATTCAAACATTTGGGAAAAGTTATTCATGCAAGAATAAACACTTTAAAACACATCATCGACTTATCCTTTGATCAATTAAAAAGTTCAGCAACACACTTAAATATGAAAAGTCCTTTTAAACAAGGATCAATGTAGCACTTTATATGAGAATAAAACAATATCATTAGAGCTCATCAAGTTGATACAAGACTTGTCAATGGAGCAAAAAGAACTCTTGCAACTATTGTCTACAATAGTGATTCCAAACCCCTTGATCTACCAAGCTTTGTTGTTCCCAAGTTTGATCATTATGTCAAATCACCTTGGGTTTTGCACAACCTACACCTTTTTTAGTTACTCTTGTGACTCATAGTCCTCACCCTTAACTCCCTCTCAAGGTAGCATGGATCTTGATGATCCATAAAGTCCAAGTTCTTACACTTGACAAGGTGTTGATAAATGTCAAGATTATCGATTGTTCAAGTTTAGTGCTCACTACAATCTCACGAGTTCAACACTTGGTGGATCTACATCTCCCCAACCTTTACCTCTCAATGATATGCCTAAATAGAAAATAATGAATATGTCTCTTTTAAGAAAAGGAAGGCTGGCACATGACTATTATATACATAAAACCCTTAATCTCGAACCTATATATAAAGTACATTCTATTCAAAATAATAATAATAAAAAAAAGATTTTTTTTTATTTAAAATATTGATCTTCCTTAAAATAAAATATTAAATAGAGATACCTATTAGCAACACATTCCTATTAACTAATAAATGTAATTGCTAAGTTTATATATTAGAAACAAAAAAACTAGAATGAATAGGTATAAAACAGAAAAGAAAAATACAAGATATAGATTTCCATCCCTACAATAATATTAACCACATATGTACGATGAAAAGCACCACAAGCACATTAATAATATTAAAGTTGTTCTAGTGTTGATGATAACTACCAATAATTGACTAATATTTATTCCTTAGATCTAAAAAGCAACAAATCATGTGATGCCATATCAGCACACCAATAAAACATGATTTAGTGCACAAGTATCACTCTCACTTTTTTTTGGATCTTTTTGGACACCTCAACAAAAAGCATGCTGATGTGGCCCTGAAACCTTAGTTATAAGCAGGAAGCATTTCCAAACAAGCTGCCATAAAAATTTAAGAATTTTTTGAAATTTCCACGTAAGATTTTGAGAAGCGCGAAATTAAGATGCTCAATTACCAAATCCTCTCCCTTACCTGTCTTCACCTCAGGTAAGAGGAATTATGTGACAATGGAAGGAAGCTAACGCATGACTAGGGGCACTGGCATGTTTCAGAACAATGGATGGGGTAAATGGGCGCAGTGAAGATGCAACCAAGAAATTACGTGCTTCTCCTCCAGTCATGGGTACGGTCTAGCCTGTGTTAGATGCCTTCGCCTCCAACTGTTCTAGTTATTGCTTCTGGGAATGAACTGTTGGGATGTTAAGTGAGACACTTTCTCATTATCTCCAGTTCTGTAAACGTCAAACTCGAACCCATGGTACACACCACCTTTTATCTTATGTCTTTCCTCTCCGTTTCCTGTCCTCCTATTTTATCTTATGTTAATGTTGCAAATTATTCTGAATATTTTGATCCACCCGTAGATATTTACAGGCTGGTAGTGTACCTAAAACTTAATCAACGTAGCTGACAGACAGCTTTCACTGCAAAGTGTAATGTCTTTTTCATTCGCATTGGATACGTTTCCTGAAACTAAAATATAGTGGCCATATATTTAGCTTCTTGCGAGACAATACTACTGTTGCCAAATAGTTTCCAAGGTTTATTGACCAATTAGACATCAGAGTTGACAAAATAGCTAGACTTCTGCGTTAGTAAAACATATGTAGTTGAAGCCTTTGAATACAAAACTTCTCATGATCAATACTACAAGGATGTTTAGTTTGATGAATGTCACCCTCATATTTTCCCTCAACCCTTACTAATGTATTGACTATACTACACCATGCCTCCATTGATCTTCCTAAGTTGTCCCATGAGTTTTCGTCCACAAGTGAAGAGGCTCTAGGTACTTTTTCGAAGAGCCTGGACAATACTATCCTTTTGTGGTTATTCTCCTCTTGGTAGAAGGAAGATGGAAGAAGTTCATTCTTTCTTGTAGTTGGGGCCTAGTCATACTATAGATATTTTTGAGTAGAGTAGATTTCATTATCACCAATTAACGTGTACAATACAAAAGGTTTGTTTCTAATGGCATTTCGAACTCTTTTTCCTATAGACATTGCAAGTTTTGGGTAGACACTCATCGAAGAGGTCAAAATGCAGGAGCATGCTCTTCATCTAACGAGATACCTTGATAATAGATTTAATTCACACCTATGATTTTGCCTACTTTGTCTGTAATCTAATGATGATGCATCGGAAAAATTATTGCAAATTATGTTTTGGATGATAGCCTTCTATGTAGTGTTGTTAGACTTTGACAACAATCATAGGGCTTGCCTAATGATAAGCTCATAGAACACAACATTGTTTGTCTCATCTTTACATGACACATGGCCATTTTGGATAAACCCTTAAGGAAAGATTCTTGATATGATCATATAGCTTGGTCACCATACTTTGGCTCTTCATATTGAGTGCAATTGGTACAAAGTAGATAGACTTGTGATATGTCATGCTTGGGTTGCCACCTTCTAATCCAATTTGCATCCAATGATGGTGGGCACAAAACATTGTTCACACTACATATTTGACTATATTGTACAAACACAAAAATTTAACTATTTTATGTGAATAAGTTCTTGAGAGGCTTCTCAACACAAAGGACTATTGGTATAGGTGAGCTTCTTGGCACATCAATTTCCTTTGGCTTTTTTCATGCCTATTTGTATTCCTTATTGATTGTTGTCTCTCTTCTACTAGGTATGAAAGATAGAATAGAGGTTATGCCCACATTCATGGATTCCTTTGGCTCTACCAAGCACCTACCACGAGGATAATTGATTGGATAGACCAAGATGTTCTAAAAGGTCTTGTGTCCCGCGTGAAGTTGGAGAAGAAACACTTATGTGTCTACTTGAAGCCCACATGAAGTTGGAGAAAGAAACTCAATATTGCATCACTCCATTCTAAATGAATCTTTTTTATTGGACATGCATGTAATCTTAACAATAGATGTTAAGTTGAGTTACTCAACTATGTTGAGTGCCCTACCAAATGCAAAAAATATGCATGGTTGTACAAGAAATTATGTTTTTATCATATTTCTACAAAGCTCTATGGGACTTGTTGTAAGAGTCGCTAATGGACTCAAGCTCCAAAGATCACCTACAAAACTAGATATTACCTTGACAAGATTATAGCAAGAGAAGGAATTTCTTGAATATTATGTAAACAAAATTATGATCAAATGAATCAAAGATATTGTACATAATGTACATATGAGGTCTTGCATTTATAGACAAGATTGAGAGATACGACAAGACAAGTTTATGAAAAGTGTCTTAATCCTATGTCATGAAACAACTAAATGATAAGATCACACTTGTACTAAAGAATTCTAGAAAGATTCTTGAAATCTGAAGTATTCTTAACATGTGAACATGTGTGAATAACACGTATATGGTGAACTAGTTAGGTAATTAAGATTATTCATACCAACACTTGCAACCAAATTCAACTATGGTTATTTCTAGGAATGGCCATATAAAATATATGCATACTTGTAATGACGAAAGATTTATGATTCATAACCCTTTCATGCTTTCCATATGGCGAGCGAATGTGCTATCAACTAGTTTTTTCTTGGCATGTACTCCTCAATCACATTGTGAAATATGCTACAAAATATGAAATCACTCGGGGACCTATCATGATACACTTAGTCATATCTTTGTTGGTGTTGATTACAATAGACCTATTGTATTTGTATTTGTTGATCATAAGGCAGTGTTGAGGTTTGAAAGTTATACTTGACTCATATAATAAGTCATGCACTAGCTAGATAGTTGTTTCCCATCTCATTCAAGAGTTGCAACATTCAAAATTAAAATATCCACAATCCATATTGCTCTTCACATATCTTAATAGAGATGAATCCAATAATTTGGTGGAGTTGATATTAAAAAATTATAAATTAAATACATATAAACTATAAACCTTTAAATATTTTCAAAATCTCCCCTTTATGTGATGTAGTCTTCGTAAAAATTTTGATTGTATAATACAACTAAGGGAGAGGGCCTGATGGTGGTGAGGGGTATGTTGTGCGAGGGGTCCACATCAACAAATTCCACATTGGCCATTTATTTTTTTGCATATCCTATCCTATCCACCTGGCAACCCACATAAATTGAACCAAGAGAAAAAATCGTACATTTTTCAACTTATTTTGAGCGGTTTCCAAAAATCACTTTTTTCAATGTTAAAGGTGGCATCAACCATTGACAGACACATGGTACCTGCTTACTTGTTTCCCGCCATTCCATTCTCTATGAACTCAATGCACAATAACTTCACATTAACTTCCCCTCTCCACTCCACCATTGACCTTTTGGAAATCATTTTGACAAGCTTTTCATTTTCTAGGGTTTCATTTTGGTTCTCTGCAATGCCATTCATGGAGGGTGTTTGCACATAACACCATCTAGTGAAGGACCAGTGGTGGTACACTTTAAGGTTGACAGTGGATACAATGGAGCAAGTCATGGTGATGGTTTTTTTGCTTCTATTGTGTTTATGAACACTTCCATTGCCTAAGAAAAATAGTAAACTTCCACCATCATAGGTGAGGTTCTCTTTCAACCTCACAACAACAATATCTATCCATTGCATGTGTTTTTAATTTTGGTTACAATATGTATTTTGCAATATTGGAAATATTATTTCATTTCAAATGAAATTCATGCAACTATCTTTTTTCTGACTTTATGTATATATATACACACATAGCTGGCCAAAAGATATAATAATATATCTACAATATCTTTAAATAATATGTACATTTGTGACATTTTATTTTTCTATCTCTACAATTTCCATTTAATATATTGACAGTATTTGAGTTTATCATATGCTCAACTATTAAGGGTTTCTTGCAGCTATCTTTCGACCAACTACATGTATATATGTATCTATATATACACACAATCAGCCAAAAGATATATTTATGCAACTACAATATCTTTAAACAATGTATACATCTATGACATTTCACTTGTCTATCTCTGCAATCTCAATAAATATATTCATAGTATTTAAGGGTATCATATGGTTGACTGTTAAGGATTTATTGCAGCTATCTTTTGACCGATTATGTGTGTATATAAATATACACAGTCGACCAAAAGATATATTCATATATTTGCAATATCTTTAAACAATGTTTATATCTCACCCTTTTAGGGGTATCATGCACCTATCATTTAACTAATTGTGTGTATATCTACATACCATTTATGGGTTTCATATGGTGGACTATTAAGGGTTTCATGCACCTATGATTTGGCCAACTCTATGTCCTCCTCTACCATGAACCCTTCACATGACATTACCTATAACCCTATTGTCTTCTCTGCCCTTTCAATACAACATTCTTCCCACCATGTCTAACTTTGCATGCACCTTTGTTGCTAGTATGGATGATATTTCAATAGCAATTAGCATGCATTTATAGCAATTAAATCCTAGATTAATAATTATTTTATTTTTTATATTTATATATTATATAAATATTAACTATGTATATGTGTGTATGCATGGCATACATACAAATGTACGTGTGAATGTATGCGTGTATGGAATACATACATACATACATATACATGCATACATGGATATTTCTGTATGCATATGCATATGTATGTATGTATATTCATATCTATGTATGTATACATACATATGTATGTATACATACATATGTATGTATGCATATCTAGGTATGCATGAATGCATACTTTAATATATATATATATATATCCTGGTTTAGGGGTTATATATAACTTCCAACATCATTATGATATTTTTTTATAACCCTTTCTAAAACTAATATAGCTATAAAATATTATGTAAATTGAAACAACATTTTCATACATGTAAGAGTCACTGTAATTGAAGAACAAACAAACCATACATGTAATTCACTTCAATGTAAATGAACAAGGCTATATGTCAAATGAAACAAGAAATACATGTCATAGCATCATATCCCCAATTCTACCCACCAGTTGCACAACTTCTGAAGTATGTATATTTCAAAGTTGTAAGATTCCAATTGTATACATTGTTCAATGTATGTTTATTATTCATACATATCATGATTTTCTTCAGACATATTTTCATACATACATATCATTCCACCTATCATCCTTAGCTTACAACTACTTTAAGAATGTTAAAATAACTATGCCATTTGCATATACACATACACACAGTCGGCCAAAAGATAAGTGCATGAAACTCTTAATAGTCAAGTATATGATACCCTCAATTTCTATATATACACACACACATTGTAGAGATAGATATATATATGGAAAAGATATATTTTTTTTTGTTTCATATAGCCTTGCTCATTTACATTTAAATGAATTAGATGTATGCTTTAGTTGTTCTTCAATTACACTGACTTTTACATGTATGATAATGTTGTTTCAATTTACATCATAATGCTTTTTCAGAAAGGGTATATAAATATCATAATGTTGTATTAGAAAGGGTTATAATATATTTGTATCATATTGTTGTTTCATGTTATATATAACCCCTTAACCGATTATATATATATATATATATATATATATATATATATATATATATATATATATATTGCATGATCACCTAAGGGTTGTAAGAGTTAGAATTGGGGATATGATAGTATAACATGCATTGCTTGTTTCATTTACATTGAAGTGAATTAGATGTGTGGTTTGTTTGTTCTTCAATTATAGCAACTCTTACATGTGTGAAAATGTTGTTTCAAGTTATATATAACCCCTTAACTAATTATATGTATGTATGTACATGTACATATATGTACACACAAATATATGTATGTGTCTGTGTGTATAGTTAACATGATCACCTCAAGGTTGTAAGAGTTAGAATTTGGGATATGCTAGTATAATATGCATTGCTCGTTTTATTTCACAGTAAGCCTTGTTCATTTACATTGAAGTGAATTAGATGTATGGTTTGTTTGTTATTCAATTATAGTGACTCTTACATGTATGTATGTATATGTATTTATGTACATATATGTATGTGTATATATTTATATGTATGTATGTATATATAATCAATTAACATTATCAACTAAGGGTTGTAATAGTTAGAATTGGGGATATGATAGTAGAACATGCATTGCTTGTTTCATTTGACATATAGCCTTGTTCATTTATATTGAAGTGAATTAGATGTATGGTTTGTTTTTTCTTCAATTACAGTTACACTTACATTTAACAAAATGTTGTTTCAACTTACATATAATCTTTTATAGCCATACTAGTTTCAAAAAGAGTTATACATATTTATATCATAATGTTGTTTCAAGTTATATACAAACCCTAAACAATAACATATATATATGTGTGTGTGTGTGTGTGTGTTATACTATCATATCCCCAAATCTAACTCTTACCATATCTGACCATTTATATTGACAATAAGGAGATATATATCTACATGGCATACAAACCTTAATTGAAAATGGAATATATATAGTATCCTGAAAATTTTATCAAAATTTTAGACGCATTACATATCAGTTGTTTAGAACATATTGGTATATAACATAAACTAAGCTATGAAACAACAAAGATGAACATAGGTGTATCCTAAAAGTTACATCAGTTAGACACATTACATATGAGTTGTTCAATATCTTTCTACGTAAACCACCTTCAAAATATTGACCAAAAATTGTTCACAATCTAACATTCCAATTATGTCAAGAAAACTGGAAAAGAGAATTTAGTTTATGGGAAGCTATTTGTTCATGTGTTGTTCATCTTTGAATCTTGCCTAGCCAACTACTCATCCATGTTTGTGGCCTCTAAATTTGTAGGACTGCAACTTGAATGTGTTTGTCTAATACTTGTGTGAAGTGAGGGTGGACAATACTAGGGGAAATGAATAGAAACAAAGTCAATGAATATTGTATGTTGTTTGGGAAAGGGATTTAAAAGATTGCTCAGACGTCTTTCCCTTGCTACCTCTTTTCTAGCCTTTTCCATTCCTCTTTCTTTTTTAACAGCTTCCTATTCAATCCTTTGTTGCTCCTTTTTCTATTCTTTCTTTTTCTTTTGTTGTTCTCTTTGTACCTCAACTGCTTGTCGTTGAAGGTATTTTTCAATTCTCATTTGTTCCTTTAGGTCTCTTGTCACAATTCTTTCAATCTTTTATTGTTTGATATGTTCTCTCTTCCTATCTTTGAACTATTGGATTTCCTTCTTCCTCTCCTCTTGATCCATTAGCATCTTCATGTAGTCATCTATGTTGGGAGATGTCTAAACTTATTTGGCCTCCCAATGGCTCCATGGAGTGGTGTAGGAGCACCTAGTTCACTAGTTGCCTCTCATAGGCAAATTTTTCAAAATTGAATGTTTATTTGTAAATTCATGTAAAGGTTATTTTAAATGTATGGGAGTCCCTAATAAGCCTCTAGGTGGTAAAGTTACAAGAGTTTTCTTTGGTGGAAAAAATAATTGCACCTAGGGTTTGATTAATCCTTCATGGAAATGGACTTCTAAGGAACTTTCAAGCTTTAAAAAATCAATATTGATGTGTTTCAAGCATTGTTTAGGAGAAACTAATGGTGGAAGTGATATATCCAATAAGCCCTAACTTGTGGAGACCTAATGAGACCTAATTGTGGCACAGTACAGTCACTTTTGAGGGATTTTTCCTTAAACAACCTATGTTGATTTTCAAATATGTTTTAGAACACATTAATGTGTATTTAAAATGATAATCACCAGTTCTGAGATGTGGTGTATGTTAGAAGATTTGGTCTGACAATCCTAAAATAAGTGCAACAAGGAGATAGGTAGTTTGGTTGTGAAGGACAACAATCTAGAGATGGCAGTGTTTTCTGTGAGTTTAATTGGCGTGTGCTTATCAAAATAAGGATGAACAATGTGTGACAAAGTTTGGTAAGATCTTGGAACCTTGGTTTTGTGGTTTGGTGTCTTGAAGCCACCTTGTTTGTATGAAGTGTAATTTGGTGCATATTGAAGGAATGGATTGATTCAGAGTACATTAATTTGATTTTTGCTTTGATTCACTTCAATATGATGTTGATAAAAATGGTTCAAGGTTAGACAAAGGTTTATAAGTAAGAGTAGATAAATAATACCTTTTTGCCTTATTGGGATAGATTGAAATGTGATGACTAGTGTATGGTTTGGTTGGATAGTGAATTCCAAGGGTGTTATTATCTTGGTACAAACATTTTGATGATGAATAAGAAGCATTTGAATCTGATAAAGATGTGTACTAATGATGTGGTTTACTGATTTTGAGAAATTGATGGCTGAAAGCCTTGTGAATGGCCAAAGAAATTGTTGAGTGGTTAAGTGAATTTGTTGAAAAGATTAGTGAATCAAGTTGCTTGTTTAATTTGATCTTCTCCAATTAAGTTTGGGATAGAAGTTCCCTATGTTTGTGTGGTTTGGAAATTGATATTACATCATGGAATCTTCTTCATTTTAAAACTACACCTCACTAACTATTTCATCCACTTCATTTCCTCCTCCCAATTCATCAAGTTCACATTATCTACAATCAACATAAAAATTTAGTAAGGTAGATGGGCCCATGTTGTTTGGTGGAGATGGAATTGATAGAATTTGGTCTAAATCGACATGAAAATCAATACCAAGATGTGCAACCCCCTCTAACAACCATGATTGTTCCTTTGGTGCACTAGGTAGAGAAAGAAAGATGTTTGGATCTATATTTTGGTCAACCAAATTAGGTGTTCCTAGTGGACTATGTTGGTCTTCCAAATCAAGTGTTCCAATTAGAGATTATTGGTTAGAAAAACTACATGTTTCTATTGGACCATGACAGTATACCAAATCAGGTGTTTCATTTTTTCCTTTAACTTTTGTTTGTGGTACACTATTAGTGGATAGACAAAATATTTTTAGCAACAAATGCTTCCTCAGGGGCAAAAAATTGGAATATCTCACTTGGTCGCATATACTCCATTAATGCATCTAGATTTAGTGGCCAAATACCTATTCTTTCAAAGCCCTTTTATGTTATCAATGGTCAATGATTTTTGAAATGCAGCACTACCAAGTGTTGCCAACTCTGCCCTTTTAATCTTTATATTTGGATACTTACTTTTCCATGCTTCTCTTTCCTTCTTAAAATATGATTTGAAAGATGTGAAGACGCTAACATCAAGTGGTTGAAATTTGTGATATGTATGGGCTATTAGGGTTAGAAATTCAATTGCATAGTGACCTTACTTTGTTAATAGTAGAAAAACAACATGGATGTCATGGCCATCAAAATTCAAGAAGTTTCTATTAGTGGGTGACACACTCCTAGGTACAAAACCAACAAAATGATGTATCCAATTGAGGAAGATGTGGAATTGTAATAACTTCACCCTCTTCACTAATTGGTGCATTCAATTGGTCTACATGCTCAATTAGATGTGGAATTGTAATAACTTCACCCTCTTCACTATATGGTAGCCTCACACCTCTCTTGTGTGGAGGAAATGTTGTCCAATCTCTCTTTACAACTTGCCTAGTTCTTTCTTACACTTTATTCTTCATCTGCATTGAGCCAAGTGTAAGAAAAATAAATGACAGAAACATACGCATAGAAATATATTCAAAGTAGGAGAGGGTCTGATGGTGGTGAGTTCTATGTTGTGTGAGGGGTTCACGTTAGTAGAGGAAACATTGGCCAAAAAATTAAATTTCATACAACCCTTAACTAATCATATCCCCAATTCTAACTCTTACAACCCTTAGCTAATCATGATATATATATATATATATATATATAATCAGTTAAGGTGTTATATATAACTTGAAACAACATTATGATACAAATATTTATAACCGTTTTTTAAACAATATTATGATTTATATATAACTTGAAACAACAATATGATACAAATATTTAAAACCCTTTCTGAAATAGCATTATGATATTTATATATAACTTGAAACAATAGTATGATATATTTATAACTCATTTTGAAAAAACATTATGATATAAATTGAAACAACATTATCATACATGTAATAGTAACTGGTCCTCTTGATGTATAGTAGAGTATCATATTCACCACCCAAATTAATGGGGTACACTTTGAAAAAGATTCTAAACTTGATAAATTCCTTAGGACTTCTTTCAACAGATGGCTTTACAACAGGAATTTTGACTCATACTCCTAAACATAGAGTTACTAGACATAAATTATCTCTATCCCTAGTAGATTCACCAATTTATTGGTGCTTCCAACTAATTATATGGGTTTTCCTAAAGATTAGTTAGTTCTTAACCTTAGAAACCCAAGGTCATGAGCCAACAAATAGGAGACAAGTTTTACAATTTCTCCTCTTTACCTTAGGCTCTGCAAAACCAAGATGGGTTCCCTTATAACATCATTCAACAATATATTGGTAATTTGAAATGATTTCTTTGATAATAGATTCTTCACTCTAAATTAGAAAGAGGTATGCCTAATGGGTTAAATCATCTTCAAAACCCTCTAAATGAAATATTATACTTTGTAGTGTGGATTTGAATATAAAAAAGTAAAATACAATAAAGTAAAATGTGTTTGGATTTTATATATGATTTTGTCTTAGACTTAAAATTTATGAGTTGGTTTGACCAATGCATTATCCACAAAAGATTCTAGAAATGAAGTAAACTCCTACAACAAACTAACTTTTGGCTTCTTATACCCTCACTGCCTTACCAATAAAAGATCAATCTACCATGTATGAACTGAAAATAAAGCTACTCTATTCCTTGAACAAAAACTAAAAATTCAAACATCCACAATACAAGATATGATATGAGAACCAGAGATAATGCTCAATTATATTGATTCAAAATATGTGTATAATGGTGGAGAGTATGATATATTAATACTCAAATTTGAGATGATATAATGAGTGCTTAAGTCATCTATTGTTTTTATAGAGAAAAATTATATTTCTTCTCTAAGTTTTAGAGGAATTACCTATGCAACCTAAAACATATACAAAGATTTACAAAGTCTAAGAATTAGAACCCTTTGAATGAGGCTCGAAATTCCCTTTTATAGACACACGGGAAGCAACAAGAAAAATCATCATTCAACCACCTAGTCACTAAAGGACAAAAAACAATGTGGTGACAATATTTACAAAGGACAAAAAAGTTATTTCAAAAGTTGATAGCTACCCAAAAGTGGTTGGAGACCCCTGTAGCATTGAATTCAACGTATGGGAGATGATTTCCTCAAAATTTCCTCCTATAGAAGATAAGACACCTCTAAAATTCTTCATTTGACAAGTCCATGCAGTAGTTATACTTGGTTATTGGAAGCTAATTGTGTTGGAAGTTTGCTTGTCATTGAGAAGATTGTTGGTTGGCTACATGATCATGATGATGTCAAGAGATTGTTGATTAGGGAGATTGCTGAGATATTGGTGTGCATGATAGTTTATGGTGTTTTCATTAATGGAAACCTATGGTAGAGATGCAGAAGTGTTGATCCAAAGAAGACCAAATGGTTGGATAATTTCCTTAGTCTTGGAGTCCAATTTTCAGTGTTTAGTGAACCAATGGTTCGTATTGCTCTGTTATGTAGAATATAGTTATGTGGTTTTGAGGTAATATTGATGCATGTTGGAAGACTCTAAATCCAAATATTCATCACTTGATGTCAAGTCCACAGTTGAAGATAATGATGATAGAGTATCGATCTAGAAATGGCAAAGTGGTGGTGATAGAGTGTATGTTGGAATGCTTTGCATTCCACCATGGATGAATTCTTACTATGCATATTTTAGGATGTTAGTAGTGTGCATGCTCCAAGTGGAAAGTATTTTGGTTGTCTGTGTGTCGATTTGTGAGTGAATAGTTGGTTCATTCTATTTTTATTTCACCAATGGTGCAGACCTAAAAGTTTTGAGGTTGTGTAGAGTTGAGTTATGCAAGAAGCGATATCATGGAATTAGTTATAGGTCACTCTGACCTATCTTAATATGATACGATTTGGTTCCTTCCGCAAGGTGTGTGTGTTGGAATTTTGGGCCAACACGTTATGAGGATGCATGATACATCCATTAGGCAGACCTAATTGATTTTTTGGGTGGTTGTAGCATATATACAAGGTTAATTCCTTGTGTGAGTGTGTAAGATGCAAGATAATTAAGTGTGTGTGCAAGATCTGGTGTAGAGAAGTGTGAATTGGAGTTGAGGTGAAGTATGAAGTGTGTTAAGTTATTTTTTTGAGCTTTAGTGGAACTATATCTTCAACATAAGTTAGATGCGCTATTATTAGTTCATATTTGTTAGTGAGCCACCCTTTATTCTATATCTTTATATTCTAGGTAGTGATCCCTTTGGTAGTGAGCCACCAATAGTGAATCATTCTCTATTTTGGTAGTGATTCAATAGATAGTGAGTCCAACATTTTATATCAATCATTATAATCGATTGCAATATATATTATAAGCTAATCCTCATTGTGTTTTTTCCCTTTTTGGGTTTTCCACATAAATATGGTGTTCCTTTGTTCCTTGATGTGATGCATGCTTTATATGTTCCTTTACATTACTATAAGTTTAATGTACCACATTTAATGAATGTTTAAAGTTGATGAAGTTAATGAATTTCAATGAATAATAATTCACCCCCCTCTCAATATTTTGGGTGTTCAACAAATTGAAATGAAACTCAAATTGCAATACCCTCTTCTTACATTTCTTCCACCTATCCTACTGAAGTTTCAACCCTTGGTGGAAAAAAATTGTTGCTCCATATGTGACTTGTAATCATCTCCAATAAAAATGTGCACTAGGTCTAGAAAACCTAACAAACTATATTCCAATTTAGTAAGTGCATCAATACTTGAATTGGCCTATTCAACATCTACCTCTCCTTATTTATTTTATTATACATGGGAGTGAGAAGATTTACAAACTTTGACTTTCACTCCATATATTATATGACCTCACCCTCTTCATTGAAAATTGAGGGCATGTAAAACTCTTCAAAACCTTCAAAGTTATTAATTTCCTTATTCATCAAGCCCTTGTACCTAATATGTTGACTCACTATGTCATCCAATAAATCTAACTTATTCAAAATTTCAGACACTAAACTGCCATCAAAATTTGAGTTGTTAAAAAGAAGCTTCAGCACCTCAATTCCATGGGACCAACTAATTTGCAAGCATCTCAACCTTATCCACTATTTATTGTGGTTAGAGAATGCATCCCTCAATGCGGTGTAGCTATCCCACACTTTGTTTAACTAAGAGAGAATCCTTGACAACCTGTACCCCAAAATGTTGTCAACCAAGTTTAAAAACTTCTTCACAACCCCTTCCTTTGCTTCTCTATCCTCTATTGTGCTTTGTTTTAACTTCTCTCTTAGCTCCTTAATCTCAACAATTAGTTCATTTCTATATTATGATGCTTGAGCCTCACTTATTTTTTGGGGAGGGGGAAATAGCCCATGCACTATGTTGAGCCTCTACTATAAACTCTGGGTTAAGGCATTTTCTTTTTCAAGATTTGCATACAACTTATTAACAGTAGCCTCAGTGAAGAGGGTTGCATTGACAGTTAAGGAAGCTGCCTATGTTGCACTTGTGTCCCCTACTCTTCTAATGATGATATTTCATGTAAGCTCATTGGGATCACTTATTACTTGTGGCTTGTTGGTCTCTAGGAAAATTGACCCAATTTCTAGAGTATCATGTTTTGGATGGAATCTTGAACCAAAATACAAGGCCTCAACTTGCTCTTTTGGACTCAAAATTGGATTCTCACCTTCATGCCTCCTAATATAATTAAATGATATGGTAGAAAATTTGTTCCATATAGGGAGCAACAAACGTCTTTCCTTTTGCACCTTCTCTCTCCCTCTCTCAGGAGTTATGGCATCCATTTCCTCCTTGAATTTCCTCCATAAATTTTTAATGATGTCCTTCCTCTAATTTTCAGAGGGGCTCCTATCTGAGATTGTAATCTATAATTCCCCTCCCTTATTTTTAAGGAAAAAGTCCTTAAATTTATAAGTAGTGATGAATTGCTCATCTTTTAGGAACTCCTCAGGCCTTTGCTCTAACTTCATCCACCACTTTCCCACTAGTTTCAAAATTTATGACTAGTCTATCATCTGTAGGTGAGGTCCTACTGAAGTCCCATACACTCTGATGAAAGTTGCATCTGAGTAATAGAACCAATCACCCCAATTGTGATTAATTCCCTTCTCCAGAGTGAAGTCCTTTGGCCTCAAAAATCTTTTCACATTCTCTGATAATCCCCAATCTATGGGTAGACAAAGACCTTTCCCCAAAGGATTCACAAAAAAAATCCTCAAAGGAAAAGTAGTTGAAGTTGTTGTAGTCCTTATCCCAAATGTAGGTCCATTCCTAGATCGCCAATATCATATTCTTCTCTCCCATTGTTTTGACTTGCAGCTATGGAGGCCATAATTGTACTCCACTATAAAAAATTAGATGCAAAAGGAGAGAGTAATGCCTAAAATGTGTAGCACCACTAGGGTCTCTCTTTATGGAGTAGAGAGAATTATGCAGCTGCTCTACAACATACCTTGCAAAGTCATAGGGTTTTTTCAAATCCTTGCTATGGGTTTCCATTTCCAATACCATCAAATTGATAGCCATTTGTACCTTGTTGTCCATTCCTAGAACCTAGAGTAGGGAGAAGTAGGTCTTCTTAAAGTAGTATTCAAAAATTCCATAGGCGAAGGGCTCAAGGTCACCCTTTCCAAATCTCTATAATTCTCTTTGAGGCCCTCTAGACTTGAAACATGGTAGCCTCCTCACTATGTAACTAACCCTAATTTTTTCATACTCCCTATTAAGAGAACCTAGGTCAATTGGCACTTGTGTGTTGAGGTTCTAGTCAAAAACTTTGCAAATGTGATCTTTTTCCAATGATAATAAGCTTTGGCCACTCACTATGAATAAAGACCTTGTATCAAGGTTATATGCCCTAGCAATATCTCTAATCAATTCTACATTAATGAACAGATTGGGCACCACCATTTTTCTCAATCCCAAATTCTAGATATTACTAATTGTCCTATTTGCATAGGCTTTTCTGTATGCATGTTTGAAGAGTACATACCCTTCATAGTTGAGAATGGGATCTTTGTAATCCCCATTCCTATCAGAAATTTTATATGTTCGAACCACCGACCCTGGACCAACCCTTGCTCTCCTAAATGAACTTGGTAGTTGTGCAATTATCTCCTCATCCAAAGTTCTTTTCTAACCCTTCAAGTTCCCAACCATTTTGAATGTAGGGTTTTTATGAATGGAAAACAAAAGTTTTATGTAACTACAACTAGGGTTTGCACAACTCTTAATAGGTGGGATTTATTATAAAAAATTGATAGCATGTACCCACTATAACCCTAATTTCCCTTCTTAATTGATTGAATTGAACCAATTGATTGAATTGAACCACCCCTTACTCATAATTGTGTCTAAATTCACAGAATTTCTATTTGAATTACTTACTTTGTTGATGTCAAAAACCCCAACTTTGTAATAGAAAATCTTTGCTTGCTCTGTAAATTTGCAACACTCTGGCTCAACACTTTAGAAGTTATTATTTCAAATGAATTTGAAAAATATTTTATCCCAAGCTTCAATGAATTCGAAAGGTAGTGATCCCATTCACCATTAATTTTTTGCATGCTTGAACGCATGACCAATAATAGACATTTGCCAATTTTGAATGTGGGTCATCGATCTCAAGATCAATGATGATCGTGTAGATTTGAATTTGGCTCTAAGAAGTGACAACCTTCTTTTTTCATCATGTGGATAGGTGTCACTATTTCATAGAATCGTGAAGGGGTAATAAGTTAAAATTAGAGCTTCTTTGATAGTTGAATTCCCTGTGAAGCATTGCAATCATGACACTTGTCACAATATCATAATTTCACAAGAATAGAAAGCTAGACCCATCAAGGCTTTGTGAAGGCTTTAGCTTTTATGATAGGAATTTTCACATACTTAAATATATGGTACCATTTCAGTGCTTCGTGGGGATGAAAGTTTCAGAGAGGTGGGGTTCTACAAAGTGAAGAGCCTCCACAAAATGCATGTTCTCTTATTAACAACTTAAAGCTACTAGGAAGTGTGGGGGAATGACCATGGATGAGGGAAAAAGGCTCAATGATTTAAGATCAAACATTAGCATATAAACATTAGCCTCCTATAATGTTAAATTTAGACATGCATCATCTTTTTGGGAGTTTAAGAGGTTAGAAAATGATAAAACCAAAGCTTCTACAAACTGAAGAGATAACATGATATGTTGATATGCATCCAACACCCCCTAGGGAACATAATGTAAGGAAGCTAAGGTAGTGGAACAACTTCCTACACTAATATTGAGAGGAGAATAATGCAAAACTTTTACATCAATATTTAACAATTACAAAACTCTAACACAAATATTGTGCATACCACAACACAATGATTTATGTGGGGAAAACCCTTTCGGGAGAAAAACCCCACGCTCCAAAAGCAACCCAATATATTATTCAGAAATAAAAAAGATTACAATATACTTGCAAAGAAATCTTCTCACAAGAGTATCACCACTCAGAGATCCAGAGGCAACACAGCCGCTATCAGACTCTTAGAATACATCGCAATTCATAGTCATAATCTAATGCCCTCATAAAATAGGGTTGCTTTCTAGGGAAATTCAAGCTAATAAAATATTGGTCGTCGGATGAGACATAATGATGAACAGTTACAACAATACCTTATGTAATTGCAAGGTTGAGACACATTTTCTCAACAAATTTCCCACTTGTCAAACACCTTGCAAGGACAACGGAAGGGAGTCATCATCATCTCTTAATTACTAGGGGCCAAAAGGCCCATAGTCTTTGAACACCATCTGAATTTCTCTATGCTCACAGGCTTAGTTAAAGAATCAACAAAATTCATCAAAATATCTACCTTAAGTAGCTTCACCCTACCATCTCCGACCATATCTCTAACAAAATGATATTGTACATCAATGTGCTTGGTCCTAGCATGAAATGTCTTGTTCTTGGCTAGACATATCTCACTCTAATTGTCACAATAAATTATCACTGCACCTTTTTTTATTACAATATCTGAACACAGTCTCTTAATCCAAATGGCTTCTTTACAAGCATGAGTAGCTACCATATACTCTGCTTCAGTAGTGGACAAAGCAACCACAAATTGTCACTTACTCATCCAACTAATTGCACCACCAAATAAAGTAAACACATAAGCATTGATGGATCTTCTGCTATCAACATCACCTACCCAATCTGAATCCACATAACCATGAATATCAAGGGAAATCTCGTCTTCAATCATATTACTAAGATAACATAAGGAATAATCTAAGGTACCATGCAAATATTTGAAGACTTTATTAACTACATCCCAATGAACTCTACTAGGATTAGACATATATCTGGAAATAAATCTCACTGCTTGGGAAATGTCTGGTTTAGTACAAACCATAGCATACATCAAACTTCCAACTGCACTCTGCTAAGGCACTCTTCTCATGTCTTCCATCTCCGATGGGGATGTTGGACAATCTAAAATAAATAACTTTGTTCCAGCTGAAATAGGAACACATAATGGTCTACAATCCTGCTTATCAAACCTCTATAAAATTGAATTGACATACTTAATTTGACCAAGCCATAGCTTTTTATATACTCTATCTCTTCCAATTTCCATCCCAAGAATGTGTTTAGCTACACCAAGATCTTTCATTTCAAACTTAGTAGCAAGTTGAGATTTTTGTTCTGAAATCATACCTTTCCCTTTATCAATGAATAACATATCATCAAAATATAATGAAATAAATAGGAAATGATCATGCCATCAATTTTATAATAAATACAATGATCTGATTTAGAATGCTCAAATCCAAAACTCAACACATATGTATCAAATTTCTGGCACCACATCCCAGGACTCTGTTTTAAACCATACAAATATTTCTTCAATTTGTAGACCAATTTACTTTTACCTTTCACCATGTAGTGCTTTGGCTTGTCATATAAATATCCTCCTCCAAGTCACCATGAAGGAAATTAGTTTTCAAATCCATTTTCTCAACCTCTAAATCATAAGCAAAAACAATAGAAAGAAAAAATCTAATAGATGTCATTTTTGCAGCAGGATAAAATATCTCACCATAATCAACACCCTCAACTTGAGAGTAACCTTTTGCAACCAACCTTGCTTTGTATTTCTCAATACTTCCATATGAACCAATATTTTTCTTGAACACCCATTTGCAGCCAATAGGTTTTTGTCCTTTAGACAATGGTACAAGATCCCATGTATCATTGTTTTTCAAAGCTGTCATTTCTTCATCCATAGTAATCTTCCAAGATTCTGCATCATTGATACCTAATTCCTCTTCTACTAATTTGTGTTCATCCATGTTAGTATTCAAAGAAAAAATACATCTCCAATCATCAGGTGAATACCTTTTAGGTGGTTGTTTGTGCCTTGTAGACCTACAAACAAGCTGAGTTGGAGGTTCTTCCTCCTCTTCTGAAGATTCAGAGCTAGATGAGCTTTCCTCAACTTCTTGTTTATCCATGGTCCTTGATTCAACTTTCTCGGGTGTAGAAGGAAATTAAATCACATCTTCCTATTTACTTTGTTCTAGCTACAATGTAATGGAGAAGGCTTAGTTTCTCTAAAAATAACACTTCTACTATGTATTACCTTTTATGCAATAGGATCCCAAAGCTTGTATCCTTTCACACCATAACTATATCTGACAAAGATACATTTCATAGCCTTGTTCTCCAACTTCAATCAATTCTCCTTTGGCACATGTGCATATGCCTAACAACCAAAAACTCTAAGATGTCTTAATGAAGGCTTGTGACCCAACCATGCCTCTATAGGTGTCTTATCAACAAGAGCTTATGTAGGAGACATATTAATCAGGTAACAAGCAGTGGCAATAGATTCATCCCAAAACCTTTGTTCTCGACTAGCACCACTCAACATACTCCTAGCCTTCTCCATCAATGTCCTATTCATTCTTTCTGCAACCCCAATCTATTGTGGAGAATACGGAGTTGTCTTCTATCTATGAATACCACAATATTTACAGAATCTATCAAAATCATTAGATAAAAATTTTCTGCCATTATCAATCCTTAAACATTTTATTTTCTTTCCAATCTACAACTCAACCATTGCTTTAAATTCTTTAAATTGACTGAAAACTTCATATTTACTCTTTAGAAAGTATACCCATGTCCTACTATAATCATCAATAAATGAAACATAATATGTGGATTTACCAATTGAAGGAACATCTATAGGACTAAACACATCAAAATGAATAAGATCCAATACACTACAATATTTATGAGAACTTGAGTAGAACTGAACAACATTTTGTTTTCCATAAATGCAATGCTCACATAAATCAAATTCAAGATTACAATCAGACAGACCTTCAACAAGGTTTTTATTTTTCAAGGTCCTTAGACCCTTTTCTCCAATGTGGCCAAGTCTCTAGTGCCATAACATAGTTTTCTCTGGAGGTAACTTTGATTTAGAAGAAAGAGCACCCTTGGGTACCCAAAAGCCATGACCATCTATTTAAGGTGAAACCCTCACTTCTTCCACAAACTTGCTTTTCACAGAAGTACTATTGCACTCAACACTGCATGCATCAAGCTTATATAATGTGCCATATCTGACACCTCTAGCAATCACCATAACACCTTTGACCATCTTGCATCCTGCATCAAAAAAAACTATATGTACACCTGCATCTATTAGTTTTCTCATAGATAAAAAATTTCATGCTAAAAAAGGGATATGCAACACACCATTAATCCTTTTTATTCTACCATTAGGAAACCTAATTTTAACTTTGCCACAGCCAACAATGTCTAAATGAGAATCATCACCCAAGTACACCTTACCTCCATCAAATTCTTCATATTCAGAAAACCAATTTCTATTCAAGGTCATATGGAAAGATGCACCTGATTCAATCAACCATACATCATTACCTGCACAAGTTTCCAAAGCTACAATGAATGCATCACCATCTTCCTTCTCGGACTCAAAATCATAATCAAATTTCTTCTTTTTCTTCTTCTTTTCTTCTTGGCAGTCCTTACGAACACGTCTAGGCTTACCACAGTTCCAACAAATAACATTTGACTTTCTAGGAGACTTAGATCTCCCGTTGGACTTGGATTTGTCACACTTCTCATCCTTCTTTCCTTTTTCCTTAGGTCTTCCATGAACATTCAGGGCCTCCTTGGAACTGATGGATACCTTCCTCCTCATCTCTTCAAAAAGCAATGAACCCACCACATCTTCAATCTTCAATATAACAAAAGTACTCCCAATATCCATAACAAGAGAATCCCATGAATCAAGAAAATAACAAAGCAAGATCTGACATTTCTCTTCCTCATCCATTTTGACACCAACTGATTCCAACTAAGACACCGGCATATTGAATGCTTCCAAGTGGTCTTTAATTCATCCACCCTCTTCCATTCTCAAGGAGTACAATTTCTTCCTCAAGAAATTTTTGTTCACTAAAGATTTGGATTGATGCATCTCACCAAGATTATTCCATAGTTTCTATGCAGAGGTCTCTTCATGGACATTGATTAAAATAGAGTATGCCAAACACATTCTAATTAGAACCTTGGCTTTACGGTCCATAACATCATATTGAGCAACTTGAGTAGGATCTATAGGCCTTGAAACATTCTCATCAATAGCATCCCATGGATCTCAATCTATCAACAAATCCTCCATCTTTAGCTTCCACATTTCAAAATTATTTCCATAAAATTTATCCACCTCTATTCTCCCCGATGAACTTGCCATCTGAAAATTCCTACAACAATATCACAAAGCATCTTCTACACAAGCTCCAACTCAAATCTAGATTAGTTCAAAAAACCCAAGAATGCACAACTAAAACCAAAGGTGATCAGGCTCTGATACCACTTGTAAGGAAGCTAAGGTAGCGGAACAACTTCCTACAATAATCTTGAGAGGAGAATAATACAAATCTTTAACACTTGCATAAAATAAAACACAAATAAACACAAATATCGTGCATACCACAACACAATGATTTACGTGGGGAAAACCCTTTCAGGAGAAAAACCCCACACTCCAAAAGCCACCCAATATATTATTCAAAAAATATAAAGATTACAATATACTTGCAAAGCAAGCTTCTCACAGGAGTATCACCACTCAAAGATCTAGAGGAAACACAACCGCTATCAAAATCTCAAAATACATCATAATTCATAGTCGTAATACAATGCCCTTGTAAAATAAGGTTGCCTTCTAGGGAAATTCAAGCTAATAAAATATCAGTCATTGGATATGAGACATAATGATGAACGGTCCAAAATTACAATAATAAAATATAAATAAAATTTTCCTTTCGAGGGCGTTGCCCTCAATCCCCCACCAGGGCACACTACCCCTAGACCTCAGCCAGGGGAATGATCCCCCTAGACCCCTCATGGGGGGGGGGGATCCCCCCACGGCCCCCCCATCGTCATCGGCTAAACAATACCTTATGTATCAATAGTACCTTATGTAATTGCAAGGTTGACACACATTTTCTCAACACATAAGACATTAAGGTGAATAAATATTTCAATAAAT
Organism: Sequoia sempervirens; assembly: GCA_007258455.2. Taxonomy (NCBI): domain Eukaryota; kingdom Viridiplantae; phylum Streptophyta; class Pinopsida; order Cupressales; family Cupressaceae; genus Sequoia; species Sequoia sempervirens. Next base: position 33,318,889 of record VDFB02000020.1, read on the forward strand.
TTATGTGGATCAATTCCTAATGCACGAGGGGACCACAGACATACGACAAGGATACCCTCAAGTTGTGACTTAAGTGACCCGAGAAAAGTTCAACATGTCAATGATGAAATAGAAGGATGCTAGGGCTTTTTACATGGAAGGGATTTTAAAAATCCCTAATGTGTTAATTTCATACCCTAACATGATATATTTGAGGAATTTTAAAATTTCAAAAATACTAGAGTAACATTACAACCTCCAAATTTTACAAGTACCACCAATGGCTCTAGTTGGGGAAGTCTGTTTAGTAGAAACAAAGCAAGGATCCAATAAAATCTGGAGAAGTAGAAAAACAATAAAACCCAAAATAAGAATGATGAAACATATAATTATTATCATACAATGTGCATGGATATGCCCTACTTATGAGAAGTAGGGTTTGACGAATTGTTCATGGACTGGAAATTCTAACATTTCTTCATCCATATTCTAGAAAATAGGAATTCTCACTGTGACCAGTGCAGATGATATAAGGGCCAATCTAGAGGGCCTCAAACTTACCATGCTTTCCCTTATCATGGATTCTATCATCCCACATCGAGAATAAGTCTCTAATAGTTTATTTTCTTTCTATTGTTTTCTTGTCAAATAGGTACATGACCTGCAATTGCATTTTGAGATTGTTCTATGTTGTTCTCCTTGATTCATCCAACTCTGTTAGTTGGTTAATCCTACTCATTAAGTTATCACCAATGTCATCTTCATATTCTTGAATTAATTATACACTAACAATAAATTATTTATTGGTATTCTTACATCTAGTCCATACACTAGTTCATAAGGGTATTTTTTGTGGCCTTCTTTATGGTTGTCCTGTCAGCCCATAATACTAATTTCAACTTTGAATCCCATGATTTTTTGTTCTTCTCCATCACTCTCTTCATGATTTTCATGAGACTTTTGTTGCTAGATTCAACTTGTCCATTTCATTGTGGATGGTAAGGGGGAGAGTATGATATATAAATTCCATAACTGCTGCAAAAATTTGCAAACTCTTCTGACCTAAAACACATTTCATTATCCATGATTATTTTTGCAAGAGTGTCAAACTAGATCAAGATGTTTTCCATAATAAACTTTATGAAAACCTTGCTAGTTTCCTTTCTTGCAAGGATTTCTTCCACCCATTTGGTAGAATATTTTGTGGCTACTAGTATCCAATTGTGGCCACCACTAGATTTTTCATAGAATTCACCAATGAAATCTATGATGCACTATTGAAAAGGAGCTTCTACAATTTGTGTTCTTAGGGGTAAAGCACCAGAGAACTTCAACTTACCATAATTTTTTTAGCAAGAATCACATTTCTTTGCCATTTTATGTGTTAAAGAATAGGGAATGCCACCAGTATCCAGATCTTAAGATATTATAAAAAAAAATTCTTAGCCATGTAATGGCCTCCACAAACACCATTTTTCATCTCTTCCAGGATTCTTCCTACTTGTTCCTCATCAACACATCTCAACATAACACCATCCCTGTCCCTCCAATATAAAGAGTCATAAATCATGAAATATTTTATAGCTTTTATCTTTAAGGTCCTTTTTAATTATCAATTGATGCAAAGCAGGGGTAGGTTCAACAACACAAATTAGTCTTCATACACCTTCCAATGGTTTCATGAGCAACAATGGCAGATTTAGTTTCTACACTTTGAAACTTTTGGCCATTTGACATTTTGTCCTTTCAATGATGGAAATAATTTCAACAATGTGGAATAGCATATGATGATGGGGTAGTGATGTCACAATCATTTTAATAGGGTTTGACAACCTCTCTATGTCTAGGAACATGTTCAATGGTGGCAACATTCACAAGACAGTCAATTGCCTCATTCAAACTTGGTGAAAACATCAAGAAATGATGGAAATGGATTCCCAATGGGTTCCAATGGTGTAAACACAAACCTTTCACTTGTCACAAAATTCATCAAACACAATCCAATGATCCAATGCCAAAGTTTTGGCCTATCAATCACAATGAGGATTTTTTATTGCAAACAAGATCAAAATGTAGCATTATGTCTTCTTGTTCTACTTCACACGTGAAAATACAGACTCCAAACCTTGCAAGGAGATAAAATACATCAAGAAAAAATTACTTACAAGGTTTCTTTGTTTTTTCATGGAGGAAACTCAAGAAAATGGATTTTTTGTGTTCCCTAGAACCCTAGGTAGGGTTTCTGGCAAGTTTCACTAAAACATTGATATCTCCCTCCAAACTTAATGAAACTTGATCAAATAAAAAGAATATTAAAGATAAGAGATTCCTTCACATGATACAACTAGTATTAAAATTGTACAGTGAATCAACAATCCATACAGCGTGACAGAATGTACATAAATGCAAGAAAAGCACATATTCAACGTGCAAGAATGGAACTTCTCCTTCAAAAAATTCATCCAACCCCCTCATTCAAGGATACAAGGAATATTTGAGTTTGTACAAGTGACCTCCAACTATTTCTAACCATATTTTTGGTTAGTGAGTTAACAAAACATCATTTTGACATTTTTTGCAAAAGTTGCTTGATAACTTTTTTGCAATTTTGACAACATTTACACTTTTGCACTACCTTGCAATTAAAGACCCAAACTTGACTCCAAATGACTTGTAATGGCCTAAAAATACATTATTAACATGAAACCAACACCAACATGACAAAAAAAACCAAAAATTCATTACATGAAACCAAGGGTGCCCCTGCACCATCAATCATGTGATCAAGTCAAGACATGTCTCTCAGATAGTATAAAATGTCCTTATACCAAGGGAAACATTGAACATCAGAATATTTTACATGAATATCTTCCTCAATCTGATTTATCTAGTTGGCCTCAAGATTGGACTCAACCATCAATTTGTCCAAACCTTGTCCTCTAACAAGTGTAGTTATTTGAACATCAATGTTGAATTCTTGAATCTTGTTGATCCATCTACACCTTCCAGTGACTTCTTACTGAGTGAATATGTCTTTGACTACAACATTAGGTACATAGGCCACTATTTTTACACCTACTAAGTACGATCTGAATTTCTTTACAACCTTTAGCAAATCATAAGCTTGATTTTCCATTATATCATACTTGAGTTCTATTTATTGAAGTGATTTGCTAAAGAAAGCAATGGGTTGTTCATAATCCTCATCATTTTTTTTCAATAAGACAACTATAGTTGAAAAGATGCAAAAGAGAACAACTAAAATGGTTTATAAAAATTAGGTGACTTGAATACTGGTGCCTCTTTGATGAATTTCTTAATGTTATTGAATGCTTTGATAGGCTCATCCTCTCATGCAATTAATTCTTATTTTCTCAACATCTTCGAAATGGATTTTTTTGTCTTAGCAAAGTTTGTGATAAACCTTCTAACAAAATTGATCTAGTCAAAGAATACTTGAATTCCCTCTGCAATCTTGGGATTGGAATCCTATCAATAACTACGACCCTTTCTGGATCAATCTTGATCCCTTCATTTGAGACTATATTCCCCAAAAACTTTCCTTTTGTAACCCCAAATGTACACTTCTTAGGGATCAATGAAATGCCATATTCCAAGACCCTTGTAAATATCTTTTACAAATGCACACAATTCTCCTCTTATTTCTTGGAATATGTTTTCAAGCCATCCTAATATACCATCATGAATATATCTATGAAATGAAAAAAAGTAACATTCATGGCTCTCTAAAATGTTTCTCTTGCATTGGTCAAACCAAAAGACATCCTAATATATACATATGACCCACATGGTGTGGTGAAGGAAGTTATATACTTATTTGATTCCTTTAACTTTACTTGGTTGTACCTTTAGAACTCATCCATCATGGAAACGAGCTCACAACCCGTAACTCTATGCAACATTGCCTCCATATTATGCAATGGGTAGTTATCTTTTAATGAAGATTATTCAAGTTTCTAAAATCTATGCACAACCTGATACCTTTGTTCTTTTTCCTAACTGGCACTAATTTTGACACCTAGGTATAATGTTTGATAGGCTTTATGATTCCACCATCTATGAGCTTCATGAGCTCATATTGTATTTTGGGTGTCAGTGTAGAGTTTATTGGCCTCTACTTCTATCTAAAAGGCTTAACATCTAGTTTCAAGGGGATTTCATGTTAAAACATGTCCTCTTTATAAGCCCTTAAGTCATAATATGACCAAGAAAAGATATTTTTATATTTCTTGAGCAAGGAAATTAGCATTGTTCTAATTTTGTGGTTGACCTTCATACCAATATAAACTTTCTTGGGTGCATACTTAGTTCTCAAATCGATCTCCTCCAGATCTTATTCATGTGTAAAATTTTGCTTAACATTACATTTTTCATAGTTATCAAAGACTCTTTCTAGGGCTACCAACCTTTGGGGATTTTATTCGTCTTGAGTCGATTCACCTCATTTCCAAAAATGGTATCCTTCCCATCAATATTTTTAATAAAATTTTGGAAATCAATTTCCTGGTTGTGGTTATCATCCGCACAATGTAGGAATTTTAGAAAATTTGTATCATTATTGAATACCTTCTAGTTATGAATGTTTTCAAGGATAGAAGGCCTCACTTGAGCTTCAAATTTTTATATTTGAGTAGAGGTTATGTCATGAGTTCTCAAGGTAATGTTGGCAAGAAGGTATACCATAGTATTCTTTGATCTTTCTATCCAAACAATTGAAAATGCTTCAAAAACTTCAATGGTATCCCATATTGCAACCTTGTATTGTTTTGGAATTTTATGCTTGGATACATATTTATCTCTTGGGATACAACTAACTCAGGGTCCCCTAAAACCCTAACCATTTTAATACCATGTTTGACAACCACTCTCAATGCTAAAAGTAAGGCCTCATACTCAACAACATTATTTGTACATTCAAATTTTAGTGAGAATGAGTACCTGTAGGACTTACATCCTGGTGATATAAGAATCACCCCTACACCCGAGCCTTCTTTAGAAAAGGCTCCATCAAAATACATGACCCACAAGCCATCTTCTTGAATATGCTATTTCACTTGTTCACTTATTCGTGCACCTTTCTCTTCTACCAATTGTGGATATACAACTTTTAAGTTGTCCATATTTGTATCAATAAAATGCATATTTTCTTCTGGATAAACATCTTATATGGTGTTAGGAGCTCTCTTTTCCCTGATTAACTTGACTTCCTTTCCATTTATAGGTATAGTGGCATAAGAGAGATACAACTTCATGCTTCCTCCAACTGTGATTTCCCACCTTCTTGATAGATGCATTCCATACTGGGTTGGAATGTTAACAACAATTACACTCATTTCATAGTCCTTTTTAGGGAGAGCTACTAATTTAAAATGTACTTCCTTTACAATTAAAATTATTCAAACTTCCCTTGAATCCATAGTAAAGCACTTCCCATATGTTTGACTTACTTGTAATCCCAATTCTCTCATGATTGCTACAAGCATGAAAATAGTGGATTCTCCTAAATTAATCATGTAATTTTTGATCAATTTATCATTGACCTACAGGGTCGCATAGAAGAGATTTACTTGATTAGGGCAAGTAGTTAGGGTAGTGACTAAAAACACTTGAATAATTTTAGTGTGAATCCCTTCAGTCTCTACTTTGTTCACCTTCTCTTTACCTTTCTCATAAGAATTAGTTATTTTTTCTCCACTACAAGCAATGGTTGTACTAGTGATTAGAGCAACTACCTTTTCCTTTCACTCTTTTATCCTCATCATCTCTAATAGGGGAAAAAATATATTTAACTACGACAATATTTGAGTCATACCCACTGTGGTGTACTTTGGGGTATCATAGCTTGGAACAACTTTTTCATTTGTCCTCTCTTTCTTATATCCAATTTTATTTTCCTAGATAGGTTTAGCTTCCTTCTTTTCTTGATCATCTTTTTTTTTTTATGTTTAGATTTTATGAGAGGGGATACAACTTGGTTTCTAGGTTTCTTTGTGTTGGAAACTTGTGTTGGAATTGATTTCAATAGAGTATTGTTGCATTGATGTCAACTCTTGAGTAAGTGTGTTGGTATGCTACTGGCATTGATGATGTGTCTAGAATTGTTGATGTTGATGTCAACTCAATATGTTGGTGTTGGCATTGATGTCCTATTCTAGTATAGTCACAAAATATTATTGGATGTGTTGTATGTTATAGAGTACTATAGATGTTGTGAAGGTGTTGCAAAGATGGTAATAGTGTTACAGATGTTGAGATGGTGTTTGTGGTGCTTGGTTTCCAACTGCTTTTGAGAAAATTTGAATAAAAGAGAGCTTAGTGTGGGATAATGGTGTTATTATTTTTTCTCTACATTTTTTTTTTATTGAAGCTATGCTTGTGTGGTTTGGATATGTTGATCAGAGGTTTTTAGAGAGTTATATTAAAAAAATATATTTTTGGATTGTTCTACAGAGGAAGTTGTGTTCACCAATGTGTGAACTGTGAAAGTAAGGTGTCTAGGAGAAATGGTTTTGCTCAACATTTCCTTACATTTTGGTTTCTGGTCTTGCAATTCTAGAGATGTGCCTAATTTTTTTTTATCTATCTTCCTTTAGATTTTCTTGAGGTTTGGTGCTCTGCAAGGTTAGATTCATAAGTTGTAATGTGTGGAAGATTAATTGGTTGTACAAAATGAATATATTTTTCAGGTGAAATTTGTTACAAAGAATTTGTTGGATCTCAAGGTGTTGATAGAATATTTTAGATTGTGTTTAAGAGTTATGTGTGGTCTGCAATTCATCTTTGGATCAAAGGAAGCATGTACTTAAATGTTTAATGGTGTTAACACGAGTTCAATCAACCTTGGGTGTTCACACTAATTGTATATTTTCTTCATTTTTTGTGGAAGTGTGGTGTGGCATGGTGTGTGTGTTTAGATCTAGGTCTAAGTTAAGGTGTGATGTGATCCACCTTCATTCCTCTCCATCGTGGGAATATCTTGGTGTTGACCTAATTTGAATTTACACGTTTGAGGTGCATAGATGACCTTGGAGATTGTTTTCAAGGTTGTGGATCGTATATATGAGTGGTGAATTGTTGGAGGATTTATGTATGAAGTGTATGATGTGAAGTGTTGTGGTGTGAAGTATGAAAGTGAAAAATGTAGTGCAAGATTTAACAATTAATACTACTGGAAGTAGTGAGCATAAGGTATCTTCATTCTTTAGTGAGGTTGTGAATGGTCTGGTGGTACAGTGTTGGATATTTTCTGTTGCTTTGAGATGGATTTCTCATTGTAACAATCTTCTATCTTCTTTCAATAATCTGGTAGTGAGCCTATTGTATTCAGTGTTACAATTACTTTATATTGTGAGCTAATCTTCATCGTGGTTTTTCCCTTCTTGGGTTTTCCACGTAAATCTAGTGTTTTGTTGTGTATGGTGTTGATGTGTTTCTATTTCTATTATTTACTTTCATACTAAATCGGTTTAACAGATTAAGGACTAATAAGGATACGAATGTCAATGAGGTTTTTGATATTTTAATGTACAACTAATTCACCCCCCCTTTGAGTTACCTTGTGCATTCAACAATTGGTATCAGAGAAAGTTTCCTTAGAAGAAAGCTTAACTACTTAAGGTGGATATGGATGGCGCACAAGAAGGAGGCTTCTCTATTTGATGGATCATATTATACATTCTAGAAGACCAGGATGGAATATTTCCTTGTATCCCTAGGGTTTGGAGTTTGGAAGTCTATTGAATCTAGATATATTGTACCTACAAATGGTCTAAGCATTAATGATGAGATCAAGGCATATGAGAACAATGGAAAAGAAAGGTATTCTCTCTTGAGTGGTATTTCTAATTCAGAACTTGCGAAAGTTATGAGCTACAAATATGCTAGTGAGATATAAAAAAAGCTATAAAGTATCTATAAAGGAGATGAAAAGGTCAAGCAAGCAAAGATGTAGAATTTTGGTGTAGGGGCACCATGGTATTTCATGTAAATGAGGTCATTTGGTATATTCTAGGGGTTTTTTTAGTCCTTTTGTGTCAAATAAGGTCTAATGAGACCATTTCTATGTAAGGTGGAGTCATTGAGTTCAAGTTGCTATTTTTGTCCAAAAGTTACAAATATTGAAAAGTTGTCAATATGGAAAAAATGCAAAATTGCAATTTTAGAAAAGCCCAACAGTTAGTTGGGATTTGAAGGGTGGTTAGTTGGTTGTCTAGGTATTTTTTGACTGTTTTGAGTATATATACCATGTATTTGGTCGAATGGAGGAGTTGGATGAAGTTTGAATGAAAAGAAACCATTGAAAGCTCTCTAATTTCTATAGTTTTCCAGAAAAATTATGTTCTTTGGATCTGTACGGTTCCATACAAGCCGCTTCCAATCTAATTTTCATTAAGATTCATAGATATATGTGTTAGCATCAATTGAGAGTTGATTTGATTGAATTTTACTGGGTTTGAAGAATTTGACAATCAATTCTCTATAAGCGGCCTGAAAATAGGGTTTTTAAGGGTTTTGAAGACTTAAAATGGGAAAATGACTCATTCCACCTATTTTTTTCATTATGGCTCAGTGGAATGAGTCTTAAATGGTAGTAACAGGTGTTTTAATGAGATTTAGGAGCAGGGGAGGCCTTGAAGGTGGTTTTGTATGATGCCCTAGTTGGCATTTTTGAGTGTTTAGGCGTGAAAACGAGTGGTTAGAGAGGGTAAATGGTAGAAAAACTTGGGTGCAGCATAATTTTATGATTGATCAAGCATTTGTAGGTGATTTGAAGGGTTTTTGATGCATTTTTGAGGTTTTAAGAGGTTGGGAACATGGTATCTCAATAAACCCTTGTCTATTTGTGTAAAAGGAGGGTTTTGTTTTAAGGGGCCTTAGAGAGTGTTTCCCTTGAAGGGAGTAGTGGATTTTGAAGTTTTGAGACCTGTTGAGTGACTTTCCAAAATAATTTAGGAGGGGAAGTAGTTTTCAAGAGGGGTTGCTTTGTAAAATAGACCTAATTGGTCAAGATGTTCAGGATAGAAAGCCTGATTAGATGGTGATGGTCCAAAGTGACCTGTAGAGTTTTTGGGATATGTTTTGAAATGGTTTAAAGGGTGTCTAAAACACCTCTTTTTTTGTGGGTTAGAGTTTATTTTGGAAAGTTGTGCTCCATTTCCACTATTTGGACACCTACAAGGAAATTGTGAAGGAATAGTGAAAACCCATTGAGATAGGGTTTGGCAATTGAAAAAGTGTTCAATTGAGTTTGAGTTGAGTTTTCTTGGCTAAAGACCTCCCTACTCTACATCAAATTTAAAGACCAAGTTTGAAACCTTGTGGATGTCAAAGGATAAAGATATTACAAGCTACATGCATAGAGTGGAAAAAGTTGTCAATTCCATCAGAGGCCTTGGTGGAAAACTTGATGAAGATGAGATGGTAAAGAAGGTACTAAGAAATATTACTAAATCTTATAGCCATAAGGTTACCTTTCAAATGTTTCAATTGTGGAAAGATAGGTCATTATGCTTCAATATGTCTAGCCAAAGCTTCAAATGATAAACATAAGGAGAATAAAGGTAAATCAATTAAGATAATTTATAATGTTAAAGAAGATGCAAGTATATATGATGATGAATCTGATTACCCAGATGATGATAATGATGAATGCTTGTTCATGGCTCTAAATATTAGAACTAATTTTGCTAACTTTGAGAGATGTATGAAGGAAAGTGCTCCAAAATTAGGTCATATTGTTGAAGGAACAATGTTGACTACTTTTCTTGCTAGAGAGGAGAAGAACTACTGGATCATTAACAATGGATGCTCAAATCACATGACAAGTGATAAGAGTAAGTTTGTTAAAATTGAGAAATTTGAAGGAGGTCTTTTTTAAGTTTGGTGATGATACATCTATTAAGATAAGTGGAAAAGGTTCAATCAGTTTTGATGGAAATCATAATACAGATGATCTTTATGTTAAGGTTCTCAAGTATAACCTTCTAAGTGTAGGATAGTTGTGTAGCAAAGGATATAATCTTGTGTTTTAGGATAATGGTTGTGAAATTAGAAAAGGCTCCAGAACTATGGTTGTTGCAAGAAGGAAAAATGAAATTTTTTATCAACTCAAAGGTGCTAATGGTCAATGCTTTATGACTCAAATCAATGAAATTTGGCTATGGCATAGAAGAAAGTGTCACATCAATTTTGATAGCCTAGTGAGGATCAATTCAATTCAAGCTGTGAGAGATCTACCAAAGATTACAAATCCTATCAATGTTGTCTACAAGAAATGTCAGATTAGGAAGCAAGCTAGAAAGAGTTTCAAATTCAAAGAGCAATCTACCATAGTACCTTTAGAGTTAATGCATACAAAACTCTGTGGACTTACCAGATTGAGAAGGTTTCAAGGTGACAGGTATTTCATGTTATTAATTTATGATTATTCTATAATGACTTGGGTAACTTTTCTCAAAGAAAAACCAAAGGATCTAGATAAGTTTAAGGAATTTGAAGTTATGGTTGAGAATGAAATGGATATGAAAATCAAATTTTTAAGATATAAAAAAGGTGGAGATTTCACCTCCAATTATTTTAATAGTTTATGTGAAGATCATGGAATAAAGAGGTAGTTTTCAATTCCTAAGACTCCTCCACGGAATGGAGTGGTGGAAAGAAAGAATAGGACTGATCAAGAAGCAACAAGGACAATGATGAGAGAAGAAAATCTACTGGATGTCTACTAGAGAGAAGCAATTCATATTGTAGTCTATATGCTTAACAAAGAACAAGCAAGGACAAATAGTTCGAAGACTCTCTATGAGTTATGGTATGGAAGAACCCCTACTATCAAATATTTTAGAGTATTTGGAAGAAAAATCTATATCAAGAGGGATGAAGAAATATTAGGAAAGTTTGATGCAAGATCTGATGAAGGAATCTTCCTTGGATATTCTACAAAGAGCAAGGTTTATCGATGCTATAACAAGAGGCTAAAAAGGATTGTTGAAAGTACAAGTGTCAACGTGGATGAAGACTTGCATAAAATTTGAGTGTTGATAGAAGGATATGAATCAGATGATTCCTCTTGCAAAGAAGATGAAAAAGATGAGGGAAAGGAAAAAGAAGTGTAGATTGAAGAGGAAGAAGCTCTGGAAAGGATCCCTAAGAATCCTAAGTATGTATAGAAGAATCATTTTAAAGATAAAATAATTGGTGACAAGAGTAGAGGTGTGTGACAAGAAGAAAGGTTGCTATGAGAAAAGAACAAATAAACTTATGCTTACTATCCAAAGTTGAACCTAAAACAGTGATTGAAGCATGCAAATATGAATATTGGATCAAGGCTATGGAAGAAGAACTAATGCAAATTGAGAAGAATTAGACTTGGGAACTTGTCCCAAGACCAACAAACAAGAATGTTATTGGAACTAAGTGGTTATTTTAGAAAAACCTGAATGAGAATGGAGAAATTGTCAAGAACAAAGCAAGGCTTGTGTGTAAAGGCCACTCATAAGTAGAAGGAATAGACTTTGAGGAAAAAAATTATTTGGTGGCAAGGATGGAGGCCATTAGGATGTTTTTGGATTTTGTAGCATAGAAGGATTTTAAAGTTTAATAGATGGATGTGAAGTAAACATTTTTGAATGGTGAGTTTGAAGAAGAGGTATATATTGAAAAATTGGAACGCTTTCAATTATCAAGCGACCCTAATATGGCATGCAAATTGAAGAAGGAATTATATGGATTCAAGAAAGATCCTAGAGCTTGGTATCCAAGATTGGATAGATACTTATTGCAATAGGGATTCAATAAAGGTTCTGTAGATAGCAATCTTTATTTCAAAGCTGAGAAAGATCAAATCTTGATTGTGGTTGTGTATGTTCATGATATGATATTTGGAGGAAATGAAGCAATGTGCAAGAGATTTGAAAAATAGATGCAAAATGAGTTTGAAATGTCAATGTTCGGGGAGATAAATTTTTTCCTTGCATTACAAATCAATTAGACTAAAAAAGTTATTTTCATTCCATAATCAAAGTATGTCAAGGAAATGTTGAAGAATTTTTTAATGGAAGACTCCAAAATGGTATGTACTCCCATGGTTACTGGTTGCAAGTTGGGAAAGAATGATGAATCTCCTAAGGTTGATTAGAGCAAGTATAGATCAATGATTGGTGGTCTACTATATCTAACGACTACTAGACAAGATGAGATACATGCAATTTGTCTCATGGTTATATTTCAAGAAGATCCCAGAAAGTCACATGTGGCAGTAGTAAAATAAATACTAGGATACCTAAAGGGAACTCTGGAATATGGCTTGTGGTATCCAAAGGATATTGATTTCTCTCCAAGTTCCTATACTGATGCAGATTGGGTAGGTTGTGTGGTATTCAATGAACAAGAAACTGAGAGGGGGGTGAATTAGTTGTATCAAATTAAAACATCAAAACCCTTAACAATAATTAGATCCACATGCATTCATTAAACCTTTAATCTATTATTATATTTAAACATGAAAATAAGATAACCAAAAAAAAATAACCAACACCATACACAAGAGAAACTAGATTTAGGTAGAAAAAATTAGGAGGGAAAAACCATAGTGAGGATTAGCTCACATAAGTAATTACAAAATTGGTACAAAGAGGCTCACTACCAAAATAAGACACACTATCAAGAAAGGCTCACAACCAATGCTCATTTCCAGAATAGAAAGAAGAAAGAAGATAGAATGTTACACAAAGAACACAATCTCAATGCAACAAAGAATCCACCACAATAGCTATTAACAACACTCACAGCCTTCAAGAGATCAAGATACCTCCAGCTCACTGCATTCAGCAATCTTACATTAAATCTCGCATTGTATTTCATACTTTTGTGCTTAATTTCACATTACAACACTTAACTCTATTCCACACACCATCTTGCATCAAATCACCTTGCATTTATACCATCGACAACTTGAAAAACATCTTCAAGTTAGCTATACACACCTTACATTTTACAAATTCAAAAATAGGTCAGAACTAAGCATTCCCACACTAGATAGGAATGAAAGTGGACAAAAACAAAACTTAATTGGGATCCAAATCAACTCTTACATGCCATGCTACACCTTCATCAATACTTGAAAATCTTCAAATATAGTGTAAACACCAGGTCAATCGTTACCCATGCAAACACCATTAAACTTTTAAGTACACACTTCCTAGAATCAAAGGATAACTTGAAAACCACACACCATGCTTCTAGAAAATCTAAAATAATCCATAAACCACCTGAGATCCAAAAAATTCTTCACACCAATTTTCACCTTTAGAATGTACAAGCCTAGTACACTCAAACTACACTGCCAAACACTATAACTCTAAAATCCATCTTCCAAAGTATCAAACAATGAATCCTCTTGGCATAAACAATAGATCAACACCATCAATATACCTTAAAAATTACAAGACCTAAAGAATAACTACAAAGAAATGTGGAGCAAAGACATTTCTCCTAGACACCTTTGTAAGCAACACTGCAAAACCAATTCGTGGGTGAACATAACTTCTTCTACACATTGATCCAAAAGATCAAGTTATAGATAGAAACTTTGAACACCTCTAACCAACATATCCAAGCCACACAAGTAGATCTCCAACCCAGAAGCAATGCAAAGAAAAAATAGAACACCTCTACAACACCTTGTTTCCTCTTTTTACTAATTTTCTCAATATCCTCGACATTTTTATCAATACCACAACCATAACCAGAAGAATGCAAAGAAACTAAAACCAATGACAACACAAGCTTTTTGACATCAATGGAACCTTCATACTTTCAAAAATGTCCCCTTTTGTCATTGATGACAACACAAGATGTGAAAAACCATCAAAGACAACATACACAACATTCCTACACTTTCTCCTCCTTACAAGATTCTCTCTCCCTATATCTCCCTCTTTTAAATTTTTCTTTTTCGCATGCTTCAATCTCCTCCTATATGGATAGACTTTTTCACATGAATTCTCTCTCCCCCTTTAACATCAATGGAAAAGAATAAAATGTTTTGCATTGTTCTCCCCTTTGACATAGAACCAAGATAATTGTTTTTGCTTTGAATACTCCCCCTTAGAAGTATACACCAACTAAATCAGCAACCTCTAAAAAAATGACAACACTTAATCCATACTGCAAAAATGTCACTACCTACTCCCCCTAAGAGGTAGCCACCAACATCATTCCATACATAGAATGAATCCATAGATCCACTAGACTGATGCATCTCCATATGCATCTAGTTCAAAGAAGGAGGGGCAAGACCCCCAACTTCTCCCGAAGATACTCAAAAGTATTTTTAGGAAGAGCCTTAGTGAATATGTTAGCAATCTGATCCTTTGTAGGTACATACTCAAGCTTCACTTCATTCTCCACAACCTTCTCTCTTAGAAAGTGATATTTGATTGAAATATGCTTTGTCCTTGAATACATCATAGGGTTCTTTGAAATATTAATTGCACTTGTATTATCATAGAAGATAGCAATAGGCTCATCATACAGCACTATGATATCCTTCAATGTTTTCATCTATAATACTTGTGTGTAGCAAGATGTTGCAATGTACTCAACCTCTGCAGTAGATATCAAAATTGAATCTTGTTTCTTACTTAGCCATGAAACCAATCTACATCCAACAAAGAATGCACCACCACTTGTACTTTTCTCATCATCCATACAACCATTCCAATCTACATCTATGTAAGCACTCAATGTGAAATCAGTATCCTTTGAATACCATAAGCCATAATCTAGAGTTCCCTTCAAATATCTGAATATCCTCTTCACAGCTACAACATGTGTCTCTTTAGGTTCTTGAAATCTATCCACAAGACAAACTACATGCATAATATCCGGTCTAGTATCAATTAGGTATAGTAGTCCACCAATCATAGATCTATACCTTATTTGATCGGCCTTAGGGGATTCATCATCCTTACACAATTTACAACCAATAACCATAAGAGTACATACCAGCTTGGATTCTTCCATTCCAAAATTCAACATTTCTTTGACATACTTTGATTGTGAAATGAATATTCCTTTATCTATTTGATTGATTTGTATCCCAAGGAAGAAATTCATCTCCCCAAACATACATTTCAAACTCTTTATGCATCTCTTCTACAAATTTCTTGCACATAACTTCATTGCCTCCAAAAATTATGTCATCATCTTACACAACCAATATCAAGATTTGATCTTCCTCAACCTTAAAGTAAAGATTACTATTTGTGGTTCCTTTATTGAATCCTTGTTGTATCAACTACTTTTCCAACTTTGCATACCAAGATCTAGGAGCTTGCTTTAATACATACAATGCCTTATTCAATCTGCAAACAATATTAGGTTTATTTGACAACTGAAATCCTTATGGTTGTTCATTATAAACTTCTTCCAATTCTCCATTCAAGAAAGTAGACTTCACATCCATCTGATAAAATTTAAAGTTCTTATGTGTTGCAAATGCTAGAAACATCCTAATCACTTCCATTCTAGCCACTAGAGAAAATGTATCCTCAAAGTATATTCCTTCAACTTGTGAGTAACCCTTAAAAACAAGTCTTGCCTTGTTTCTTACCACTTCTCCATTCTCATTCAGCTTGTTTTTTAATACCCACTTAGTACCAATTATGTTCTTATTTTCAGGTCTAGGAACAAGTTTCCAAGTCTGGTTTTTCTCAATCTACATAAGTTCTTCTTTCATTACATTCATCCAGTATTCATATTTGCATTCCTCACTCACCGTTTTAGGTTCAACTTTAGAAATTAAGCACATATTTACCTCTACTTCAGTAGCTCTTCTTCTTGTCAACACACCTTTGCTTTTGTCTCCAATGATCTATTCTTCAAAATGATTTCTCTACACATACTTAGGGGTCTTAGGGGTCTTTTCTGGAGCTTCTTCCTCTTCATTTTGTACTTTCTTTTCCTTATCTTTTTCTTCTTCTTCTCCTCTGCTAGTAGGTTCATCTGATTCATATCCATCTATCACCATTGAATTCCTCAATTCTTCATCAACCTTAACACTTTCACCTTCAATAATATTTATCAATCTTTTATTGTAACATCTGTAAGCTTTCCTCTTAGTAGAATATCCAAGGAAGATACCTTCATCAAACCTTGCATCAAACTTTCCTAAGTTTTCATCATCTTTTCTAATATAGCATTTGCTTCCAAACACTCTAAAGTACTTGACAATAGGGATCCTTCTGTACCACAACTCATAGGGAGTCTTTGTGTTGTTAGCTTTTGCTTGAACTCTATTAAGAATGCAAACAAAAGTATGAATTACTTCTCTCCAGTAGACTATCAATAGGTTAGCTTCTTTCATCATAGTCCTTGTAACTTCTTGAACAGACCTATTTTTTCTTTCAACCACTCCATTTTTCTGAGTGCTAGAGGAAAACAAGTGCCTTTTTATGCCATGATTCTCACAAAACATGTTAAATTCATTGGAGGTGAACTCTCCACCTCTATTATACCTCAAAAAAATTATCTTCAATCCATTTCATTCTCAACCATAACTTTAAATGCTTTGAATCTATCTAGGGATTCATATTTTTCTCTAAGAAAAGTAACTCATGTCATTCTAGAATAATCATCAATCAAAAGCATGAAAACATGTCACCTTGAAGACTTCTCACTCTTTTAGGGCCACAAAGGTCTATATGCACCAATTCTAACAATCTGGTAGAAGATTGTTCTTTTCCATTGAAACTAATTGTTTTTTTTTCAAATTGACAATCTCTACAAACAACATTGATAGGATTTGTAATTTTTGGTAGATCTCGCATTGCTTGAACTGAACTAATTCTAACCAATTTATCAAAATTGATGTGACACATCCTCCTGTACCATAACAAGCTATCATTAATCTGAGTCATAAATAGTGACCATCAGCACCCTTGAGCTGATAGATATTTCCATTTGTCCTCTTTCCAGCAGTAATCACAATTTTGAACCCTTTTCTGATCTCACATCCATCATCCTAAAACATAAGATTGTGTCCTTTGCTACACATTTTTCCAACACTCAAGAGGTTATGCCTTAAACCTTTAACATAGTAAACATCTTTAGTATTATGCTTTCCATCAAAATGGATTGAACCTATTCCATAAATCTTAGCACATGAATCATTTCCAAATTTAACAAGTCCTCCATCATATTTTTCAAGTTTAAAAACTTACTCTTGTCTCCAATCATATGATTTGAGCAACCACTATCAATAACCCAATAGTTCTTATCCTATCTAACATGAAAAGAAGATACCAAAGTACCTCTAGTCTTATCCTTTGTCTTCAGAGCATTTTCCTTCACACAACTTTCAAAGTTAACATAAATAGGTTCATCTTTTAAAGACAAGAACAAACATTCATTATCATCAACTTCTCCATAATAAAATTCATCATAAAAAATTCTAGCATCTTCTCTAACATAATAGCTTTTCTTGATCATCTTTCTTTTTTTTTCCTTATTTTTATTATTCACAACTCTGTTTGGACATCTCAAAGCATAGTGACCTGTATCTCCACAACTGAAACATTTGAAAGGTAATTTACCTTTGTACTTATCAGTGCCCTTTTTCATCCTTCTTACAAAGTTATATTCTACATCATCAAGATCATCTCCATCTGAATCTTCAACCTTTTCTGATTTTCTAGCCTTGAAAGCAATCTCCACTTTTGTACCTTTATTTGGACCATTTTTTCTCATTTAAAAAGTAGTTAGTGTGCCATACAACTGATCTCTAGTGTAAGTATTAAAATTTGCAACTTAATAGTAGAAGCCTTTTCACCATAACAATCAGGAAGAGTTCTGATAATTTTCTTTACCACTTTAGGTTCTTTGACTTTTTCACCAAGACCTCTCATTGTACTAACACGTTTATCAACCCTCTGCATGTAACTTGTAATGGTTTCATCTTTAGACATTCACAAGCTCTCAAATTGTGTCTTTATGTTTTGCATCTTATCTTGTTTAACCTTATCATCACCTTTATAAATAATTTATAGCTTATCCCAGATCTCTTTCTAGTAGTTTTCAGATCCATAACTTTCACTAATTCAGAATTTGCAAGACTACTCAAAAGAAAAAACCTTTCTTTACCATTTGTTTCATAGGCCTTGATTGCATCGCTTGTGCTCAGTCCATTTGTAGGTATGGAACATACAGTCTTCACTACTTATGCAACATCAAATCAGAGATACACCAGATAGCCTTCCATCTTCACTTTCTAGAATGCATTGTCTATGCCATCAAACATAGGGATCTCCTTCTTGTTCGCCATCCTGGATCTACCTCAAGCGGTCAAGCTCTTCTCCAACGAACCTTTATTTGATACCAATTTTTGAATGAACAAGACAACTGAGAGGGGGGGTGAATCATTTGTATCAAATTAAAACATTAAAACCCTTAATAGTAATTAGATCCACATGCATTCATTAAACCTTTAATCTGTTATAATGTTTAAATATGATAAGTAGATAACATAAAATTAAACAACCAACACCATACACAAGAGAACACCATAGGGAAAAACCACTATGAGGACTAGCTCACAATATAAGTAATTGCAAAACTGGTACAACGAGGGTCATTGCTAGAATAGGACACATTATCCAAAAAGGCTCACAACCCAGGCTCACCACTAGAATAGAAAGGAAGAAAGAAGATAGAATGTTACACAGAGAACACAATCTCAATGAAATAGAGAATTTGGGTCATAATAGCTCTTAACAACACTCACAACCTTCAAGAGATCAAGATACCTCCAACTCACTGCATTCAACAATCTTGCATTAAATCTCGCACTACATTTTGCACCTTTGCACTTAATTTCACATTACAACACTCAACTCTATTCCACACACCATCTTGAATCAACTCACCTTGCATTTAATGTTGAATAGGAAAACTGAGAGGGGGGTGAATTAGTTGTCATAGAATTAGACCTTTAATTCAATCACCAGAACTAATACTTAAAACTACTTAAATGATTAATCTTCAAATGCCAATACAGAAACTAAAATCCAACACATAAACACAATAACACCATATTTACATGGAAAACCAAATGAGGGAAAAACCACGTTGAGGATTAACTCACACTATAGAGAATATTAAAACTAATTACAAAAAGGCTCACTACCTAAAATAAGGACTCATTGTCCAAAACAAGGACTCACTGTCTGAAACAAGGACTCACTATCCAACATGGCTACAACCCGAAGGGCTCACTTCCATAGAGATACAAATAAGACTTGTTACAGAGAGACTGCAATCCCAATGCAACAAAGTATTCCACCACAATCACTTGATCAACCTGCATGAATGATAGAGTTCACATTCTACTCACTACATCCAAAAAACTCAACATTAAGCTTTGCACTGATCTCCCACACTCGCAACACACACACTTACTAAATAGAATCAATGTCGCACCAAACTGCACTTCCTCTTTTCTCTTATCGCTCTTCTTCTTCACTCTTGTATGTTTTCCATCACTAACTCATCTTTTATTTATACCATCTTCAACTTTGAAACATATCCAAAGTCGCCCATCCAAATCCAAATTCAAATTAGGTTCGCACCAAAACATCGTAGGGTGGAATTAGAATGAGGGCGACCCAAACATATGCTTCATAGGGACCCAAATAGATCCAACACTCTTCATCATTCTTGAAAGTGGTATTTCACACAAGTTTGGACAAACCAGTGTAAAACACATAGAACCATTAAGCACAAACTTTCCAAATGCCAAAATTAACTTCAATACAATCATGGAAACTCAACTCTAGAACTGCAAGTCATAAGACTCTGTCAAAGAGAAATTTGGACCAACAACATTTCTCTCGAACCTCAACCAGAAACACACAAAACCACAGTTCACAACTAGTGAACACAACTTGCACTGTACAATGAACCAATAGTCAAAAGTCTGAATATAGCACCTTCTAACAACCATGAACAACATATTTGAACTGCACAACCACAGGAGAAAATCTGGACCAAAACTTGGAGCAACCACTAAACACATGCAACATGTCTTTATTACAATTTTCTCAATATCCTCAACATATACAACCAACAACAACTAGTGGATAACCAGTTGATTGGTTGACATCAATGACAACACCTTCAATATCTTCATTCTTGCAACATTTATATTATCCACAACTTGGAAAACATCTTCAATTCGGCTATACACACCTTACATTTTATAAATTCAAAAAATAGGTTGACACTAAGCATTCCTGTAGTGGATAGGAATGAAAGTGGACCAAAAAAAACTTAATTGGGACTCAAATCAACTCTACATGTCACAATATTCCTTCATCAATACTTGAACATCTTTGAATGTAGTGTAAACATCAGGTTAGTCGTTACCCATGCAAAAACCATTAAACTTTGAAGTACACACTTCCTCAAATCTAAGGACGACTTGAAAACCACACACCACACTTCTAGAAAACCTAGAATAATCCACAAACCACCTAAGATCCAACAAATTCTTTGCACCAATTCGCACCTTCAAAATGTACAAGCCCAGTACACTCAAACTACACTACCAAACACTATAACTCTAAAATCCATCTTTCAGAGCACCAAACCATGAATCCTCTTGACATAGGAAAGATATCAACACCATCAATATACCTTCAGAATCACTAGACCTGAAGAACAACTATAGAGAAATGTGGAGCAAAGACATTTCTCCCAAACATCTTTGTAAGCAACACTACAAAACCGGTTCACATACCGGTGAACATAACCTCTTCTACCCATCAATCCAGAAGCCGAAATTATGGATATAGAAACTTTGAACACCTCTAACCAACATATCAAAACTACACAAGAAAATATTTAACCCAAAATATGTGAAGAAAAGTCAAAACACCTTTGCAACACCCTGTTTCCTCTTTTTATCAATTTTTTCAATATCCTCGACATCTTTATCAATACCATAACCATAATCAGAAGAATGAAACACAATTGACACCAATGAAAACACAATCTTATTGAAACCAATGACAACACCTTCATACTTGCAACATGTGGATGATATAAGAAATAAAAGTGGTGGTGCTTTCTTTCTTAGAAGCAGGTTGGTGTCTTGGCTAAGCAAAAAGTAGGATTCAGTGTCATTATCTATTAAAAAAACAAAATATATTGCTACAACATCTTGTTGCACACAAGTGTTGTAGATGAAAAAGACCTTGAAGGATATTAGAATAGTATATGATGAACCTATTTTTATCCTATGTGACAATACAAGTGTTATCAAAATTTCAAATAATTTGGTAATGCATTCAAGGACAAAGCATATCTCAATCTGGTATTACTTTTTGAGAGAGAAGGTTCCAAAGAATGAAGTGAAGTCGGAGTATGTTCCTACAAAGGATCAAGTTGTTGATATCTTCACTAAGGCTATTCTTAAAGATGCATTTGAGTATTTGGAGGTTATTTCCCCTCGTTCCTTCAATTAGATACATAAGGCTATGCATCAATCCAATGGATTTCAATATTCATTCCTTTTTTTGGACTAATGTGGGAGGCTACCTCTCAAGGGGAGTAGGTAGTAGTGGTTGTTGGTTGTTGATGTTGTCCTTTGAAGCTCTATCAAAGGAAGTTAGTACATAAATTGTAGGCCAATTGGTATAGTTTTTGTCCCTTATAGGTTTTTCCCTTGGAGGAGAGCAGGTATATGTAAGTAATATCAAAGGAGGAATAAAAGAAACTATGTGTTGTCATTTTCCATTAATATCAAAGGGGAAGAAAGTTAGCTGAAAAATCATATGAAGAAAGGGGGTGAAAGAGAAAGTGTTAAAATGAATAAATGCTTGTGTAAGGGGGAGCAATGTATATTGATGTGTAGTATGTGTTGGTGATTAGAGTTGTTTTAAATGTTATTGATGATTTTTCATATCATGTGTTGCCATCAATGAAAAAGGGGGAGATTGTTAGAAACTTGTGTTATCATTGATTTCAATAGAGTAATGTTGCATTAATATCATCTCTTGAGGAAGTAAGTGTGTTGGTATGTTGTTGGAATTGATGATGTGTCTAGAATTGTTGATGTTGATGTCAAATTAATATGTGGGTGTTGTCATTGATATCCTATTCTAGTATAGTTGCAAAAACTTGTTGGATGTATTGTTGGATATGCTACAGAGTACTATAGATGTTGTGAAGGTGTTGCAAAGATGGTAATAGTGTTGTAGATGTTAAGATGGTGTTTTTGGTTCTTGGTTTCTAAGTGCTTTTGAGAAAAAAATGAATAAAAGAGAGCTTAGAGTGGCATAACAGTGTTCTAGTTTTTTCTCCGCATTTATTTTGTATTGAATCTATTCTTGTGTGGTTTGGATATGTTGATTAGAGGTGTTTAGAGGTGTTGTATTCAGAATTTATGGTTCTAGATCATTTTGTGGAGGAAGTTGTGTTCATTAGTGTGTGAACTATGAAAGCAAGGTGTCTGGGAGAAATGGTTTTGCTCTGCCTTTTTCCATGTTTTGGTTTCTAGTCTTGTGGTTCTGGAGATGTACCTAAAATTTCTATATCTATCTTCCTTTATAGTTGTTTGAGGTTTGGTGCTCTGTAAGGTTGGAGTCATAAATTGTAGTGTGTGGAAGATTAACTGGTTGTATATAATGATTATATTTTTTAGGTGAAAGTTGTTGCAAAGGATTTGTTGGATCTTAGGGTGTTGATGGAATATTCCATATTGTGTTTAAGAGTTGTGTACGGTCCATGATTTGTCTTTGGATCAAAGGAAGTGTGTACTTAAATGTTTAATGGTATTAACACAGGTTCGGTCGACCTTGGGTGTTCACACTAATTGTGGACTTGCTTCAATGTTTGTGGAAGTGTGGCATGGCGTGTGTGTGTAGATTTAGGTTTGAGTTAAGGTGTGATGTGGTCTACCTTCATTCCTCTCCACCGTGGGAATGTATTGGTGCTGACCTAATTTGAATTTACATGTTTGTGGTGCATAGCCGACCTTGGAGATTGTTTTTAGGGTTGTGGATGGTATATATGAGTGGTGAATTGTTGGACGATTTATGTATGAAGTGTACTATGTGAAGTTTTATGATGTGAAGTGAATTTTTTTAAAATGTAGTGCAAGATTTAATGACTAAGACTACTGGAAGTAGTGAGTAGAAGGTGTATACATTCTTTAGTGAGGTTGATAATGGTCTAATGGTGTAGTGGTGGATATTTTTTGTTGCTCTGAGATGGATTTCTCATTGTAGCAATCTTCTATCTTCTTTTCTATAATTTGGTAGTGAGTCCTTTCTTTTGGGAAGTGATCCCTTTGTAAATGAGCCTATTGTATTTGGTGTTGCAATTACTTTATATTGTGAGCTAATCCTCACTATTTTTTCCCTTCTTTGGTTTTCCACATAAATTTGGTGTTTTGTTGTGTATGGTGTTGATGTATTTTTGTTTATGTTATTTACTTTCATAATAAATCAATTTAACATATTAAGTACTAATAAGGATCTAAATGTTAATGAGGGTTTTGATATTTTAATGTATAATTGATTCACCCCCCTCTCAGTTATCTTGTGCATTCAACACTTAGTATCCTTTCCCTTGATGTCTTGATTTTTGGTAAGATTTTGAGCTCTTGCATTACTATTACCCACTTTTATGAAAATAATGTCAGACTATCCTTGATCATTATTCATTGTTTTGTCCCTCAAATTGTAATTGCTTTTATCCTAAGAAACTTCTGCAATAGTTAATGATCTTATTTCTTCATTTGAGGGTATTCTCAAACTAACCTTTGACTCTAATTCTAAATTATTCACATTAGCAAGATGTGAATCCTCATCATCAAAAAATACTTGTTGATTGTAAGCATAACTTTGCTACCTTTTATCCTGAACATCTAACTCTGGGAACCCCTCATCTAACGAGTATTCACCAACTACTGCATTCATCTTAGTAAATAACATATTTATTTCTTGTTCCTCCATGTGTGAATTATCACAATTGTCATATGGGATATGTCCTTCCTCCAATGATTGAGCAGCCATATATTGTTGGGGAGAATGTGGTAACTGACAAAGATCACACCAAGGTGTCTCTTCTAGAAAGTTTGCATTATTCCTTTTTAGTGGGTCTAGAGTCTCCTTGTTTTGCACAAGGATCTTTGATTATTTTTGATAGACCTACCATTGTGCCAATTAGTGTTTTAAGGCTGATCTGAAAGTTTGGGCATCTTCTCTTGCCTCCAGTAAATTTTCCTATCTTGAGTTAAACCCTTGTCATTTCTTGCCACCTTATAACTGAGGTATTTCAAAGAATTCGTCACTTTTTCAAGCTTTTCCTCGGGGTTTGAAAATTTTATTTGATGTACCCTATGGTTTTGCAAGATTTTGATGTCATCCCTCTTAATTTTCTTGAGGCCTTCCTATTGTTTATAGTGTGACCAAATATCTTGAATGCATATCTTAATTACCGAGGGTTCTTGTCCCTTAATGCATAACCTATCTTTGGGTCATAAGAATTGCAGTACAAAACCAAGCATGTGGATTCATTAGGTCTCATGTATGGTGGGATTTTGTTGAAAACATTATTAAATATTGTATTTAATTCAAATATAGATTCATTTAATCCCTTTCTTATGCTTGTGAACTCATTAATCACAAATCTAGTGTTAGTATTAGTGCCATATTATTCTCTAAATACCCTCTTGAAATAATCCCATGATCTAATTCCTACCTTTGGAAAATTTCTATACCAATATCCAGCTTCACCAATAAAATATTGCATAAACAATTTCATAACAACATCTTCATGTTCCACCTCAAAGTCATCCAGTAAGTTTGAAAATGCATTGAGGTGTTCTTCACAACTCACTGCATCACTTCCTGAAAACCTAGCAAGGTATGACCTCACTTCATTAGGAACTAGATTAGGGTATCAAGGGATACCAAAAAAAATAAGTTTTCTATATCTTTCCATCTATAAAGGCATTCTACCTGGTGGATTTCCCATTCCAAGGTTATGTTGAACACCCTGATTTAAAGGGACATTTTTTTTGTGCATGTTGATGTTGAGGAAAAGGGACATGCTAACCCCCTATGTTTGGTGGAGCATCATATTGCATTTTTGGAAATGTATAGTACTTCCCTTGGGTGTTTGATACATAATTTCCAACCCCTAAATTTTGTCCCACATTTTGTGGTTGGGGAATTCCTCCCATACTAGTATTTTTTGTAACTAATATCTATATGTAGGGTTTATCTGAGGACCTGCTGAAATATCAAAATTCATAGGCATTGAACTAGGACCTATATTATTTTGTGCAATGGGGGGGTTTGCATCTCCTAATTAAAATTTTCCCATACCTATTGTATTAGACACATTTTGTGATGTAACATTTGATTGGGGATTATTCCATGTATTCACATGAGAATTATCCAAAGGGAGGCCTATTTGATGGATAGCCCTTGTTTGATTTTGAGATGCAAATATATAGGTGCCACCAATATTTTATGCAATTCTCATACTTTCATGTATTCTCTTCATATCATCTCTTCTTTTTGTATTATCCCTAATTTTCTCTTTCTCTAGTCTATTCATTTTTAGTTGCATATCATTGATTTCTTTTAAAAATCCCTCTTCAATTTGGGTTGCATTGTTAGGAATAGGAGCTTGTGAATCAATTTGGGGGGATTGAGTAGGTATTTAAGCAAGAATCCCAATTGTTGGTCGAGGATTAGTAGGATTTTCATAAGAAAAAGTATGTATTTTTTAGGCTACATGATTACTATAAAGTTTTTTTATCACAAAGTTTCGAAGAGGAGGGTTTTGATCTAAGAGTTCTTATGCAGGATCAACCATACTTCATCTTGGCACTGTATTCCTTTCTGGTATAATCCTTCTTTGTGAGCTTTTAGGTCCCAATAATGGAGTTTCTAATGCCTCTTCCTCATTTAAAAGAGTATATCTACTTTATGAATTATTAGAGCTATCCTCACTATGTAGTATATAATGAATATTTCTATAAAAAGTAGGATCTGACTTACTTGCTATCCTTTTAGGATCAGCTTTGTGGAGGGATTTTCTTCCATGCATGATCATAACTTCTTGATATTTTTTTCTTTTCAACTAGTCCTCTTGATGTATAGTATAGTATCAGAGTCACCACCAAAATTAATGGGGATAATATTCTCTTTGTTACACTTTGATAGAGATTTTAAACTTGATAAATTCCTTAGGATTTCTTTCATCAAATGGCTTTACAATAGGAATTTTGCCTCAATACTCCTAGACATAGAGTTATTGTATAGAAATTATCTCTATCCCCAATAGATTCACCAATCTGTTGGTGCTTCCAATGATTGCATGGGTTTTCCTAAAGATTAGTTAGTTCCTAAACTCAAAAACCCTAGGTTAGTGGACAAAAAATAGGAGACAAGTTTTATAATTTCTCCTCTCCACTTTAGGCTCTATAAAACCAAGGTGGGTTCCCTTATAACATCATTCAAAAATATAGTATTATTTTTCAATGATGTCTTCGATAACAAATTCTTCACAGTAAATTGGAAATAGGTATTCCTTATGGGCTAAATCATCTTCAAAACCCTCTAAATGAAACATTATACTTTGTAGTGTGGATTTGAACATAAAATAGTAAAATGCAATAAAGTAAAATTTGTTTGGATTTTATATCTAATTTTTTCTTAGACTTAAACTTTATGAGTTAGTTTGACCAGTGCCTTATCCACAACAGAGTCTAGAATTGAAGTAAACTCCTACAACAGACTAACTTATGGCTTCTTATACCCTCACTACCTTGCAGTGAAAACTAATAAAATTTTAATACTACCATGCTACTTACAAATCCATATTGTAACCATGCAATTTGATGAATGAACTAAAAGAAAATTTATTATATTCTTTGAACATAAACTAATAATTAAAACATCCACAACACAAGATATGATATGAGAACCAACTATAATACTTGATTATATTGATTCAAAATATAATGTGTACAACGTTGGAGAGTATGATATATTAATACTCAAATTTGACATGATGCAATGAGTGCTTAAGTCATCTGTTGTTATTACAAGCAAAATTACAATATTTCTTCTTTGAGTTTTAGAGGAATTACCTATAAAACCTAAAACCTATAAAAATATTTACAAATTCTAAGAATCAAAACCCTTTCAGTGAGGCTCAAAATTCCCTTTTATAGACATAAGGGAAGCAACAAGAAAAAAGCCTCATTCAACTGCCTAGTCAGTAAAGGACAAAAAATGAGGCGGAGGCAATATTTACAAAGGACAAAAAGTTATTTCAAAAGTTGATAGCCATAAAAAAGTTGTTGGATACCCCTGTAATATTGAAGTAAGCATATGGGAGATGATTTCCTAAAAATTGCCTCCTATAGAAGATAGGACACCTCTAATAATCTCCATCTAACAAGCCCATGCAATAATTATATCTATTTTTTGGAAGCCAATTGAAATGCAACTTAAGTTGCAATACCCTATTCTTCCATGTCTTCCACCTGTCTTGTTGAACTATCAACCCTTGGTGGAAAAAAATTGATGACTCTCTCCAGATGTGACTTGTAATCATCTCCAATCAAAATGTGCACTATGTCTGGAAAACCTTAAATATATTCCAATTTAGTAAGTGCATCAATACTTGAATTGAGCTATTCATCATCCACCTCTCCTTATTTATTTTACTATACATGGGAGTGAGAAGATTTGTAAACTTCAACATCCTCTCCACATATGATATGATCTCACTCTTGTTGATGATGTTTTCTGCACAGCAACAACTCAGACATAATGTAATATCCTATCTCACTTGAAAGGTAAATCTCTATCAATGAGCATCAAGAGATAACCCCAAGGTCTCTAATGTCAGGTCTTGACAATGCATAAACAACTCAGTGATAATGTGAAAATGTTGGTAATCACAATGGGACCTTACTACAAGCAAAATACTAAATCTCAACTTATCAGATCTAACAATATGATGATACTTCAATCCTAGATCTAACCCAATAATCAAAGAAATAGAAAAAGATAAGGGTTTAAAACAGATTTCTAAACT
Organism: Sequoia sempervirens; assembly: GCA_007258455.2. Classification (NCBI taxonomy): domain Eukaryota; kingdom Viridiplantae; phylum Streptophyta; class Pinopsida; order Cupressales; family Cupressaceae; genus Sequoia; species Sequoia sempervirens. Next base: position 33,347,011 of record VDFB02000020.1, read on the forward strand.
TAGTACTAAACCTAAGATTAACAATGAAAATGACCAACACTCGAAATGGACCAATCCCTCAAAATTGATTTCCACTCGACCCAGATAAATCTGCAATCTTATAGAAAACAGTGCAATCTTCTGAGGTGTTAAGATTTTCAAATCATGAACATTCATTCAAACAACCCTATTACAATTGAAATGAACAAATATTCACAATTGAACTAAGCACAACGAATATGAAGTCCAGGCTAACTTTGCAAAGCAACTAACAATCAGTTGATTGCAAAAAGTATGGACTAAGGGATTGCTGCAACACTTCAAATATCAAATCACAAACATTATTGAATCGAATCTAATCTAAATATTAACCTCCTCAAAGCAATTTTAAAGATAGAATAACAAGAACCATGCAAGACAAGAGAATACAAGTATGGCACCAAATCACAATGTCATTACTTGCATTCGAATTATCCACTGTAGCAACAATTCCAGCTTTCTGTTACAATGTTTGCTTGAGAACAACTACTTGCTAACTTGCTCTACTTAATTCACTTCTAACTATCCCTGCTCTATATCAATCTCTATATTCTAACCCTTACAAATGAGGCAAAATTCCAAATATATAGAATCCCCCCAGAAAACCCGTTGGCCCAGCAAGAGTTTCGCAGCATTAATTAGGCACCACCAGTCGGCCAAGAGAAAGTCAAATGAAATGGAGGAATGCATTAAATGCGAAAACTACACCCAGGTCGGCCTAGGATTCCCAATGTAGCTCGGACCAATGCAGGGCATGATAATGGGGAAGCACAAATCTTGATGTAGTTGGGCATTAACTGCCTTCCCCTTTGTCTCTATTCTGATCCGGCCCTTCATGGACTTTCAAGAGTGCCCCATCCAAGTTGGCCACAGGTGGTAACAGCAAAACCCTAAGTCATCTTTCAATTGATGCAATCTCCTCCCTTGATTGCTTTACCAACCTATCCCAATCCACCTTATGTGTTAGATATTTGTCAATGACAGCAATGTATGTGGCCGCATCATCTAACTGATGCTCAGAGATGGAATCATCATTAATTGGGGCATAAACATCATGCCACCACTTCCTCAACTGTTCCAAGCTCAAGTACTTGGGCGCGATCTTCCTTCTTCCTATCATAATTTCAAAGAAGGCAATGGATCCATTGTAAACACCGGCTAAAGCATCATCAATCTGCCTCCTTTGTTTGTAAATCTTCTTCAACACTTTCTGCCTAATCTGCAATGCCTCATACCACTCCCATGGTTCAACAGCTCTGGAGGAAGGAAGAATTCCATCACTTACCAACCTATCCCTAGTGTATTCTATGATAGTTCTGGTTTTCTGCAGCAAAAGATACGTATCTTCCCTATCCTGTGCCAACACCGCCTTCAACCAATCAGTTGCCATGATAGCATCCTTTCTAGTTGACAAAATCTCCTTGATAGCCTCATTACCCTTGGTTCGCACCCCTTGCAACCAATTTACAGTGGCAAGAGCAGAAGCCTTCATCTTTTCAAGCCCGGTAATGGTCTCCTGAGGTAAAGGTCTTGCAGCAGAAACCGAGGGATTAATAGATTGCAGGGGCTTCATCAAATCCTCCAAGCATTTCCTGAGATTCTCATTTTCTTTCTTTAGCTCCTGCTTGGTCTTTATTTCCTTCCTCAACCTGCCCAAGATGATTGCACTAGAACCCTGGTAATCCTCAATATCCTGCTCAACGGATGTAGGCCCAAGATTGAAAGTCTGAACATTATAATCTTTTCCAGCCACATCATCCTTGTTTTTATCTGGAGCAGGGGTTGCAATGTGAACAACCTGTTATGAGCTTCATCTCTTTCAATCCTCGAGATCACCCTAGCCTTCTTCTTACCTTTGTCTTTTCCAATCTTGGCTAGTAGTGCATCCCAATTTGGTGGACTATCTTCCACAACAACTTGTTTTCTCCTTATCTCCTTGTCCAACCAACCAGGGACAGTGGATTCCAATTGCACCTCAGCCTATTTTTCCTCTTCTTGTTGACCTTTAGGTGCTTCCTCACTCAAATTTTGTTTATCAAGAGTCTCATCTGTCCTGCTTTCCTTCTCCTCAGCATGCTCTTCCTCTTGTACAGGTGATGGAACCTTCATTGTTTCCTCTTCTTTTGGAGGTGACTTAACCTCCTCAGTTCCAACAGGTGACTCGGCATAAGCCACCAAAGGGGATTGCATTATCTTTTCAAATTCTGCCTCTGCACTATGAAGATCACCCTCATGAAATTCTTCTCCTTCAGTATCCGAATTATCTTCAACATCTTCTGACTCACTAGGTTTTCTTTGAGCTTCATGAGCGGAAGGCACATCATCATCATGCTCCTCATGAGAAACCACCAGAGGGAGATCTGCCTTAGGTACACTGTCCCTGGGAGAAGGAGTCCTAGACCTCCTTGTATACACCTTGGCCTTCTCCCCTGAACTTTCAACATTTACCACTAGTGGGGTAACTTCTTCCTCCCCTACCTTGGAGATTGTCCTTCTCTGACAATTTTATGATTCTTCTCCTCTTAAGCACTGGCACATCAACTTCAGGACCCTGATTTTCAGTCCCTTTCTACTCAGACTTCTTAGTCCTTGTCCTCTGCTTGGCCTTTGGTTTTCTCTATTTTTCTGCTTCCTGGACCTCCTCCTCTTGAACACCTTTAATCTTGATTTTGAATGGAGAACCCAACTTACCCTTGCCCTTAGGATCCTATTTGGTAGATTCTTCAGAGGTGGAGTGGGGATCCAAATCTCCCATTAGCGCATAGGTGCACTGTACACCATTATTTTCCAGCTCCCATAGCTTATGCTTTAGCCACATCCTAGTAAATTTGATAACTGGATCCACTAGTTGTTTCAATTCTGTCTTTCCCTCCTCCAACCAATCCACATCACCAATTGGTCTGTCCTTTATGGCCTCGTAAGCATCATCCTGGATCAAGTTTCCATCGTCTTCCAATTGATCAGGAACTGCCTTTATATTGTATAGTCGGACTGATTCAACTGGAAGCCAGGAGAATTTCTTCTTTATGACCTCAAATTCATCACTGCAGTTGGCCTAGTAGTCCTCCAAATTCACCTTGTGGCTATACTCTTTGTTGGCCTTCTTTTAAGCTTCTCCTATAATATCAAATATGTACCTCTTGGAGTGGAAAGACAAGCCAAGAGTACTCATTTCTTCTTCTGAAGCTTGGGTAGAACCAATGGAAGGACAAGCCTCTCCAGTACCAATCCTCAAGGGGAAGTCTCCACCAAATCCAGTCTTATGCTTGTCCCTCTTGACAATGGCATCAAAGTCACAGATCTGCCTAGTGACCTCCAATAGTAGAATGTGATCAGTAGGGTATCTTGGAAGTCTGTATGGAGCTCTCTGGCAGCCATCAATCCGAATGTAGGAGAAAGTTGGGAATTCAATAAACCATGCCCCATATTTCTTGATGAGTTCCTTAGCCTGATCTAAAATCCTGACATGCTCCGCACCTTGGAGCAATCTAGTGATATGCATGGCGAATGCATCATTCACCCTCCTATAGCTCGAGCTTCCTAGATGCAACTGAGGGTAAACCTCGTAGATGATATCCTGTCCAAAGGTGCCCCTTGTACTCAATCCTTTATAGGGGTGGAATCTTGCAAGTGCGTAGACCAAATATGAAGTCATTGTGAAGGTCTTTGTTTGTAGCACATTGGACAACTGTTCGTGGATTACTTGGCTAATGACCCCTGCCCAATGGTAGTTAATCTTCTCTTGCTCCATTCTCACAATCACATGGCACATCCAATTCTCAAACATGCCAGCATTCTTCAATCCAACCACCCTGCTGAGAAGAGTGATGGCATCATAATATTCCTTCTTGAACTTTATCCTGAATAGCTGCTTGGGTAATTTAGAATAGTGAGACTTAGGCTTCTCCAGCCAGGAATTGATAAACCATTGTGACCTCACAATTTGTTCATCATAGAACTCTTGAGCTTCCCTCATGCTGAATCCCACCACATGATACCTATCTGGCATATCAAATGTTTGGGAAATGGAGACAGGGTTGAGATTTGCTACAACCCTCCCTTGAGGACCAATAATCCTTTGTGTATCTTGATCATAGTGCCTGGCACACTCAAGGACCAGGTCATAACACTGCACCATGGAAGGGAAGCCAGCAACATGTGAAAAGCCTGATTCCATCATCCTTCTAGCCACCAAAGGAAGATCCTCTGCCGCCATCCTTCCTTTAAATTCTTCATAATCCCACAATCTAACATTTGTATTAGTCACCTCCAACCAAACTGAAGTGATTTTACTCTCAGGGATCTTGCTCTTAACGTCCATTTTAATCTTCTTTGCATCAGACATTAAGGACCCAGCCGCCTTGCTAGATTCAGCCTGCACTCAACATGGAAATCATAATAAAAACCATAGGAAAGGGAAGGTTAATCCATAAGAACACCGTTAGAATAAGCCTCATACAGTCAAGGTGCTATTAAAACTCATATAAAATGCTTTTGATAAACTGTGGGTTTCAGAACCATCCGGGGAATCCGAGCCAAGGAGGAATTTCGGGAAATTCCAGGCTAGACGGATTCCAGCGGAATAATCAATAAAACACCTACTAACAATTAAATTTGATCTTTTCAATCAACAAACCTCATAGGAGATCACAAGATAGCATGAAATAATAATAAAATGCATTGAAAATCACTAACACATCATGCTACTCCACATTTCCTTACATTCCACCAAACTTCAGAAAAATCCGCCAGAGACGGATTTCTGCGGAGGCAGAGACACTTCGCAAAATCCAAAAAAAATAGGGAACCAAGGACTTCAGGAAAATCCAGCTTCAGCGGAAATCCACGGAATCGTCTCAGCTCACCAAAAGTCTTTGATCTCGCTGAGAAGTCTTGGCGACTTCCGGGAGGTCACACCAAAGGTGGATGTCATCGGATGAGGTTTCGCTAAAATTAGGTGGTTTTGGTGTAACGTCTCGCCGACGAGGGGGAGTCACAGCGAAGCAAATGGATGTTTCGGCGATAGGTTTTGAATTCGGCAAGAGGTCTTGTTGACTGTGTAATGTTTCACCGACATGGAGTCTCATCGGTATAACCTCTGGCCCACAACATGTGATCTCCTCGAAAGCAAAGGTCTCGGCAAGAGTTGTAAGCTCGCCGAAAGGTCTCACCAACCAAGCAGGGTCTCCCCAACTGAAATGGAGGGAGCTCGACGAGAGTGGAATGCGCTCGGTGAAAGGTCTCGCCTGAAGGATGGAGGTCTCAGCGATGGAAAATAATATCAATATGACTAATGGAGCCTGCTATGACCTCTTGTCGATGAATGTTTGTCTTGCCGATGGTGTATGTGATAGCGATAATTTTATTGCACCTCACCAAATTTTGGGGAAATCCGCCAGAGATGGATTATCCCGAAGGAATGAGAAATCCCAGACTGAGGCCAAAAGCTGGATCGCAACATTAAATCACGATTTCACACACAACATCTCATTAATCATGAATTTCAATGATTTAAGCTTAGGGAAAGTTATGCATGGACCTTCAAAATATTTTCTTTGCGTTCTAGGCCCATTCAAGAGCAAACTAAAGATGAATGGAGATGCCCTAGGTTTAAACCCTATACATCCACCATTAACACACAGGAAAACCTATGACTCAGGTAATTCAAATGTCGACACCATACTAGGGGAAAAAATCATGATTCTCAAGTAAGTTCACCAAAATGCAAATAGACCAACAAACTCAGAAATTACTTGGGAGATCATAAATTAATCAATGCTACACAACCCTAGTCATGAAGCGATCAAATATTCAGGAATTCAAGTCCCAGAAGCTCTTATAACATCATCACGCTATCCATAATCATCAATTCAAAGCAAAGCAATCAAACACATACCATTATAAAGCAGAAATCGATCCCAGAATCAGCAAATGCGAAGAGAATGGTGTCCACAAAGAACAGGGGCAAGAATGCACAAGAAATTGCCACTAAAACGATCAATTCAGACCCAAACGCCCCAAAAAACCCAACCAATCATTCGCAAGAAAGCACTCCTCAGATCAAACAATGGAAAATAATAAGCATGATAGCATAAAAGACCTCAAAAATAAAGTTAAATTCATCCTTCAAAGCACATACGAAGTCATTAATGCAATTGATAAGACAGTTAGAAAACCTGGGAATCCGACGATAAGGCGGAATCCAGGAAAATCTGGCCCACGTGGACATCTGCAAATACCAAAAATCTTTGAACAACAGGGTCCAGCCGGAGTCCAAGCAGGATCCGGGAAAATCCGACCAGGGTAGAAAATCTCGAACTCGAGTAAAAACCTAAAATTTATCCAAAACTTGGGATTTTCAATAAATAACTCAGGGGAGACACTTAGGCAATCAAAATAAACATTTTATCACATGCCTAAATAAGATAAAACCTCAAAATGAAAGGGCCAAAACACCAAAACCAAAGCAAAAGAGGGTCCCTGCTTCTAGCGGGGCGTGCGTGCAAAAACTACACAACAACTCTCTTCACTTAAAATTGAGGGTATTTAAAACTCTTCAAAACCTTTGAAGTTATTAAGTTCCTTCTTCATCAAGTACCTATACCTAATATGATGATTCACTATCATCCAACAAATGTAACTTATTCAAAATGTCAGACACTAAACTTCCATTAAAATTTGAGTTGCTGAAAAGAAGCTTCAACACCTCAATTCCATAGGACCAACTGATTTGCAAGCATCTTAACCTTATCCACAATTGATTATGGTTAGATAATGCATCCCTCAATGTGGCTTAGTTACCCCAAAATGTTGTCAACCAAGTTAGAAACCTTCTTCACGGCCCCTTCCTTTGCTGCTCTAGCCTCTATTGTGTTTTGTTTTAACTTCTCTCTCAGCTCCTTAATCTCAACAATTAATTTATTTCTACCTTGTGAGGCCTAAGCCTCACTTATTTATTAGGGAGGGGGAAATATCCTGTGTTTTTTTTTTAGCCTCTACTTTTAACTTTGGTTTAAGGAATCTACCTTGTCAAGATCCGTGTGCAACTTTAAAATAGTAGCCTAAGTTAAGAGGGTTGCATTAACTATTAAGGAAGTTGGTTATGGTACACTTGTGTCCCCTACTCTTTTGATGATGACATTTCATGTAAGCTCTTTGGGGTAACTTATTACTTGTGGCTTGTTGGTCTTGGGAAAATTGACCAAATTGCCAGAGTCTCATTTCCTGGATGGAATCCTGAACCAAAATATAAGGCCTCAACCTACTCTTCTAAACTAAAAAATGGATTCTCACCTTCATGCCTCTTGATAGAATCAAATTCTATTGTAGAAGAGATGTCCCATCCAAGAAACAACATACATCCTACCTTTTGCACCATCTCTCTCTCTCAAGAGTTATGGAATCCATTTCCTCCTTGACTTTCCTCCCAAATTTTTCAATGATGTCCTTCCTATCATTTTCAGAGAGGCTTGTATCTAACATGGTCATCTTTCATTCCTCTCCCTTGTTTTTAGTGAAAAATTCCTTAAACTCTTAAGTAGTAATGAATTTCTCATCTTTCAGGAAATCCTCACAGGCCTTTGCTCTGACATCATTCACCACCTTCCCACCAGTTTTAAAATTGTTGACTAATCTGTCATCTATAGGTCTCTCTATTAGCATTTTGGGAGGGGGGAGCATTTTTTTTACTATGAGGGCATCCTCATTCATTTCCTCAGCATCAATGGGGTAGTCCCCAGAGGTCCAACCATTGGATTTATTTGTTGTAAAGTGGTAACTAGCTATAGAATTGGTGGTACATCTACTCTAAAAGAAGAAGAGGCACCTGATGTGCTTGGAGCAGAAGGAACATTTAACAATAACTGATTGGAATTATCTACATAGTCATCACTCTAACTATGGGGTCTCTAATATGCAAAAAAGACCCATGGAAAGAAGGATCTACCTTCTTTCTCTTATTCTCAACAATCTAAATTTTAATCCATAGTGCTCTCCTCTATGAAGCTTGGCTCTTTGAAGAGAAATTCCTTATCATATCTTCAATTTTTTCAAGATCATGGTAGTAGGCAGATAATTTGTGTTCGGTCCTTTTCTTGTGGATAAAGCCTTCAAGATTATTATTTTTACTTTATCAACTTTCATCTTGTATGGGAGAAATATCTCATAGATTAAATCCATTCCTTCTCTTGATAAGGCTATAAATCAAAAAAGGCCATTATTTTGGGGAGGAGGGCATTCTTTTCTTATTTCTAAAATGATTCTTGTTTACCTCATTCAGTTTCCACATTATCTCCAAGAATGCAATCCTATCAAGCACATCCTTGGGTAACACATGAGGTGCTATCGAAGTCCTATACACTCTAATGATAGTTTCATCTGAGAAGTAGAACCAATCAACCCAATTTTGATCAATTCCCTTCTCTAGGGTGATGTCCTTTGGACTCAAAAATATTTTCGCATCCTCTGATAATCCCCAATCTATGGGGAGACCAGGACCTTTCCTCCAAGGCTTCACAAAAAAATCCTCAAAGGTAGAGTAGTTGGACTTGTTGTAGTCCTTATCCCAAATGTAGTTTCAATCCTGGACTAGAAGTATCATATTCTTCTCTCCCACTGGCTTGAATTGTAGTTGTGATGGCCATACTTGCACTCCACTATACATAATTAGATGCAAACGGAGAGAGTAATTCCTAAACGCATAGCACCACTAGGGTATCTCTTTATAGAGTAGAGGGACTTATGCAGCTACTCTACAACATACCTTGAAAATTCATAGGTTTGTTCGCATCCCTACTCTAGATGTCTATTGCCAATACCATCAAATTGGTAGGCATTTCAACCTTATTGTCCTTTCCCATAACCTAGAGTGGGGATAAGTAGGCCTTCTTAAAGTAATCTTCAAAAATATCATAGGTGAAGGGCTCAAGGTCATCTTTTCCAAATCTATGTAATTCTCTTCAAGGCCCTCTAGACCTAAAACATGGTAGCCACCACACTCTATAACTAACCCTCTTTCTATCATTCTCTCTATTAAGAGCACCTAGATAAATTAGGAGTTGTGTGTTGGGGTTCTGGTCAAAAACCTTGCAAATGTGATCTTTGTCCAATGGCAATAGGCTCTGGTCACCCACTGTGAATAAAGACCTTGTATCAAGGTTATATGCCCTAGAAATATCTTTGATTAATTTTAAATTAATGAACATGTTGGGCACCACTATTTTTTCCAATCCCAAATTTTAGATATTATTAACTAGAATGTCTACATAGGCCTTTCTATAGGAATGTTTAAAAAGTGCATACCCTTCACATGTGAGAATGGTATCTCTATAACCCCCATTCCTATTTGAAATTTTATCTACCAGAACCCTCAACCTTGGACCAACCCTTTGTCTCTTGAATGAACCTAGGAGCTATGCAAATATCTCCTCATCGAAAGTTCTTGTCTAACCCTTCAAAGTCCCAACCATTTTGAATGTAGAGGTTTTATGAATGGAATACTAGGGTTTGCACAACTCTTAACAAGTGGGAATTCTATAAAAAAAATGATAGCATGTACCCATTGTAACCCTAATTTTCATTCTTAACTAAATTGAACCAACCCATACTCAAAATTGCCTCTAAATTCACAGAATTATGATTTGAGATACCTAATTTCTCTATTGATGTTGAAAACCCTAATTTTGTAGAAGAAAGGCTTCTCTTTGGAAATTTGTAGTGCACTCTGTCTCAACACTTTAGAAATTGTGATTTCAAATGAATTTTAAAAATATTTTATCCCAAGCCTTAATGAATTCAGAAAGTAGCGATCCCATCTGCCATTAATTCTTTGAATGCTTGAACGTGTGACCAATAATAGATGCTTTCCAAGTTTTAACATGGGTTGTCAATCTCAAGATCAACAATGATCGTGTAGACTTGAATTTTCCTCTACGAAATGATAACCTCCTTTTTTCATCATGTGGATAGGTGTTATCATTTCATGAACTCATAAAGGGGTAATATTATAAAATTAGAGCTTCTCCAATAGTGGAATTCTCTGTGAAGCATTTTGATCAAGACACTTGTCCCAATCTCAAAATTTCGCAAGAGTAGAAAGCTAGACCCACCAAGGCTTTATGAAGACTCTAGCTTCTATGATAGAAATTTTCACATGCTTAAATATGTGCCACTATTTTACTACATCATGAGGATGAAAGTGTTAGAGAGGTGGGGTTCTGTGAAGCGAAGAGCCTCTGCAAAATGTGTGTGCTCTTATTAAAAATTTAAAGCTATTAGGAAGCAACAGGGGGTGTGTTAGGGTAAGGGGAGGGGTATTGAGGGCATCTCGGAGTAACCTCCAAGAACAATAGTTCCTTCGGTAACTTTATTTCGATTACCTCAAAGACACGTACAACTATGTCCTAAAGCGGAAACGGACACAGTTCATTTCCCACATTGATCCTTCTAAGAGAAGCACATGTAAATTCAATAGCATGCATTGATAGATTCTACTACAAGAACCAATAGACATGAAAGATGAGACAAAAACCAGAACACAAAGATTCAAGTGGGGAAAATCCTTTCGGGTAAAAAACCCCACACTCCAAAGATCGATCCATTGTATTAATCAACAACAAAATGGTTACAATACAATTTCAGGCTCTTAGCCTTTTAAGAGATTACATCTTGTTCATCTAGATACAACTGGTAGCAACTGGTCAACACATTAGACCATACAACCTTCACACTATTAAAATACCCTCACATAGTATATAGTGCAGATCAAAAGGAGAGATCAAACATGATTCGTGATCAAAAGAGATTCTAGCAGAACCCTGCTTCTGTCTTCTTCTCCTTTGGCCTCATGGCCTCAGCCTTTCAGCCAGCCACTCTACCCTTCTCACTTCCTCTCACTATCTAATCGGTCTTCTTGCTTCTCTTATCCTCACCTGGCTTTTCATGTTCATCCTTATTCGCCATTACCCATCGTAGAAATTTTCCATTCCATTGTAATTTTTTCCTTGCAAGCAATTCAGCTCCAGCATCACAACTGTTGCAAAAATCCAACCGCCAACCATTTGAATTTTTCTTCCTCTGATTGGTCCACGAGAAACCACATAGGATAGTCAAACGGTCAAGGAAACATTCAACTGAGTTGCATGTTGGTGAGACACAAGAAGTATCTCCCCTGATGCTCCAAGGCTTCATAACGATATCGGCGTAGGTTCCAGCAGTCGACAAGATGATATAGTGAACATCACAAGTCATACCTGAAACCACCGACATCCATTTCATTCCTATTGGCAAGAGTCATACCGATGTTCACAAGTCACATCGATCTCAAAAAATCCATCGGCAAGACTACTGCAGTTCGCCAAGACTTCATACCGAAGTCTTCAAGTCATGCCGACGTGAGTATTCCATTCGGTGAGACAATCGTCTTTCGCCAAGTCATCACACCGAGCTCAACAAGTTATAGCGAAGCATCTCAGTCGGCAAGACTTACTACTCTCACCAAGACATCCCACCAAGTTCAACATGTCATCCTGAAGACCTTTTACTATTGGCGAGACTCTCCAAGTCACCAAGACTTCATACCGAAGTCTTTTTGTTACTCTGAATGTTCACACCTTTCGGCGAGAGAATCAACCTTCGGCAAGACTTCTTACCGAGGCTTCCACGTTACCCCAATGAGCATCATTTGCCAAGAGTCACACTGAAGACATCTGATAGTCAGCAAGACTTTCCGCTATCGATGAGACATCATACCGAAGCAAGTCTTTCGTCCAAGGGTCACCCCCCGATGTCTTCGAGTGTTACATTGTCACCAAGACAAACCTTCATCGGTAAGACTTCACATTGAGACCTTTGTGTCATTCTGAAGTGTTCACCAGTCGGCGAGACTTATCGCTTTCGCCAAGACTTCATACCGAAGTCTTCAAGTCATGTTGAGCACCAAACAATAGTCGAAAAGACTTCTAACTTTCGCCGAGAGTTCTTATCGAAGTCACATGTTACATTGATGACACAAGTGTATAACCATTCGGCGAGACAACCCTCCATCACTAAGACTTCATATCGAAGCAAATGGGTTACACTAATGACTCCAGTCGCTGTAGGTCTCCCCAACATCTGCTAGGAATTATACCGTCGGTGAGACATACCCCCTGTCACCAAGATATCTTCCCGAGTGTTCAAGTCACCCCAATGACTCCAAGCAAATGTTGTCAGCAAGACATCGCCCTGTCGCTAGGACACATTCCGATAGAAGCAACTCATACCGATAGTTCCATCAGCCAGACAGACCAAAGGTCACGCCGATATCGGCCAGACTTTCTACCGTCGCTGAGACATCATCCCAACTGTCCAAGGGTATGCCGAAGGTTGCTGATTATGTCGATCGCCAAGACATTCAGGAGGTCACAGCGATAGTCCAGGATCAACTAGCAGATCAGCCAGACATCTCCATAGTCTCACCAAAATTGCTTCACAAGAGGTTTCAGCCTGTGGGATTGAGGCACACAATTCCAACAATCTCCCACTTGACAAAGATCACACAGGCACCTCCAAAGCAACCAGAAACTAAGATCACACTAGCTCCACCAATTTAGACCCCACAACACTCAGGACACCCAATCAACAGGATTCCATAGATTCAGTCCACCAGACAATTTGCAACCAAGACCAGGCATCCAACTGCAACTCACTGACCAATGAAGCAACTGAAATGCAACCTATCACAGCCTTCCAGGAAACCACATAGACCTCAAACATGCTCTCATGGTCCATCAAGAATTTTGCTCCAACATCCAAGATGTCCACCATTCAGGCAACAAACCCTGTCATCTTCCAACATGCCACTTGTGGAAGAAAGATTCAAGCCAAGGTGAATAAGCACCATTCCAACAAACACAAGCAAAAGATCCCAGTGATATAATCAACAAGATACTGCTACCACTTCACTGTGCTCAAACGCTATACAGAAGTAATATCAACTTCAAAGCTTCAAACAGAACACACCAGTGAAGTCATTCTCTAGAAACAAGACAAAAAACACTAGCTAGAACAACAATCAGACTGACTGCTTCCATCCAACTGATAAACCCACGCGACTGAAAATAGCACCCACAGCTCGTGCTATTCCATCCAATCACACATACCTCATAGGTATCAACATTAGTAAACTTATGCCAAACCAAAACCAACCATCAACAACAAATACAAGCTCCAAGTGCCAACCAGTCGAAGAAGACAAGACACATACAAGAACTCCCACTGCCTGAGTAATCCAGATCTAAAAGATCAAAAGGCATTGCAAGTCTACCAATAACAGCACATAGAATATGTAACCATGTAGTACCAAGGAAATATCCACAATGATATGCACAACCTGCAACAAACTGCTACAAGAAACATTTCTCTCACCACAAACCTTCACAGCCACAGAGAGAAACTCTGCACATCATATCCCTGTAGAACATCCTCCTACATACACTTCTAATAGCCAGTTGTGCCAAGAATGATCTTCTTCACAACCCAAAAGAGACGCCTTAACAACATCCATACGTTCAATCACCAAGATCAAACCAATTTAAAAACAACATGGATGTAAGCATCTCAAAGAAGATCAAGCTAGTTCATTCCCCATTTGAGGAAATCAGCCCATACATCATCTCCTACCAATTCTCATAAGTAACAAGGAGATAAAACAAGTTGTACAACTTCCACTATGAATCCTCCAGAACCATTAGACAACAATGCAAGATCCATATCATGAAAGTAAACGTAAAACACATCTGAAAAATATAATGGGCCAATTACCTTTCAGATAAACTACCGAGTAGACCAAGAGTGGGAACGAGAATACTCCTTCAAGATATACAAGTCATCATGACTAATCCAAGAGCAATCTCCTCATAGGTCTCTTATTGAACTTACGTTCAACCAAGATGTAGCCTTTTCAGACTTTCAGACCACTGTCAAAGCTCCAATCATCTGAATCAGGAACTTATCATGACACCATGATCTACATATCCCCTTAGAAGATGTCATGCTTCAAGTGACTTCACCATGGTCTCAAGTACAATGCACAATGCCAAAACTCCAGTGTGCAACCAAGAGTATACCATGACATAAAGCAAATAGACTCAAAACCAACATCACCTGTCAAGCACCACCAACACCTTAGCCAAAGACTCCAAGCATCCTCCATGGTTCCAAGATGTTGCACATCTTCAAATAATGTCCATGCAAATGCGAAAGAACCCTTCTGCAGCAACAGGATCAAAGAGCTCTCCCAGAAACATCTGCAACACTAAAGAAGACCATTCACCACCATGTGATGAACCCACAGTCACTGCTAGAGCTCCCACTAAAACGTGACATCCGAGCTCTCCAAGCATCATGACCACCTGCTTCAAGTTCCCATAACTGACTATTCAGGTACTCAAGAATATCCATCCTCTCATCTCAAAATAGTCACACCAATGCACAAGTGACCACAAACAAGGCCAGCTAACAAGTCTGCACCATCAATGAATCAACCTCGTGGATAAAGATAGTCCACATCCAAGTTATCTCATTTCAGCCAATGGGTAGCTAATCCACCAACCGCATAACTCGTAGATCACAAACATCGAACATGCAAACCCATTATCACATTGGAAACTGAGATATCAAAGAGGATAACCATGTAGACAACATGACTCAAACACCAGATCACACCAAACCTGATTTTCCAATCATGTCTACAACAAGCACCATAATCAAGGAACCCAAAACCACCACCACAAGAATGCTAAGTGGAAAATCACGTACCAACACTCCCATGCAGAGAAGAAATCACACCTTCTCAAACCATGCACAAAGCATGCATGCAGAACTGCAACTATCTCATCCAGCAACACCCCAAAAAGCCAGGGTCTAGAAAATAGTTTAACAACAGCTCCACATGACCACAAGTTTTTCTTAACCATGTAAAACCTACAAAACCAAAGAGCCATGCAAGTACAAAACATCCTTAAAAGGAAAACAACAGTTCAGGAAATCCAGGCCTCTATCAGGCCAAATCTAAAACCACCAACATGTACATGCATCCGAGAAAGGGAGAAAGGCTATTTCAGAATCTTGCAAATCATCTAATGATTAACTCCATGGCCTTTATGTATTTGAGGTTAACAGGAAATAGTGCCTTCCAACACCAGGAAACACCACCTAGCATAAGCACTATCTTCCATGGCTAAGAAACAAAGTAGGCTTCTTCATATCATCAAGGAGCCTCTCAGACAGACACCCAATATGAAAGCTTTACTGCTACACAACCATGGAGCAAGAAAATCCACCTCATACACCAAGGTTATACCACTACCAATCAGGAGACATAGATCACAACATGATCAACTCCATTTTCCATCTTCACCATCCTTCAAGCTGCATGTTGTCTCTGAATATCACAAGACTTCCACTCACCAAAGGATCAATAAATCATTTCATTCCTCCAGATTTCCTCCAGCCCAACAAACTGAGAAATCTTCATAGGGGAAATACCCAAAACCAGCAACCAGAAGAAGGCTCTGATACCACTTGTTAGGGTAAGGGGAGGGGTACTGAGGGCATCTCAAAGTAACCTCCAAGAACAATAGTGCCTTTGGTAACTTTATTTCAATTACCTCAAAGACATGTACAACTATGTCCTAAAGCGGAAACGGACACAATTCATTTCCCACATTGATCCTTCTGAGAGAAGCACATGTAAATTCAACAACATGCATTAACAGATTCTACTACAAGAACCAACAGACATGAAAGATGAGACAAAAACCAGAACACAAAGATTTATGTGGGGAAAACCCTTTCGAGTAAAAAAACCCCACTCCAAAGATCGAGTCATTGTATTATTCAGCAACAAAATGGTTACAATACAATTTCAGGCTCTTAGCCTTTTCATAGATTACATCTTGTTCACCTAGATACAACTGGTAGCAACTGGTCAACACATTAGACCATACAACCTTCACACTGTTACAATACCCTCACATAGTATACAGTGCAGATCAATAGGAGAGAGATCAAACATGATTCATGATTAGAAGAGATTCCAGTAGAACCCTACTTTTGTCTTCTTCTCCTACGGCCTCATGGCCTCGACCTTTCAGCTAGCCACTCTACCCTTCTCACTTCCTCTCACTATCTCATCGGTCTTCTTACTTCTCTTATCCTCGCTGGCTTTTCATATTCATCCTTATTCACCATTACCCATCGTAGAAAGTTTCCATTCCATTGTATATTTTTCCTTGCAAGCAGTTCAGCTCCAGCATCACAACTATTGAAAAAATCCAACCACCAACCATTTGAATTTTGCTTCCTCTGATTGGTCCATGAGACACCACATAGGATAGTCAAACAATCAAGGAAACATTCAACTGAGTTCACATGTTGGTGAGACACAAGAAGTGTCTCCCCGATGCTCAAAGGCTTCATAACGATATCGGCGTAGGTTCTAGCAGTCGGCAAGATGATATAGCGAACATCACAAGTCATATCGAAACCACCGATATACATTTCATTCCCATCGGCAAGAGTCATACTAATGTTCACAAGTCACATCGATCTCAAAAAATCCATCGACAAGACTACCGGAGTTCACCAAGACTTCATACCGAAGTCTTCAAGTCATGTCGATGTGAGTATTCCATTTAGTGAGACAATCGTCTTTCGCCAAGACATCACACCGAGCTCAACAGGTTATACCAAAGCATCTCAGTTGGCAAGAATTACCGCTCTCGCCAAGACATCCCATCTAGTTCAACATGTCATCCCAAAGACCTTTTACTATCGGCGAGACTCTCCAAGTCGCCAAGACTTCATACCGAAGTCTTTTTGTTACTCCGAATGTTCACACCTTTTGGTGAGAGAATCAACCTTCGGCAAGACTTCTTACCAAAGCTTCCACGTTACCCTGATGAGCATCATTTGCCAGGAGTCACACCAAAGACATCCGATAGTTGGCAAGACTTTCCGCTATAGATGAGACATCACACCGAAGCAAGTCTTTTGGCCAAGGGTCACCCTGATGTCTTCGAGTGTTACATTTTCGCCAAGACAAACCTTCATTGGTAAGACTTCACATCGAGACCTTTGTGTCATTCCGAAGTGTTCACCAATCGGTGAGACTTATCACTTTCGCCAAGACTTCATACCGAAGTCTTCAAGTCATGTCGAGCACCAAACAACAGTCGGAAAGACTTCTAACTTTCGCCGAGAGTTCTTATCGAAGTCACATGTTACACCAATGACACAAGTGTATAACCATTCGAAGAGACAACCCTCCATCGCTAAGACTTCATATCAAAGAAAATGGGTTACACTGATGACTCCAGTCACTATAGGTCTCCCCAACATCCGCTAGGAATTAAACCATCGGTGAGACATACCCCCTGTTGCCAAGAGATCTTCCTGAGTGTTCAAGTCACCCCGATGACTCCAAGCAAATGTTGTCGGCAAGACATCACCATGTCACCAGGACACATTTCAATAGAAGCAAGTCATACTAATAGTTCCATCAGCCAGACAAACCAAAGGTCACGCCGATATCGGCCAGACTTTCTACCATTGCCGAGACATTATCTCGACTGTCCAAGGGTACGCCGAAGGTTGCCCATTATGCCAATCGCCAAGACATTCAAGAGGTCACAGTGATAGTCCAGGATCAACTAGCAGATCGGCCAGACATCTCCATAGTCTCAGGGAAATTGCTTCACAAGAGGTTTCAACCTATGGGATTGAGGCACACAATTCCAACAGGGCAAACATGGATGAGGAAATTGTTGCAGTTGATGTCATTAATGTCAACACTAGATTTTTGTTGTCATTATTATATGGTAGAGTTGTTGAAGTTCATGGTTGGATTTCATACCTATTCTCTTGTTGAATTTCATGATTTATGTCATTACCTATTCTATTATTGCTAAAGTTCATGGTTTGATGTCACACCCTTTTTGATATAGTTGTTATCATCAAAAGTTATTTTCATAATAATATATTTAATATGAGGATTAGAAGCATTAATATTAGGATTAGAAGTATTGTTGATGGTGGAGAGATGTTGATGGAATACATTATGTTATTTTCTTTCTCTTGTTTTTGATGAAGCATGTGCTTTTGAAAGAAATTTTTGGCCTCCATAAGTAGTTTGTGTGTTTCTAGTTCAGAAAGTTGTGCTCAAAACTATTAGAAATTTTCTTATCATTGATGTGA
Source organism: Sequoia sempervirens (assembly GCA_007258455.2). NCBI lineage: Eukaryota > Viridiplantae > Streptophyta > Pinopsida > Cupressales > Cupressaceae > Sequoia > Sequoia sempervirens. The sequence goes on from VDFB02000020.1 coordinate 33,365,263, forward strand.
TGGAGAGTGTTGGAATGATATATGGTAGATGATGCCACTATGATGTTGGGGATATTGTTGGTGATGCTACTATGGTTTTGTCATTGATGTCAACATTGATGTATTATTTACATTGATGTTTGATTAGGATGGTTGAATGGAGTGATGGTAATCCAATGCATAGGTGTAGTTTTTTTGGTCCAGTGTTGACCAAATATTTTGCAAAATTGGCTAAGTCCCAAAGCATAGTTTTTAGTGTACATTGAACCAATTTTGGGCTCTACATTATTCCATAATGAATAATTTGGTTATACAATTCTAAGGTAATTTTTTTAATTCTTGGAGGATGCTAAAAATAAAGTTTCACATCTTGAATCCCTCCACATTAGAAGTTAGAGTTGACAAAGTATCACTCCGGATATGGTAGAATTACTATGGTAGTGTACCTGTTTAGAATGCTCTGCATTCCACCACGAATGATTAATTAGCTATGTAATTTTTTGGGAGTGTTCACAGGTGTCTAAAGTGTGTTGAGTTCAAGTGGCAAGTGTTTTGAGGTTCATGTGTGGATATATGGATGAACAATTGGTTCATATATTTGTTGCTTCACTAATAGGGCTAACCTTAAGGTTTGATGTCATGCGAAGTTAAAGGACATTTAGATCGAACTTATGGGAGTAATTATAGGTCCCTACCAACCTATTTTGAACTATTACATTTTTTGTAAGTGCATGTATTTGGAACTTGACTCAATAGATTGTTAGGTTGCACAGTACATCTAATTATGCTGACCTAATTGATATTGTAGGTGTTTGTGAAGGTAATTCATATATATGTAAGATCATTTCAGTACTATGTAGAAGAAGTAGTGTGAAGTGTTATGAGTATGAATGGTTGGATGATGCAAAACAAAGTAGTGTGTGATGTGAATTTGATGTGAAGAGTTATAGAGCAAAGTTTGATTGCAATGAAGCATGAAGTGTCTTAGATCAGTTTATAGAGCCTAATTGGAATTATCTTTAGCATACAATAGATGCATTGTATCAGTTCAAATCTCTAGCAGTGAGCCACCCCTCTTTCTTGGAAGTGAGTCATCTCTTCTATTATCTATTCTATGGATAGTGAGTCCACCTGGCAATGAGCCTTTTTCTAATATCTTATAACTAATTATAATATATCGTGAGCTAATCCTCATCGTGGTTTTTCCCTTTTTGGTTTTTCCACATCAATATGGTGTTCTTGTGTTCTTTGATATGATGTGTGATTTCTATGTTCCTTTCCATTACTGCAAGTTTGATTTGTTGCATTGGATGAATGTTTATAGTTGTTAAAGTTAATGAATTATAGTGAATATGTATTCACCCCCCTCACAGTATTTTGGGTGTTCAATAATTGGTATCAGAGGTTGGTTCCTTCAATTGGCTTGATCGCTACCGTATATTTCAAGGTTGAACACATGGATATAAGGAAGTATCATATTCCTCCATAAGAGATCATTCCTAAAGGGTTTACTAAAGAATATTATGTAGTTCACATGGAAGGAGAACTTAAATCAACTCTTCATGATTTGGACAATGTAGAATCTAAGAATAGAAATCTAAAAAAGGATCTTAGTGATGCAGATGAGTGCATTAAGAATTTAAGGTAAAAGATCAAGAAAGCTATAGAGAGAATCAAGGAGCTCAAGAAATCAAATGAGATAATCACTAGTCTGAAATTGCAAATTGAAGAAGGTAGAAGAGTTGAATATTTCCTTAATGATAAACTAAAAGACAAATATGAAGAATATTCAACTCTTGAACAAGAGGTTGTGACTCTAAGATTAGATATGGAGAAAGAAAATATTCAAGAAGAGTAATACAATTCTTGATGAGATGATTGTAAATTAGAAGGTATCTACGAACAAAGAAGGATTATGGTTTGAAAGAGGAGAAAGTTCAAAATAAAATCAAACTCCAAACAATGTTGGAAAAAAGAAGAACAACTTCAAGAATGTTTGGAACCAAAAGAAAGACTTCAAAAGGCCACTGATCAGACAACCAAATTCTCAAAGGTACTCATATTTTAATGGTTATTATTATTCATGTAATAATTTTAGAAATAAGGTTGTAGAATGTATAAGCAGAATGAATCAAAATGTTTAATCATTTCATGGTCAGTGCTTTACAAGTAATAGATTTGGTCATAGAGCTAGAAAATGTAGAAATCATATATGAATGGTTACAATAAATGCATGATACTTCAATATTTCATTGGTTACTATTATGGATTTGGGCATAAGGCTAATCAATGCATATCCAAAATGACAAGAAGTGAGCTTGTTCAAAAGAGTATCAAATGTCATAGATGCAATAAATTAGGACACATTGTTAAGTATTATAGAAGAAAGAATTTGAAACCCTCTAATTCATTGAAGAATAATGATCTAGTAAAGAAGGTAGATCCAACGGAAGTGAAGAAGGAAATGGGAAAAATCTAGAAAAAGAAAGAAGAGAGAAAATTTAAGAGCGAATTTGTGCCAACCTCTGGTGCAAATTTTTCCTTCAAAAACTAAATGAAGAGCTTTGTCTTAGGAGTTTTCATAGAAGATCTTTAAGCCCCTACTAAATAAATGGTGTTGATTCCTTTAGCATGTGGATATGAGATATAGGTTGTCATACTTGACCTATTGGTAAAATCACCAATGAAAAATTGTGAATATTTGTGGAATGTTTGAAGGTGACTATTTCATCATAATTAGGGTTTAACAACTTTTTACCTAACTTCAATTCAATGGATTTAATGTGTTTGAAAAGGTATTTATAAGTGGTGTTCCATTTGAAAAGTTCATTTGTGATCGATTATTTGAAGCATGAAGAGTAGAGAAGAAGAAAAGTAAAGTGATTCAATATTAGTATGTGAAACCTTAACCAACAAAGATCTAAAAAGGTATTTATAGTTTCTACTTTACCCTAGTTTTAGAAGAATTGCAAAATTTCTATTCCTCAAGTTTTAAATGTTGTGGATCAAACTCGCCCTAAGTTTAAGAGGAATCCTAATAAATCTATGGAGATGGATCCAGATGGTGTGTTCTTGCATATTCATTTTAGTGTGTTGCATACTAAATATGTTAGGATTTACATTCATAAATGGAAGAATACAATCATTCTAAGTTGGGAGAAGTGTGGGTTAATGAGCTTAGTGGTGATAAATTTGAGCTAAAACCCGAATACAAAAGTCTAATAGAGTAGAAGCTTGATGTCTGGAATAATTTTTCTCATTGTTTCTATGTTGATGAATGGATTAGATATTCATTGAGAAGAATTTTTGGTGGGATTATCTAGTTGGATAGGCAATACATGATCACCAAGGAAGAAATTAGGGTTGTGACAGGTTTATGTTCAACTAGACTAGTTCTAACTCTTAAGTATGTGAAGAACGAGGTTGTGATGAAGCTAACAGGTGTAAAATTTGACAAGAGGGCCCTAAAAATAAAATACATTGAAGATCCAACTATTAAATATGCATCAATGATGACAGGTTATAAAATTTTCTCCACGAACAGAGAGAACTCTATTTCTACAACAACAATTAACACTGCATATGAAATGGTAAAGAAAGGAATGGATTTTGACTTGTGTGAGTTGTTGAGACAACAACTATTGGAGAATTTACAAAAAAACTAAGGATTCCTTGTACCCCTTCTAGTTTGGTACCTTGGTCATATGTTTAATTTTCTATTTTCTTGGAGAGATTCTTGGCATGAAGAAAATTATGTGGTTGAGTAGCATTCCAGTTGCTACTCAAATCAGAGATCATTTGAGGAGGTTAGGTAATGCAGATACTTAGAAGGCTACATTATGGGGTTTCTTTAAAAATTTCCAGGAGAATATGCAAGCTAGAGGAAGAATTTTGAAGAGTGCATGGTGGAGAAATATAAAAATGATATAATTTTCATGGTTAGTAAGGATTATTGCATTATGTAAGCTATAGATCCAAGGATAGTATGGATCCCTAAAATTGGATATGAGGTTGCAAAAGATGTGATCATTGGTTTGACAAATCACTTGCTAAGTATGCCTAGAGACCCAAAAGAAGGAAGGTATGGCACTTATGAAGAAAAATCCAGTGAAATGAATATGGAGCATAAGAAGGAGATTAGTAGGAATGTTGAAAAGATGAAGGCACAAGTAGTGGAGTGATGGGACTACCCAAGGACCTTTTGGAGAAAGCAAAAGGCATATCTCATCCTCCAGAAGGTGCCCCTAGTACAAGAATATTACATGGGACCTCTAACCCCTCTTTGGTTCCTCCTAAGCCCTTTGAGACTAAGACTACTATTGGTGGGAAGATAAAAGAGTCAACCAGTGATTTGGTGAAAGAATAGAGTGCTCATGTGAAGAGAAGAGTAAAAGAAAAAGCTTCTAGAGAAAGATATGTGGGATATGATGATGAAGAAGAAGAAGGACCTAAGTTGACCCAGAGAAAGAGGTCTGATGTCTCTCAAGAGACAAGTACTGAGAAAGACAAAACAAATATTGTTAATACATATAGCGAAGAAGAAGTGGATAAGCAAAATAAAAAATAAAAATACATGTGAGGGAGAAAGAGAAGTTTGATAAAGAATAAAAGCCAACAAAGGCTAAGGGGAAGAAGAAGGACAAGTCCTCAAAAAGAAAACATAATCCCTTGAGGTTGGATGTGTTATTTAATGGGATTGCAGAGCATGGAAATCTTGAAGAGACTGCAAAGATGTATTCAAAATATGATGAGGCAAATAAGACTACTATTGAAGAAGCAATTGTGAAGCATATGGTAACTTTTGTACTAGTTTGTCACAAATTGAAGACCAGTTACCAGATGATTTGAAGAATGTGTTGAGCATAAGGAGATAAGAATCAATTGATGAAGATGCTAGAATAAGGGAAGATGCCCTAGAGAATATTGGTTCTTCTTTGTCTGAAGAAGATAAAGTTAAATTGGCACAGTTGTACAATAAATAATTCAGGAAAAAACATAGAATTAGCACCCTAATGAGTAAAGATGAGGATGACATAAAGATAATGAAAAGAGAAACATTGTAGAAGCTAGAATAACTTGCAAAGGAGCTAAGTGTATCTTTGGATAGTGGAGTTGAGATGCAATATGACACTTTTGTCCTAGAAGTGAACGAGTCTGTTGATGATGCTCTAAAACTTTAGAGTGAGTAGCATGAAGAAGATAAGGTACAATAGGATGTGAAAACAGATGACATCCCTCTGATAATGGAAAATATAGAAGAAGAAAAGAATGAAGAAATGCAGGCGGATGCACAAAATGAAAAAAATCCACCTCCTCTGAATATAAAAAAGATGTAGAGCAAGAAGAAGAGATTGTACAAGGAAACCCAAAGAATACATAGTCACATAACACTGAAGATCAGCCTCCTCCAAAAGATAATGAGAAATCAATTGAACAAGAAAAGAATATTGACAATGAATCTAATAGTGTAGATAAAGAGAAGAATGTGGAGAAAAGAGATGAGAGCACAAAGGTAGTTGGTGAATCCTCTGGTGATTCACTCAAGGGTTTGTTTGATATGTTTAGTTGTAATTTGAGCTTGTTGTGTCTCCACAATGGTTGCAACTCCCTTTGATGCAAGGACAAGTAGACATGGGGAAAATATCTCCCCTATAGAAACTCTAAATAGGTGATATGTTTCATACTTCCGTAAGGAAGGAAATTCTATCTACATATTAGAAGATCAATGAATTAATTGAAGAAGTTGTAAAGGTATTACAAGAATGAATTCCTAGTGTTACAATTGATGATTATGTTAGGATTCAAGCAAATTGAAGCAATAAATATTAACAATTATATGCAAATTAAATAACCCAGAAATAACAACGAAGAATAACACAAAAGAGATGAACACATAAATTTAACATGGTTCACCCAATATGGGCTACATCCACAGAAACTCAGCCACCCAATGACTTTATTATCCAGTGCAAAATAGATTACAATATCGTTAACACCATACCGCAACATATATCCCAACCACTTATAACAAGCTTTTTGGAACCTTCTAGAATTAGGGTTTTACAAGGTCATTTTTCATTTGACATGTTAGCAAGAAAACCTTGATGTGTCAATGGGAAAAAAAACTTGATGTGTCAATGAGAAAAAATCCTTGACGTGTCAGTGGGAAAACCTTGATGTGTTAACGAAAAAAAATTTGGGGCAATGCCTTGAACCCCATTGATACGTTATGAATGTGTAGTATTTGAATGATCAGTCGCCACATACCAATAATCTCCCACTTGGAGATTGATCAAGCTCCACACCAAACAATCTCCCACTTGAAGACTGGTCCTGGATGACACTTTTGCACTTGCAGCTCCCACTAGATTGCAGGTCTAGTTGGTTTCTTATGTCCACCATTATCATTCGTGAATGCCAACAAAAACTGATGAGGAAATTGATTTCTCCCATGTAACTTCCTTTTTCAACATTATCTGCAAGATTCCACTTGTGTGAATTTTCTCCAGCTTCAATTATCCATCCTCCAAAACTGACTGGATGAAGTGGTATCTAAGTTGTATGTGCTTAGTTTTTAAATGAAAAGTTGATTTTTTAGCAAGATGAATGGAACTCTGGCTATCAGTGTACAAATGGATATCTTCTCGTCATTGTCCCAATTCCTCTAGAAAATGTTGTAACCAAATCATCTCCTTGCTAGCTTTCATAGCAGCAACATACTTAGCTTCAGTGGTTGAAAGTGCAACAACCTTTTGCAACCTTGAAATCTAACTGACTGCAGTACCTCCTACAGTAAAAATATACCCTGTAGTACTCCTCCTACTATTAATATCACCCACCAAATTAGAGTCAACATATCCTCTTAGAGTAGAATTTGTTCCTCCAAAACATAGTTTCTTTGAAGTATAACCTCTCAAATATCGGAGAACCCATTTTATCGCATTCCAATGTTCCATTCTCGTATTGCTCATATACCTTCTCACAACTCCCAATGCATGTGCAATATCTGGCCTTGTGCATACCATTGCATACTTCAAGCTACCAATTGTTGATGCATATGGTATCTTAGACATTTTATCTTCCTCCTCTTGTGTCTTTGGACACATCTCCTTAGTCAACTTAAAATGACTAGGCAAAGGTGTACTAACTACTTTTGCATTCTACATGTGAAACCTTTTCAACACCTTCTCTACATACTCACTTTGAGACAAAAATAATTTTCTATTTGTCCTGTCACATGTGATCCCCATTCCAAGGATTTGTTTTGTTGCACCCAAATCCTTCATAGCAAATGGATTTTCTAATTTCTACTTAAGTTCATTAATAAGCTACATGTTAGACCTGGCAACAAGCATGTCATCAACATAAAGCAAAATGATAATATAGCTTCCATTACCCAATTTCTTAAAATAAACAAAATAATCATAATGACATCTTTTGTAACCTTGCTCACCATAAAACTATCAAATTCAAATACCATTTCCGAGGTTCTTGCTTCAAGCCATACAAACTCTTCTTTAACCTACACACAAATTCCTTCTTACCCTTGACCTCATATCCCTGTGGTTGTTGCATGTATATTTCCTCTTCCAAATCCCCATGGAGAAATGTTGTTTTCACATCTAGCTATTCAAGATGCAAGTCTTTCACAACCACAATACTTAGAATACTTCTAATAGAAGTCAACTTTACAACCGGAGAAAATATATCATCAAAATCTATACCTTTTTTCTGTGCAAAACCTTTTACCACAAGTCTGGCCTTGTATCTTTTCTTGCCTCCATCTTCTTCCTTCAACCTGTAAATCCATTTATTTGGAAACTCTCTTTTACCTATAGGAAATTGGACTAATTCCCAAGTCTAATTCTACAATAAGGAATCATTTCCTCTTTCATGCCTAGCTCCCACTGCTTTTTGGTATCTACCTACATTGCTTCTTCATAACCTTCAAGTTCACCAGAATCAGTTAATAATATAGAATATAATGATGGAGAAAATATTTCTGGAGGTCTAGTTATCCTTGTAGAACGTCTAATACTTGCAAGATTCTGTGGGATGACTTGTTGTTGAGCATCAGATACCACGGCCATTTTATTTTCTAGAATCTCATCCAGCACCAATATTCCTTTTTGGCCTTTTCATGCTTCTTTTCCTACAACTAATCCTTATACATGACCTTCTCATTAAATATAACATCTTTGCTCCTAATTATTTTATGATTTTCATATCCCATAACCAATAACCAAATTCATCTACTCCATATCCAATGAAGGTACATTTTTTTTAGACTTAGCCTCAAGCTTGGTTCTATTTTCAATATCAACATGGAAAAAAGCTTCACAACAAAAGTTTCCATAAATGAATAGTTTACCTTTTTACCCGTTCATGCCTCCTCTAGAATGCCACCATCCAAAGGATTTGAAGGTCCCCTAATTATTGAATAAACAACATTATGTACAACATCTACCCAAAACTATAAGGGTAGTCTAGCATGCAATCTCATGCTCCATGCACGCTCCATAATGGTTCTATTCATCCTCTCAGACACCATTTTCTTGTGGGGTTCTAGGAACTATTTTCTAGCTACATATTCCATTGTATGAACAGTAATTTTCAAATTCTCTATTGCAATACTCACCTCCATTATCAGATCTGAGATAGTTCAACTTTTTTCTTGTCTCATTCTCAACCAAAGCTTTCCACTTTTTTAAAAGTTTCAAATAATTCTGATTTTTGTTTTAGGAAATACACCCATTTTTTCCTAGTTGCATCATCAATAAAAGTAACATAATAGAAAGAGCCACCAAGAGAAGATACCTAAGATGGTCCCCATACATCTGAATACAAAAGCTCTAATTTCTCACTCTTCTCTTTCCCAACTTTGAGAAATCAAACTCTTTTCCATTTTCCATAAACATAATTTTTGTAGAACTCCAAGTCAATCTACTTCAAACTTGGTAGCAACTTTCTAGAGTGAAGGATCTTCATCCCTTTTTCACTCATGTGCCCAAGTCTATGGTGCCACAATTATATTGTTGTCCTTGTAGCAAGCTCTATAATTATCTCAGTGGCAATTTTTTCTATAGAAACTAAGGTAGAATAAGTATTACCAGTACATAAATACAATGTGCCTACCTTTTCACCTTTAGCTACTACTAATGCACCTTTAGTGGCCTTCTAGACTTTGTCTGAAAAGGTAACTATGCAGCCTTCACTACCCAGTTGTCCTACAAAAATTAAATTCCTTTCAAATTTGGAGCATTCCTTACCTCCTGTAGCAACCATTCATTTCCATTCTGCAACTTGATTTTTATCTTTCCTTTTCCAACAATTTGACTAGGTTCATCATCACCCAAATATACCTGTCCAAAATCACCTTGAACATAATCTACAAAATATATCCTGTGGGGTGTGGCATGAAATGAAGCCCCTGAATCGATTACCCAGGAATCATTAGCATTATCTAAGCACATAATTAAAGCATCCTAAAATTTATTACTTGAAACATTAGCTTCCTAACTATCATCATGTTGTTTGTCTCCTTGTTTTCCCTTTCAAGACCAATAATCCTTCTTCAAGTGTCCTGGCTTTCCATAGTGCCAGCAATCCATTCTTCAACTTCCCTTGTGAATTTTCATGATTTGTTGGGATTTTCCCTCTCTCTTTTGTTCTTCCCCTATTCTCTACAGTCAAAGAATTACCCGATGTTGAACTTTCACCTATGCTTTTCTGTCACATTTCCTCACTAAGGATAACACCAACAACATCATCAAATTTTAATGTATTTGAACCAGAGACAGAGTTACAACCATTACCAAGTTGTTCCAACTTTCTGGAAAAGAACATAAAACCAAGAGAGCCCTCACCTCTTCATCAAAATTCACTTTTACAGAAGTTAATTGATCGGTAATTGTATTAAACTCATTTAAATGAACTGTCATAGATCAACCTTCAATCATTTTCAAATCAAACAAACGCTTCATGAAAAGCACCTTATTTGAGGTTGAGGGTTTTTCATATAATTTAGCCAAAGCTATCATCGGATACTCTGTTGTCTTTTCTTTTGTTATATTTAACGTCATAAATGGTGCCAGGCATAGCCAAATGGTTCCCAGTGTCTTTCTATCCAGAATCTCCCATTCTTCATTGCCATAGATCCTTTTAATACAAATAATCTTCCATCTGCATATTCCATAATTGATAATTTTGACCGTTGAACTTATCAACCTTGAATTTTCCTTCTTCCATTGTTCCCACTCAAAACTAGAGGTTTCCTACCAATTGACCAAAATAAACACGAATCTAATACTAGTTGTTAGGATTTAGACAGATTGAAGCAATAAACATTAACAACTATATGCAGATTAAATAACCCAGAAATAATAATGAAGAATAACACTAAAGAGATCAACACAAAAATTTAACGTGGTTCACCCAATATGGGCTGCATCCACAAAAACTTAGCCACCCAATGATTTCATTATCTAGTGCAAAATAGATTACAATCTTGCGAATACCATACCTTAACATACATCCTAGCCACTTATAATAAGCTTTTTGGAACCTTATAGAATTAGGGTTTTACAAGGTCATTTTTCATTTGACATGTTAACGAGAAAACCTTGACGTGTCAATGGGAAAAAAACCTTGACGTGTCAATGGGAAAAAAACCTTGACATGTCAGTGGGAAAACCTTGACATGTTAACGAAAAGAAAAAAAATTGTGACGATGCCCTGAACCCCATTGATACATTACGAGTGTATAGTATTTACATGATCAATTTCCAGATAGCAACAAATTCCTTATCCGGTGTTGAGAAGTTGAAGCTACTTATAGATTCTTTCAAGGATTATTCCTTCATATTAGAAGAAAGACTAGAGAAGGAGATACCAAAGAAGGTTAGTGATAGGAAATTAACTAAGATATCTAACAAGTGTAGAGTGGCACATAGAAAATTGCAAGAAAATTTGAAGAATGTGCAAAAGTGCTTGGATGAAGCACAAATTTTATTTCAATTTTGTTTGAAATGGTTAAGTTCAACAAAGAGTATTAAAGATTAGATGGACTAAATTGAGTTACAGATTGCATAGGTCTCTGGTGTATACAATTTGGTTAATGACACTGATGGTGCAACAAGGGCAGTAATAGAAAACTTACATGGATAGTGCTTCCAACTTCAAGAGCCGAAAGAAAAGATAATTGTGTAGTACTGTCAACTGTGGGATCTAGTAAGTGTAAGACTTACCTCTTTGACTAGTGTTATGCCATTTGCAGAGAAGTTAGTACAGAAGATCTTGATACCCAGTTCACAGGAAGAAGGAGAAGACCTCCTTATGTAGTTTGAATGCTAGAGCAACACACTCATCTTTGCCCAAAAGGATTGGTATGTTGGTAAGAAGGATTGGGAGGCACACCTTGCCAAGTTGAAGGTGTCTCATAAGAATATTCTACCCTCCTCCAATTGATTTCATGTACATTTTAGTTTTATTTATCCATTTTTAGATTCTTTGTACATATACAAATGTAGTAGACAATGTGGAAATATATTTTTAATCATTTTTTATGGATAACCTTGTAAGGGGGAGCTATTCTCATATGCATATATGTATATATTTACAAAGGAGGATATTGTTGGAAGTTTTCTTGTAATTGATGTGATGGAGATTATTGGAAGGATATATGGTAGATGATGCCACTATGATGTTGGGGAGATTGTTGGTGATGCCACTATGGTGTTGTCATTGATGTCAACATTTTTGTAGTATCTACATTAATGTTTGATGAGGATGGTTGAATGGAGTGATGAAAATCCAATGCATATGTGTAGTTTTGTTGGTTCGGTGTTGACCAATTTTTTTGTAGAATTGGCTAAGTCCCAAAGCATAGTTTTTAATGTATAGTGAACCAATTTTGGTGTTCGCATTATTCTGCAATGAAGAATTTGGTTATACGGTTTTGAGGTGATTTTGGTACTTTTTGGAGGATGTTATAACTAAAGTTTCACATCTTGAAGCCCTCTGCAATAGAAGTTGGAGTTGATAGAGTATCACTCTAGATATGGTAGAGTTACTATGGAAGTGTACCTATTTGGAATGCTTTACATTCTACCATGGATGATTAATTGGTTATGTGATTCTATGGGAGTGTTTACACATGTCCAAACTGTGTTGAGTTCAAGTGGCAAGTTTTTTTGAGGTTCGTGTGTCAAGATAGGGCCAACCTAAAGGTTTGAGGTCGTGCAGAGTTAAAGGAGTTTGAGTCAGACTTATGGGAGTAATTATAGGTCCTTTTTGACCTATTTTGAAGTGTTACATGTTTTGGAAGTGTGTTTATTTGGAACTTGAGTTGACAGATTGTTGGGTTGCATGGTACATCTAATTAGGCTGACCTAATTGATGTTATAGGTGTTTGCAAAGCTAATTCATATATATCTAAGATCATTTTATTATTGTGGAGAAGTAGTGTGAGGTGTTGTGAGTATGAATTTTTGGATGATGCAAAAAGAGTAGAGTGTGATGTGAATGTGATGTGAAGAGTTATAGAGAAAATTTTGATAGTAGTGAAGCATGAAGTGTGTTAGATCAGTTTACAAAGCCTAATTGGAACTATCTTCAACATACACTAAATAAATTGTATCAGTTCAAATCTCTAGTAGTGAGCCACCCCTCTTTCTTGGTAGTGAGCAATCTCTTCTATTCTCTATTCTTTAGATAGTGAGCCCTACAGACAGTGAGTCCACCTAGAAATGTGCCTTTCTATAATATATTATAAGCAATTATAATATATTGTTAGCTAATCCTCACCATGGTTTTTCCCTTTTTGGGTTTTCAACATAAATATGGTGTTCTTGTGTTCTTTGATATGATGCATGCTTTCTATATTCCTTTCCATTACTGCAACTTTGATTTGATACATTGGATGAATGTTTAAAGTTGTTAAAGTTAATGAATTTTAGTGAATACTAATTCACCCCCCTCTCAATATTTTGAGTGTTCAACAAAAACTATTTGGAAGAATACTATGTATTCTTCTATTGTTAAAATTCTAGGCTTGCAATTTGGAATTCACTTTCTATGTTCTATGGATGTTACACTCCTATCTTTTCAAGTCACCAATATTGTCGAGGAGGTGTTTGTAATTGGCAGAAGGTTAGTAGTGTTGTTGGTTGTCTGGATTGGTCTAGGAAATACTCCACATTTCTTTTGCATTGATGTCTTTGCTCTTGCAGCTTGGTGAATGATCTCTTAGTGTTTGTGTAGTGTCTCAATTCCAATTTCATGTGTTGAAGTGGTCTTCAAGTTGATCTATTAATGTTATATCTCATGATTATGCATTATGTACTTTTGGAATGAAGTGTTATGAACATGTTTGGCTTGTGGTGGTTGTTGGTGGAATGACAGTATGAAAGAAGTATCTAGAAATGTTGTTGGATGTTCAAGGAACATCCCTTTGTGATCCATACATTAGCATGTGATCTCTTTGGTGTTGAATGTTATGTTGAATTGGCCTTCTAAGTAATTAGTGAATATCTAGCCAACAAGGCTTGTTCTCTAGCTTGTGCTAAATGCTCAAGGGGTTGCACCAACATTTGAAATATGTTATGATGGATTTGGGTCTTGACCTATCCTGATTAGAACCACCTCAAGTAAAGTCAATTGGAATAAATTTTTTGGGTTGACTAGTTATGTGCTTCACGTTTCATCTACACGTTTCTCTATCACCAACTTGATATGGTGTGCACCAATATGTAAACTATTTTAGATCACATTTAAGGAAGGAATAAGATTATTTTTGTTCCTCACTATCTTTTGGATAGGACCACACTGGTATTATGGCCAACTTATTAAATTTATTTTTTATCTTCCTTCTGGCCAACCTAATTGAAGTTATGAAATGATGCAGTGGATATAAATACAAGATATTTTCAAATTCAAAGGGATTAGTAATAGAAAAAGTGTGTGTGTGAAATGTATTGAATATCCAGTAAAGGAAGTGAAAATTTTTCTAAAAGGAAGACTAGATGATCTTAAAAGCCTCAATCAATGGAGTGTGATGTTGACAAGTTTTGTAACTTTTCTATAAAATTTTGTACCCTACTCTGAGATAGTGAATCTCATCAAGTCCTTTGTATCTTTCCCCTAAAGTTATATCTACTTTAGTTCTTGCAAGTTGATTGTATCTTTCTCTAAGGTTGTATCCTTAGTTTGCAAGTCCTTGGAAGTGAGCCTAATTATAATTTTACAGTGAGCATCTACTTTGTGAGTTAACTCTCACTGTGGTTTTTCCCTCATTTGGTTTTCCACATAAATCTAGTGTCATCTTGTATTTGTGTGTGATTTGTGTTTCACTTCTCATTGTTTTTGATCTGGATAAGGGTTACATTCTTATATCTTTCATTACTGTGAAGTTGTTGACCTTAAATTTCTTTGTCCTGCATTGGTGCTGATCTAATAAAGAAGTTGGAATTGCTTGAGAGTTTAAGTTTTTTATAGAATGATTCAACCCCCTGTCAATCTATGGGTGTGTTCAAAAATTGGTATTAGATCCAAGTTCCTCTAAAGAAGCTTGACCGCTTGAGGTAAAGATCTAGGATGGCACATGATGGGTCATACAAGGGTCCTAGGTTTGATGGGACTAATTACACCTTCTGTAAAATGAGAATGGAAGTTGGAAGGTCATCTAAACTCTCTATGGTTTGGTGTTTGGTAATTATTGAAAGATGGTTACACTACTCCTGCTACTCCTCCAATAGATCTAGCTGAAATTAGGCTATATGAGTGTAATTCCAAGGCTAAAAATGCTCTTTTGTGTGGATTATCTAACTTAGAGATTTTGAAGGTGATGAATTGTAGTTCTACTAAGGATGTCTAGGAAAATATTAGAAACATCTATGAAGGAGATACTAAATTAAAGAAGGCCAAGATGCAAATCTTTAAAATCAAATTTGAAACACTAAGGATGACCAAGGATGAAAGGATTGCAAGCTATATGCTCCAGGTACATGAATTAGTCTCGGGTATCATTGGCCTTGGTGAAGAATTAAAAGAGAGTGAGATTGTGAAGAATATTCTAAGATCTCTTTATAAATATTATAGTCATAAATGTCTTCTATTGAAGAATCCAAGGTTTTGGATAAGTATTCTATAGATGAGATGTTTGGTTCTCTCACTGCCTTTGAAATGAGAATTTGATAGTGATATTCCAAAGGAAGTTGTATTTTAAGACAATAAAAGAATAGAATATGAAGCTATTGATCAAAATGATGACTTTGATGAAGTTGAAGCAAACTCTGTGAGAAGTTTGAAGAAAGGAACTAGCAAATATAAAGGTAAGCTACCTTTCAAATATTTCAATTGTGGAAGAATTGGTCATTTTGCATCTAAATTTCCTTATAAAGAATTAGATGATAGTAATAAAAGGTATAGGCTTAAAAAGAGTTTTTATTCCAAGGAAATTAGTTGCTCCTCAAAATATTAGGATATTGAATCATTTGATGAATCCCTATTCATGAATTTGAGAGGCAAAAGGAGTAATATTGGAGAATGTAAGAGGTTCGGTACACCACAGAATGATAAGTTTAATGAAATATCTATGGCAATATGGACTGCCTTTCATGCAAAAGAAGAAAATTCTTGGGTGATCGGTAGTGGTTGATCTCATCACATGACTAGTGACAAGAGAAGGTTTATCAATTTCAAAAAATTTAATGGTGGAGTTGTTAAGTTTGGTGATAAAATGTTAGCACAAATATGTGGAAATAGCACCATATCAACTGATGGAAGGAACAAAACTAAGGATGTCCTCTTTTTCAAAGTTATAAAGCATAATCTTCTTAGTTTCATTCAAATTTGTAGTAAGGGTTAAAATATCACCTTTCATGCTAATGGTTGTGAGATCAAAAAAGAAAGGCTTGGAAGACTAGTTGTTGAAGGAAAAAGGACAAATGGTAATGTCTATCATTTAAAGGAGGCTAATGGAAGAATTTGTTTATTGGATCAATCCAGAGAGAGTTGGTTATGGGAAGATTAGTTCATCTCATGCAGTGAGAGATATTCCTAGGATAATCAAGCTTGCAAATACATTGTGCAAAGAATGTCAAATATGAAAAAAAACAAGGGAAATTTTCAAAAGTAAGGAGTGCTTTGTTTCAATTCCATTGGAGTTGATTCATACTGATCTCTACAAACTTACAAGAACAAGGAGTAAATAAGGTGAAAGGTATTTTATTTTACTTATAGATTATTACACTAGGATGGCTAGGGTTACATTCTTAAGAGATAAATTAGAAGCACTTGATAAGTTTAAAATATTCAAAGAAAAAGTTGAAAATGAAATAGATATTAGGATCAAATGTTTAAGGTTAGATAGAGGAGGTGAATTTACATCATATGAATTTTAAAAGTATTGTAAAGATCATGGCATTAGGATACATCTATCTAATCCTAGGACACCTTAGTAGAATGGGTTAGAGGAAAGAAAGAATAGGATAGTGCAAGAGATGGCTAAGACAATGATGAAAGATGTTGATTTGCTTGATGTTTATTGGAGGGAATCTGTTCACACTACTATCTATTTTCTTAACACAGTATAATTGAGGGTCAAAGGAAATAATATGCCTTATGAGATATGGTATGGAAGACCTCCCACTATTAAATATTTTAGAACTTTTGACAGTAAATGTTATATCAAAAGAGATAAAGAAAACCTTGGCATGTTTGATTCAAGATGTGATGATGTAATATTTCTCGATTACTCAACAAAGAGCAAGGCTTAAAAATGATACAATAAGAGATAGGGAAGGATTATTGAAAGCATAAATGTTAAAGTAGATGAAGACTTGTGTCAGATCTCACAAGAACCTGAGGTTTGTGGAGTTGATATTCCTCCCTAGATAGAAGAAGTAGTAGAAGAAGAAGAAGAAGAGAAAGAAGAGAAGGAACCAGAACTAATAAAGACTCCCAAGACTCTAAAATATGTTCAAAAGGATCATTCTCCATATCAGATTATGGGAGAAAATAATGAAGGTGTGTTGACCTGAATAAAGTTTACAAGAGCAAATGAGCAGGTGAATCTATGTTTACTATGAAAGTTAAAGCCTAAGAAATTTTTTGATGCTATCAAAGATGATAGTTGGATAAAAGCAATGGAAGAAGAACTAGATCAGATAGAGAAAAAATTAGACTTGGTAATTGGTTCCTAGACCGATAGAAAAGAATGTGATAGGAACAAAGTGGGTGTTCCATAACAAACTAAATGAAGATAGTAAAGTGGTAAGGAACAAGGAAAAAATAGTTTACAAGGGCTATTAATAGGTTGAAGGTATTGATTTTGAAGAGACCTTTTCTCTAGTAGCCAGAATGGAGGCAATATGAATGTTTCTTGCTCTTGTTGCTCATAATAACTTCAGTCTATCAGATGGATGTCAATTCATCCTTCCTAAATGATGATCTAGGAAAAAAGGTATATATTGAGCAACCAAATGGTTTCCAGTTATCAGAATATCCAGATATGGTTTGTAGACTCAAGAAAGCTTTGTATGGTTTGAAGCAAGCTCCCAAAGCTTGGTATGCTAGATTAGATAGCTACTTACTTCAACAAGGATTCAAGAAAGGTACTACAAATAGCAATCTTTAAATTAAGGTTCGAGAAGATAAGTTTTTTATTGTGGTTGTATATGTTGATGACATCATCTTTGGTGGAGATGATGATATGTGCAAAAAGTTTGCAGAAGAGATGAAAAAATAATTTGAGATGTCAATGATTGGTGAGTTGTATTTCTTGCTTGGGCTTCAAATTTTTCAACAAGATGATGGTATATTTATCTCCCAGGCCAAGTATGTTAAGGAAATGATCAAGAAATTTGGTATGAAGATTCCAAACTTGTTAATAGCCCTGTGGTGATTAACTGTTATTTGAGCAAAACTAATGAGTCTTCAGAGGTTGATCAGATCCTCTATAGGTCTATGATTGGAGGTTTATTGTACTTGATTGCTTCTAGACCTGATATCATGCATGTAGTATGTTTGGTTTCTAGATTTCAAGCCAATCCTAAGCAATCTCATGAAAAGGCAATAAAAAGAATATTCAAATATTTGAAGGGAACTCTAGATTATGGTTGTGGTATAAAAATTGTTGGAATATTGTTGGCAACATGAGCATGACTATGTGTGGATGGTATATGGTGTTTTTATGGTGTTTTCATTGATGTCAACCCATTGTAGAGATGTAGAAGTGTTCATCCGGTGTAGAACAAATATTTTAATAGTTGGCTAAGTACTAGTATGCATATTTTGTATTCAGTGAACTATTATTGTGGTTCACATTGCTCTGCTATGCAATATCCTATCATGCGGTTTTTAGGTGTTGATGATGTGTATTGAAGGTGTTCAGATCCAAAGTTTTAAGTTTTTATGTCTTTCGTAGTTGAAGATATTGTTGAAAAGATATCAACTAGGTTATGATAGAGTTACAAATGTAAAATGCTTGTTTGAATGCTCCACATTCCATCACGATTGATAATTTTGTTGTGTAGTTTTGAGGAAGTGTTTGTGGATGTCAAAAGTGTATGCACTTTAGGTGGCAAGTGATTTGGTGGTCTACGTGTAGATTTATGATTAAACAATTTTTTTGATTCATTATTTTGGTTGTTTAGTACTGACCTAAGTGTTTCGAGGCCATGCAAAGTTTAAGTATGCATGGAGAGGATTCATGGTAGTTATTTTACATCATGCCAACCTATTTTGTTGTTTTACACATTTTGGTGTCTCGTGCAAGGCATATGTGTTAGAGTTTTGAGATGAAAGGATTTTGGATTATATGTTTCATGCAATTTGGCCAATCTAATTGATGAAATAAATTTTGTGGTAGATGTGTGTATATATAATGTTAATTCATTGTGTGAAGGAGTGATTGAGAGTGTGTGTGTGAGATATGATGTAGTGTAAAGTGTGAAAGGTGATAATGGTAAAGTATGAAGTGTGTAAAGTTAGTTTTCAGAGCTTAATTGGAACTATGTCTTTAGCATGTCATAGATGCATTGTTAGCAGTTCATCCTTGGCAGTGAGCCACCCTTTCTTCTATCTCTTTCTATTCTAGAACATGAGCCCTTGGCAGTGATCATTTGGCATTGAGACATTCTTTCTAGATAGTGATTCCACCCTTTTGTAATCCATTGTAATCGGTTATAGTATATTGCGAGCTAATCCTCACTATGGTTTTTCCCTTCTTGGGTTTCCCATGTAAATTTGGTGTTCTTGTGTTATGTGTTGTGATGAATACTTTCATTTTTCCTTTCCATTTATGCAAGTTGGATGAGATGTTTTGAAATGCATGTTTAAGTTAATGAAGTTAAAGAATTTCAGGGAATAACGATTCACCCCCTAGTATTTTTGGTGTTCAACAATTGGTATTAGAGCTTGGTTCCTTCAATTGGCTTAACAACTAAGGTAGATCTTGGAAGTTAAAAACATGGCTATTAGGAGATATCATATTTCTTTGAAATAAATGATGATGGAAGGGTTTACATTGTTGGGTTTTGTGGTTGTGTGGCTGATATGTGGTTGTCATTGATTTCAACACCATTAGCATTTGATGTATTGAAGGTTGTATATGTCGAGGATATTGAGAAAATTGTAAAAGAAAGTATTGCAGGTTCCTAGTGGAACTGTGAAGGTCATGAAGGTGTCTTGTTTTGTACGTTGAAGATCAATTGTTGTGGACTAAAGGTTTTATTGTTGAGTGTATCTAGTCCATCCTCTAGAAGTTTTAGAGGTCCGCGTGAAGATTTGTTCAAAATTATGAAGATCTGTGTTCTGACAATGTTTTTGTGGTCATTGTCAGTGTTCTTGACTAAAGTTGGTATAATTCTGGTAATTCTAGTTGTTGCAGATGTTTCTTTGTTGATTCTTGGTGTTCTTGGATGTTTCTAGATCATGCTCTATCTTTGTGGTACGTCCACATTGATTGGTGTGCTCATGGTCAAAGATTTTTCTCTGTATGTTTGGTTTCTCATGTTCTTGGACGACATGATGGGTGTAACGTGTGGTGGATCTTCGAGGTGAAATTAATTGAAGAATTTTTGTGTTGGAGTTCTTAATTTGGGTCTCCACTATGTTGTGGCCGACCTTGGTGGATTCGCATTGAAAATTTATTTGTAAAATTGGGCCAACATTGAAAACATGTATATTTATGGCCAACTAAGTTGATGTAATCTCATGTTGCGGATATATAAGAGCGATTGTTTCATCGGTGTAAAGTGTGCTCAGTGTGCTCCCATGTGTGTATGTGTGAATATCATTCGATTGCAGAGCAGAGTGTGAAGAAGACTGAGTGAAGTGTGAAGAAGTTTGAGTGAAGAGTGAAGAAGGTTTTTTTGTGCTTAACTAGAACTGTAATCAGGCTTGTGTAGAAGCTATTTTCTCAGTTCACAATTTGGATGGTTTTAATCCAAAATTTTCTTTGGAAAGTGAGTCCTCTTTTGTATTTGAGCAATGAGCTCTAGGAAATGTGCCTGAATGCATGTGCATTCCCATTATTTCTCATTATACTTTTAACAAGGTATAATACTGTGGACTAACCTCCACCATAGTTTTTCCTCTAACAGGGTTTCCACGTAAAAAAAATTGGTGTTCTCTATGTTTCTGATGTGTTGAATGTTTATGGTTTATTTCTTATTCATCAGATCTAAGATTGAGTTAAATAAAGTATAAAAATATTTAAGTATTATGTGACAACTGATTCACCCCCCCTCTTAGTTGTTTGTCCTTGTTTTTCCAACAATTGGTATCAGAGCAGGTTCCTCTGAAGAATTTTAAAAGCTTGAGGTGATCTGAGATGGCATCATACAAGAAGGACAGTCCTAGATTTGATGGAACAAATTACTCATTGTGGAAAGCTCGAATGGAGTGTCATTTGAAGTGTATTGGTGAACCCTTCTGGAAAATTACAAAGAATAGATATGTTATTCCTCAGAATGGTCCTTCCACTACTGATGAGATCAAAGAGGTTGAGAATAATGCCAGGGCTATGGAAGCCTTGTTGAGTGCTTTAAAAATTTTGAAAATGACAAATGTGTTAGGTATGAAGATAGCTCATGAGATGTGGACAAAGCTGGAAACTTTGTGTGAAGGAGATGTACACGTGAAGATGGTTAAGCTACAGAGTTTGAAAGGCAAGTATGAAAAATCTGAAGATGGGTGAAGATGAAAATATTTCTTCTTTTATGCAAAGAGTAAATGAACTAGTGATGGGTATTAGATGTGTTGGTGGTACCCTGGATGAGGAAGAAAATGCGGCTAAAGTACTCATATCATTACCTCCCTCCTACAAAGCAAAGGCTCATGCTATTGAAGAAACTAGATCATTGACGAATGTGACAAGGGACACACTGATTGGTAAACTTGTTGCCTTTGATTTGAGTGAATTTGGTGATTCTATTCCTAAGACTGAAACTGCATTCAAGGCTACTGTATCTGGAAGAAACAAGCAAAGATATGATCTGGGAGAGAGTTCTAGAAATACATTCAAGTATGAGGAAGAAATGAAATAGCTTGAAGATGAAGAAAGAGAGGTAGAAGAGTTGGAAGCACTAATAGTGAAGAAAGGAGGTAGAGGACAAGGTAAGTATAAAGGAAAGTTGCCTATCAAATTTTTTTCTTGCAGTAAAATAGGTCATTTTGCATCAAGGTGTCCTAAAAGAGTTCCTAGATCTAAGCCTTACAAATCTAGATTCCAAAAGAAATGTTACTTTGCTTAAGAAGGTGTGACTGATGATGAGTCTGATAAAGATAATGGAAATTAAGATGATTGGGTTTTCATTGCTATCAAGGGAAATAGTCTTGTGGCTACTAAATCTGCTAAAGTTGAGAAAGCTCTTGCAGGCCGAATTGAAGAAAAGGATGAGTGGGTCATTGACAGCGGATGCTCACATCATATGATTGGTGACAAAAGCAAATTTGTAAGTCTAGAGAAGTATGACGATGGGGTTGTAAGATTTGGAGATAACAATGCTTGTGTGATTCGTGGCAGAGGATCTATTTGTCTTGGTGGTAAGCATAACACTGATGATGTTCTTTATGTTGAAGGCTTGAAGCACAACCTGTTGAGTGTTGGAAAAATGGTGGACAAAGGATATGATCTTCAGTTCAAAGATGGAAGAGGCAAGATATATGGAAGCTATGGAAATGTAATTTCCTTAGGTAAATAGACAAAAGGTAATATTTTTCACCCGAATGCTGCTAGTGAAAGTTGTTTAATTGCTCAAGTAGATGAAAGTTGGTTATGGCATAGAAGGTTGTGTCATGTGAATTTTGATAACATTGTCAAAATACATTCCACTCAAGCAGTAAGAGATCTACCTAAGCTAATGAAGCCTACTAGCACAATTTGCAAAGAGTGTCAGATGGGAAAATAGACTAGAGTTTCTTTTCAGAGCAAACAACATCATTCAAATGGATTACTAGAGTTGGTACATGTTGATCTATGTGGTCCTTCTAGAATCAAAAGTCTCCATGGTGAAAGGTACCTTATGCTACTTATTGATGATTACTCTAGAATGATATGGGTTGCTTTCTTAAGAGAAAAATGTGAAGCATTAGAAAAGTTCAAAAGCTTCAAAGCTATGGCAAAAAATGAGAAAGGTCTGAAAATAAAATTCCTAAGGTCAGACAGAGGTGGTGAGTTCACCTCCAGGGAGTTTAATTCTTTCTGTGAAGAGCATGGAATTAGAAGACAGTTATCTACTCCCCGAACCCCTCAACAGAATGGTGTTGTTGAGAGAAAGAACAGAACAATTCTGGATACTGCTAGAACAATGATGATTGAAGGAAATGTGCCTCACATCTACTAGAGTGAAGTAGTAAGCACTATTGTGTATACTTTGAACCGGGTAAATGTAAATGGTAATTCTGGTAAGACTCCTTTTGAATTATGGTTTGGTTATAAGCCTACTGTTAAATATTTCAAGATCTTTGGAAGAAAATGCTACATCAAGAGAGATGATGATATAGGAAAGTTTGATGCAAGAAGTGATGAAGGAATATTTCTAGGTTACTCTATTAGAAGCAAGGCCTACCAGTGCTATAACAGAATACTGAGGAAAATGATTGAGAGTGCAAATGTCAGAGTTGATGAGAATTCTGCTAAATCATTCAGATATTGTGGATATGATTCAAATGAAGACAATACAAACAAAGGGAAGAATATTCAGACACAAAATCAACTTCAAATTGTGCCATATGTTATAGTAAGACAACTTCAATTTGTTCTGGTAAATCAAGATAGTTAGGAAGCAGAGACAAGTGCAAGTGTAGAAGAAAGAATAGAAGAATCAGAAGTTCGAGAAAATTCTAAAACTCTAAGGTATGTAAAGCTAAATCATTTTGAAAATCAAATTATAGGAGATAAGAATAAAGGAGTGCAAACTAGAAGGAAGATTGCAGAAGAGTATTGCCTGATTTCCAAGATTGAACCTAAAGATGTCAAAGAAGCCTGCAATGATGAACACTGGATGGAAGCTATGAAGGAAGAACTAATGCAGATTGAAAAGAATGATACATGGATACTAGTTCCCAAACCAAAAGATAAAAATGTAATTGGTACTAAATGGGTCTTTCAGAATAAGCTAAATGAACAAGGTGAAGAGGTCCGGAATAAAGCAAGATTGGTATGTAAAGGGTATTCACAAATGGAAGGTATTGATTTTGAAGAAACCTTTTCCCCTTTTGCTAGAATTGAAGTCGTAAGGTTATTTCTTGCTTATGCTGCATACAAGAACTATAAAGCCTATCAAATGGACATGAAGTCAGCTTTTCTGAATGGTGAGCTAGAAGAAGAACTATATATTGAACAGCCTGATGGATTTCAACTAACTGATATGGAAGACAGGGTTTGCTAATTGAAGAAAGCTTTGTATGGACTCAAGCAAGCCCCTAGAGCCTAGTATGCTAGATTAGACAAATACTTACTGAAGCTTGGATTCAATAAAGGTACTGTTGACAGCAACTTATAATTCAAATTGATCATGATAAAGAATTAATTATTGAAGTCTTTGTTGATGACATTATTTTTGGAGGAGATGATAATCTATGTATGAGGTTTTTTGATGAAATGAAGAGTGAATTTGAGATGAGTATGATTGTAGAAATGAATTTTTTTCTAGGATTGCAAGTTAATCAGTTAGACAAGGGGATCTTCATAGCTCAGTCCAAATATGTGAGAGAACTATTGAAGAAGTTTGGCATGGATGATTCAAAACCTGTTGGTACTCCCATGGTAACCAGATGTAAGTTGACACAGAATGATGATTCTCCTAAGGAAAATCAAACAAGATACAGATCAATGATTGCTCTACTTAACTCAAACTAGACTAGACATTATGAATGTTGTATGTATGGTTGCTATATTTTAGGCTAATCCAAAAGAATCTCGTGTGACTGATGTTAAGAGAATCTTCAGGTATCTGAAAGGAATGGTTGATGATCTTACTTTAAATGCATATACTAATGCAGATTGGGCAGGAGATGTAGATGACAGAAAGAGTACTAGTGGTGGTGCTTTCTTCCTAGGGAAGAAGTTGGTATCTTGGTTGAGCAAAAAGTAGAATTCCATTTCTCTATCTACTGCTAAGGCAGAGTTTATTACTGCTGCAAATAACTGTACTCAAGTGATGTGGATGAAACAGATGTTGAAAGATATCAGAGTAGTATATGATGAACCTATTGCCATATACTGTGATAACTCAAGTGCAATTAACATATCAAAGAATCTAGTGCTACACTCTAAGACCAAACATATATTAATCAAGTTTCACTTTTTGAGGGATAAAGTGAGTGAAAAAGAAGTCAGACTGGAGTATGTGCCTACCAAAGAATAGATTACAGATATTTTCACTAAGCCATTGTCGAAGGATACTTTTGATTATCTCATAGGGTTGCTAAAGGTGATTACTCCTCCTGATATGAACTAGGATGCATTAATTTGCATCAATTTGTGCATTTCATGATCATATTTTGATCTGGATTGATGTTTTTGTGGCTACTACTCATGGGGAGTAGTCAGATGTGCAGATATATGGTTCAGAACTTGTATGTGGAAAGATAATGTTTATCTTTTCCATTGATGTCAAAGGGGGAGAAGAGTCATGTGAAAAATGCTGCCTGTCTAGAGTAAAAATTCTTGTGGGGAGAAGATCTTGCAAAAGAAGTCAAGGAAGAAGATTCAAAATCTAAGGAGGAGTAAGTGCTAATTGAGAGTTGGGTTGATGGTGTTTTTCACATCATGTGTTGCCATCAATGCCAAAGGGGGAGATTGTTGCATGTTGTGGTTGTGTGGCTGATATGTGTTTTTCATTGATGTCAACACTATTAGCATTCGATGTATTGAAGTATGTATATGTCGAGGATATTGAGAAAATTGTAAAAGAAAGTATTGCAAGTTCCTAGTGGAACTGTGAAGGTCATGAAGGTGTCTTGTTCTATACGTTGAAGATCAATTGTTGTGGACTAAATGGTTTATTGTTGAGTTTATCTAGTCCATCCTCTAGAAGTTTCATAGGTCTGCATGAAGATTTGTTCAAAATTATGAAGATTTGTGTTCTAACAGTGTTTATGTGGTCTCTGTCAGTGTTCTTGATTAAATTTGGTATAATTCTGGTAATTCTAGTTGCTTCGGATGTTTCTCTGTTGTTTCTTGGTGTTCTTGGATGTTTCTAGATCGTGCTCTATCTTTTTGGTACGTCTGATCGATGTGCTCGTGGTCGAATATTTTTCTCTGTATGTTCGGTTTCTCATGTTTTTGGTTGACATGATGGGTGTAACGTGTGGTAGATGTTTGAGGTGAAATTAATTGAAGTATTTTTGTGTTGGAGTTTTTAATTTGGGTCTCTACTATGTTGTGGCCGACCTTGGTGGATTCGCATTGAAAATTTATTTGTAAAATTAGGCTAACATTGAAAACATGTATATTTCTAGCCGACTAAGTTGTTGATGTAATCTCATGTTGCGGATATATAAGAGTGATTGTTTCATCGGTGTAAAGTGTGCTCGATGTGCTCCCATGTGTGTATGTGAATATCATTTGATTGCAAAGTAGAATGTGAAGAAGACTGAGCAAAGTGTGAAGAATTTTGAGCGAAGAGTGAAGAATTTTTTTCTGTGCTTAACTGGAATTGTAATTGGGCTTGTGTAGAAGTTATTTTCTCAGTTCACAATTTGGATGGTTTTAATCCAAAATTTTCTTTGGACAATGAGTCCTCTTTTGTATTTGAGTAGTGAGCTCTAGGCAGTGTGCCTAAATGCACGTGCATTCCCATTATTTCTCATTATACTTTTAACAAGGTATAATATTGTGGACTAACCTCCACTGCGGTTTTTCCCCTAACAAGGTTTCCACGTAAAAAAAAATTGGTGTTCTTTGTGTTTCTAATGTGTTGAATGTTTATGGTTTATTTCTTATTCATCAAATCTGAGATTGATTTAAATAAAGTTTGAAAATATTTAAGTATTTTGTGACAACTGATTCAACCCCCCCTCTCAATTGTTTGTCCTTGTTTTTCCAACATATAGAAGAAGGTTGTATAGTTCATATGGAAGGAGAACTCAAACCTGCCCTTGATTATCTGGATAAATAAGAAAGTGAGAATAGAGATCTAAAAGAAAACATTAAGGAAGTAGATGAATGTATCAAGAAGTTGAGGGATCAACCCAAGAATTTTAAAGAAAGGTACAAGGAAGTGGATTAGAAGCTAAAGCAATCAAATGAAACAATCACTAGTTTGAAAGTGCAATATGAAGAAGGAAAAGGAGTTGAAGAATGCTTAAATGCAAAATTGAAAGACAAATCTACAAAATGTTTAAAACTTGAACAAGAGGTTTTAACTTTGAGATCAAATATAGAGGAAGCAAAGATTCAAGAAGAAAAAATAAAGAAGAGCTCCACCTTGCTTGATGATATTCTTGCAAGCCAAAAGCCTCTCAAAGATAAAGAAGGCTTAGGGTTTGAAAAAGGAGAAATCTCACAGGAGAATTAGATTCCAAATAATGTTGAAAGGAAGAAAATGGACAAAATAAGACTAGAGACAAGAAGAGCAATGTCAAACAGATCCAGAACAGAGAATAAATACTTCAAGAGATGTCCTATTAGACAACCAAATGCACAAAGGTATTCATATTATAATGGTTACTGCTATTCTTGCAATAAATTTGGACATAGAATAGTAGAGTGTAGAAGCATAATGAATCAAAATATTCAATCTTTTCCCAATCAATGCTTTACATGCAATAGATTTGGTCATAAATCTAATGAATGAAAAAGTCAAATAATGATTGGTTACAATAATGGTATGGTGTTCCAATATTTCAATGGTTATTTTTTATACATGCAATAGATTTGGGCATAAGGCTTTTGAATGCAGATATAAGTTGTCTCAACAGAAAAGTGTCATATATCACAAATGCAATAAACTAGGACATATTACTAAGCTTTGCAAAAGCAAGAATGTGAAACCCTTTGTTTCATAGAAGAATGTTGATCCAATAAAGAAGGTTGGTCTAGTAGAGATGAAGAAGGAAATGAATAAGATCTGGAAGAAAAAAGAAGAGAATGAAGTGAAGAGTGATTCTATGCCAACCCCTAGTATAGATGTTTCCTCTAGAAACTAGATGAAGAGCTTTGGCTCAAGGGGCTTTTTTAGCAGAAAAATTTCCTAGCCCCTACCAAAGATGCGGTGTTGATGCCTTCAGCACACTGGTATAGATGTTGGATGATATTCTTGATCTATTGATGGGATCTTTGGTATGAAATATCTTGTTGTGGATATTTGTAGAGTGATTGAAGGTACCTATGATAACATAGTTAGGGTTTACCATCTTTTTGACCTAACTTTATCTATTGCATTCGATGCAAATTAAGTCATCAAAAAAAGGTTTATATTTTAGTTTTCACAATCAAGTTGTTTGTAATCAAGAAATTAAAGTGGAGAGTAGAAAAAAGTTAAATTCAAGCATTTTTGAAGTGTTGATTGAAACCCTAATTGGTGAAGAATTCCAAAGGTATTTATCAGTTTCTTGCATAACCTAGTTTAGTGAGGATTCAAAATGTTGACTCAAGTTGTTTATGTATTGGAGCAACCAAGACCTAAGTTTAAAAGAAGCACCCATTCAAATCCATGGAAATGGATCCGAAAGGTGCATTTTCTAGGATTCCATATGAAGAAATGCATATAGAGGATATGAGAATGTACATACATATGAATATGGAAGAGTATGATCACATTAAATTGGAAGAGTTTAGACATAAGCATCTAATTGGAGATGATTTTGAGCTAAAACCTAAGTATGCTAGCATGGTGGAGAAGAATTTTGAGATGTGGAATGATTTCCCTAATTTCTACTATGAGGATGAATGGGTCAAGTAAATTTTGAGTAGAATTCATCAAAAATTCATATGGCTCTGATATGTCGCACATGATCAACAAAGAGGCAATTAGGGTTGTGACAAGATTATGCTCTAATGGACCAATTCCTGCACTGAAATTTGTAAAGAATGATGTGGTAATGAAGCTCACTAGTGTGAAATTCGACAAACGTACCCTAACAATGAATAATATTAAAGATTTGGAAATAAGGTATGCCTCCATGATGATTGGTTACAATATTTTCTATGCAAACAAAGAGGACTATTTTTTAGCCATTGTAATACACATAGTTTACCAAATAGTGAAAGAAGGTGAAGATATAGATTTGTGAAAAATCCCGAGACAACAATCAATGGAGAACTTATAGAGGAAAAAAAGTCTAAATACCCATTCTAATATGGTACTCTTATCATTTTTTGTTGTTTTACTTTTTTAAGCAATTTCTTGGAGCAAATAATATTGTATGGTTAGATAGTGTACCTGTTGCTAGACCAATAAGAAATCATTTGAAAAGGTTTCCAAATTTTGAGTCCAAGAAATAAGATTTGTGGGAGTACTTCAATTCATTTTAAGAGAGGATGCAAGCAAGAGAGATCCTTCCTAGGAGTGTTGTCGCCAAATATAAGAATGAAGTAACTTTTATGGTTAGCAGATATTTCTACTATATAAAAGTAGTAGAACCAAGAATAGTTTGGATTCTAGTGCTAGGATATGAGGTAATAGAAGATGAGATCACCAAACTTGTAGAAGCTATGTTAAGTAAGCTAAGAGATCATGATATGGATAGGTTTGGAACCTATGAAGAAAAATCTAGTGTAATACAAATAAAATAATAACAAAAGTAAATTAAGAAAAATGTTGAAAAGATGAAAGCACAACTGGAGGAGATGATGATTACACCAAAGAGCTCTATGAAGAAATCTAAAGGAAAATATGCTCCTCTGTAGACTACTCCAAGGACAAGAAGGTCAGATAGGACCTCTGCCTCCTCTCCCACTATTCCTAAGTTCTTTGGTACAAAGCCTGCGGTGAGTTCCAAGAAGAAAGAAACATCTAGAACCAACAATAAAATGCTCCACAAAGGAGAAGGAAAGAAAAAGCTACAAGGGAAAATATTTCAACTATGATGATGAAGAAGAAGAGGAAGAAGAGAAACCACAGTTGATTCAGAAGAAGTCTTGAGTCTCTCAGGAAGAGACAAGTGCAAAAAGAGAAAGATTTGATATAGTAGACACTGAAAGTGAAGAGGAAGTAGAGAATCAAAAGAAAGCTTTTATTATTTAAAGCAAAGAAAAGAGTTTAGGAGACAAATCAAAATTTCCTAAAGGTAAGGGAAAGAAGATTTCAAAGAACATAGTCCTTTGAGACTTGATGCTCTTTTTATCAGTATTGTAAAATATGGAATATTGAAAGAGACAACAAATGTGTATCCTATTGCAGATGATGAAGAAAAGGCTATAATAGAAGAAGCTATTGTAAAATATATGGTAACATTCGGTACATGATTGAGTGAAATAGAAGATCAATTTCCTGATGATCTTAAAGGTATTTTGAGTGCCAGAAGGAAAGAATCCTTTGATGAAGATGCAAAGATGAGGACATATTCCTTAGAGAAGATTGGTTCTTCTCTTACAGATGAAGATATAGCTAAGTTTTCTAAGTTGTATAACAAGGAGTTCATAAAAAAATAGAGAGTTAGTACTTTGATGAGAAGAGACAAGGAAGATATTGAAAGGCTAAAGAATGAGACACTACAGAAAGTTGTAAAACTTGCTAAGGAGTTGGGAGTGTCTACACATAGTGAAGATCAAATGCAACATGATACATCTATCCCGGAGAGAAATGAACTTGATAATGAACAACATGAGCATGTGCTTATGGATGAGGATGTGCAAGAAGATTTGGTAAGAGAGAACACCCCTCTGGATGTGGATAATGTTGTTGATAAAGAGAAAAAAGAGGAGAAACAAGACATCTTGGTGAAGAATGAAGCTCAAGGTGAACAAAACTTGCTCCCTTCAGATACATGAAGACTAATGTTGAGCAAAGAGACGAAGATAAACATGAAGTCTCGAAGAAGTCTGAGGCACAAAAATAAAACACTTCACCTCCTTTGAAAGTAGAGAAGAATGTAGAAGGATGTTTGGGTAGTGAAGAGAAGGAAAAGAGTGAGAATAAGGAAGAAGGTGCTCAAACAGTTGGTGAATCCTCTGGAACCTCTAGAGATTCACTGAAAGACTTGTTGGATATGTATCTATAGTTTCAACCTATGGTGTTTGCACAACTCCTATAGATACCCATGCAACAAGGTCAGGTAGACACGAATAAAATTTCTCCCTTGCATAAGTTACAACTTGGTAATGCTTTTCCTGCCTCCATAAAGAAGGAATACTTCAAACACACCAAAAGAGTAGAAATGATAGATAAAGTAGTAAAAGTGTTTCATGACAACATTCCTAATGCAATTTTTGATAATTATTTGTCTGGTGTGCAACAGTTAATTTTATTACTTGATTCCTTTAAGGAATATTCTATCAATTTGGAAGAGAAGTTGGAAAAGGAGATTGTTAGTGTAGGTCTTCTATTTTCCTTATGTTAGGGAATATTTATTTTTCCTACACACATTATTAAGCTTGCTTAGGTTATATTAGAATGGTTAGGATGAGGACATGTGGCATAATCCATCACTCCCATGTGTCACTCACACCCACCTTTGGGTAGTTGAGTCTCACACCCTCTTTTGGATTTATTAGTCACCTCTCATAACCATTTCTTGTATTTTCTTGAGTAGGCATAACCATGTAATCTGGCATTTACCAAGTAGGTTAAACTCCCACCTATTATGGGCACTTGGGAGTTATTCTTATTTTGTTATATAAGCAGCACTCACCCCTCCCCTTAGCTATTAATATGGAATAATAATTCAATGCCAAGGGAGTGTTGAGTTTATTCATCTCTTGATCTCATTTCTTTTTTTCCTTCAATCATTTTGATCTTGGGTGATTTCACAACCAAATCTAACATGGCATCAGAGCTAGTTGTGAGTTGTGGGTTAGCAGTTTTTTCAATCCATTCTTGAAAGCAAAGTATGCTCTTCTCTTGAATCCTATGATGACCTGGAGAATCAAAAATCCTTGATAGAGATCTCAGCTTCTAAGGGAGATTCCTTTATATTGCATTTTATTGCAGGTATTTCAAAGCTTCCTAGAGATGTTTTAAGCTCACCATTGAGTTCAAAGTAACCGGAAAAGTCTGATTAGGCTTTTATTTTGTCCAAATTGGACATTAGATGCAAGATCTATGAAGGGTTGAAGATAGAGGTTTTTTGAGAGGTTCCAAAAGGTAGCCACCAAATCAGTGCATTTTTGGCCCAAACAAACCTCACCATCGCGCTCAGAAGGCGTCAAAACCTAAATATCGACTATCATTTGTTGATTTTCAAGAACTTCATTTTTGAGGCAATTTTTTTTGAATTTTAGGCCATACAGCCCCACCTGCAGAAGGTATGGCACATATTTCAAAAAAATTGAAAAGAATATATTTTTTAATATTTTTTGTGTCATCAAAAAAAAATTGCAATTTCTTTTTGTGAAAAGTTTTTGAAAAATAAAAAAATTTCAAATAAAAAAATTCAAAACCAATTTTTACATCCTTTGTTGCGTCCTTTTTTCGATACCATGCACAGTCGTGGTCAGTGTGCAATCTCAGCCTTTGTGTTGGTGTTTTTGGCCCCTCAACTAATTTTAGTAGTGATTTTGGCGGTATTCTTAAATTTGAAGTTCTATTTTTCCAGGCAATTCTCCAGTTTTGGAAAAGTTCTAAACTATTTGGCAGATCTCCATTTTGGTAGTACCTCCATATTTAGCAACAAGCTAAGCTAAAATTGATGGAAGTTCTTTTTAAACTTGACCCGCTCTCCGTTGAAGTTTTCACTTTTGCACCTAAACTTCAGAGAGCTCGTTCTCGATCATACAGAGGCCTTTTTTAGTGCAATTAGTTTTTATTTGAGGTAAAATTTTGCACTCTTCATTGTGGTGTGATCATTTTTTGTTCAAGTGATCCATTTTTTCTATAAAATCAGTTTTCTCATCATATCTGAAGCACAATCCTTAATTTTTGAACTTCAAATGGATGTAACTTTCACATATGACCTCAGATTGAGGCAATTCTTTTTTTGAAAGTGAATATTTTTCCAAGAAGTACACATTGGTTCTATTTTTTATGTTCTCATTATGAAATTTTATTGTAATTTCAATATTTGGGTCCATTTTGGACACTTGTAAAACTCTAGAAAACAACTCCAGCATTGTAAACGCACTGATTAATAAAGTGCCAAATCATTTTTTGGTGGGGGGATTCTTCATTGAGTGAAAAATGGGGGGGTGTCTCTATGTGTTTCTTCTTGCATTTTCTCTCAAGTTGCAACAACAATCTAAAATGGATAAAACGGTTCCTCTACTCACACCATACAATTACTTTGAGTGGAAAAATGAAATGGAACTTCACTTAAGAAAGTTAAAATTGTATAGAATAACAATGGCTATTTATAAGGAACCTATAGAGGATGAAGAAAAGCCTAAATGGTTCACCAAGTGTGATGAATCTTTTGGCACCTTATGCATGGTTGTATCTCCTGATCTACGTTTTCATATTATGTCTACAAAATCACCAAATGAAGTGTGGAATACTTTGAATACTCTCTTTGGTAAACAGGATGATTTGAGAGCACATTCATTGGAGAACGAGCTCATAGGATCGATCCCATGCAATTTTGACACCATTCAATATCTCTTTACTAAGTTGAATGTCATAATATTGTAGTTGGAGCAATGTGGAGTTAAAAAGGGTGACTCGGTTGATTTTAAGCATTCTTTCAAAACTTGGTCCAGATTATGCGATGTTTGTTTCTACATTTCATACAATGAAAAGAGCCTTAGGAAAAGGATTTACTATGCCTTCTCTAAGTGATTTTGTTTCTGATCTCACAAAGGAGCAAGATAAATTTATTCAAATGGTCATTATTAAGTCTTCTAAGTCTCAAGCCTTGACTGCAAACCAAGGCACTAATAAGAAAAATAAGAAACAAAAGAACCAAGGAGATAGAAAGAAAGATTCAGATCAATCTTCATCTACTTCTAAAGTAGACTCTAAATTCTCTTCAAAAGAGGATTCATCTAAGAAGGAGAATCCCACTTGTGCATATTGCAAGAGGAGTGGACATGAAGAACATTCTTGTTACAAGAAGGATATTGATGAACTAAAACATCTTCTTGAGAAGAACAAAATCAATTTTCCTTCTCGAATGGTTGATTTAGCTTCTTCTTCTAATTCCAAATATTCAAAACAATCAAAATCTGATAAGGAAAAAGGCCATACTACTGGGGAAAGTAAATCAAAAGTTAAATCTCTTTGTGCTTCTATAGGTCTTGGATCAGGGAGATGGCTCCTAGATTCTGGAGCTTCTCATCATATGGCTTCTACACAGTCTATGTTCTCTTCTTTTGAGCCTTGTGTTATGCCACCTATTCTGATGGGAAAAATACATGCATGGATGTAATTGGGAAAGGATTTGTTGATATTGGGGATGGAACCTTCAATGATGTTTTGTGTGTACCTCATCTTTCAAACAATCTTCTTTCCATCTATCAGATCACTCATGGTGGAGTAGGGAAGATTGTGGAGTTCACGCCTGATTCAGTTATCATCAGAGACTTGGAAAGTAGAGAGATAATTGCTACTGGGATGGTTGATCATGCATCTTGGTTATATATTTTCAGACTTTGCACCTGATGATGGTTCTAATCTGGTTGTTGATCACACTCCTAGTGTGAACTTTGATTTTGAGAACTTTGGTTACTTGAACTTGGGTATTCTCACATGTGATCCAGTTCTTGAGCCTTGCATTATTCCTTCTCCTCCATCTACTATTGCTTCTGAGGATACTAATGTAGCTACATTCATGGCTACTTATGATTTAGTGCAACAAGATATACATCATCTTCTAGATATAGTTGCTTGGGATGACTACTTGACAGACATTGTAGGTTTGTTTATGGAGTCTCATATTTTAGACTTGGGAGACACTATTCATGAAATTCATCTTTTCTTTGATGAAGTTGATTCTTCTTCAGTTGTTGTGGAGGAACCTTTGGATCCTCTTGTTCATTCTCCACATGATCATTCATCATAGTTTGACATGATTGTGGATGCTTTTGAGTAGCATTTGGATGAGGTTTCTTTGTCTTCAAAGGAGGTAGTTGAGTCCTTGGATCTTGTTCTACATATATCTCTACTAGCTTTTGGATTGTCATCTTCATCAGTGTGGCCTAGAATGCCTAATTTGATGGTGGAAACTTTCGGCATTGACATGGAGACACATGAGTAGTTTTCAGAGACATCTTACATTTTTAGCTTTCTTCCCTTATATTCCTTTTAAGAATGGGAAGATGTTCTTCATACAAATTTGGTTTTGTTTCTTCCTAATGGAAGGAATGTTGTTTGATGATCGTTGACCATCTTCTACATCTAGTTTCGAGCATCAACCATTGGAATGGTTGACTACTTGATGGAAGGCTACACAGTCTTTCTTATCCTTTCTATTTTGGAGGGGACTTTTTCCTTGCATGGGATTCTTCTTGTGTTGGGAAACTTGTTTTCTTTTCTCTCTTTTGGGGAGGAGTTTTGTCCCACTGGATTTTCTCCTTTTCCCCGATTGTGAGAGATAGTTTTGTACATGGGTACCTACAATGGCCTAGTAGTTAGGACCCATCTTTGTGTCTTTTCACCCACCTAAGCTATGCTTAAGGGGGGGTGTTAGTGTAGGTTTTTTATTTTCCTTATATTAGGGAATATTTATTTGTCCTACACACATTATTAAGCTTGCTTAGGTTGTATTAGAATGGTTAGGATGAGGACATGTGGCATAATCCATCACTCCCATGTGTCACTCACACCCACCTTTAGGTAGTTGAGTCTCACACCCTCTTTTGGATTTATTAGCCACCTCTCAAACCATTTCTTGTCTTTTCCTAAGTAGGCATAACCATGTAATCTAGAATTTACCAAGTAGGTTAAACTCCCACCTAATATGGGAACTTGAGATTTATTACTCCTCTTGGAATTATTTTCCCTTATTTTGCTATATAAGCAGCACTCACCCCTCCCCTTGGCTAGTAATATGGAATACTAGTTCAGTGCTAAGGGAGTGTTGAGTTTATTCATCTCCTGATATCTTTTCTTGCTTTCCTTCAATAATTTTGATCTTGGGTGATTTCACAACCAAATCTAACAGAGATGATAAAGAAAGTCAATAATAAAAATTAGCAGATGTATCTAATAACTGTATTGTTTCACATGGAAAGTTGCAAGGAAATTTGAAGTAAGTTCAAAAATGTTTAAAAGAAGAAAAAAAATATTTCAATTTTTTTTGAAATGGACTAATTCAACAAGGAGCATAAAATATCAAATGGACTCTATTGAGTCACAAATTTCTTAGGCCTTTGGTGTGTATGATCTGGTATATGAAGCATATGGTACAATAAGAGCAACAATTGAGAATCTACATGGTCAATTATTTCAATTGCGAAAATAAAAAGATAAAATCATAATACAGTATAGCCAATCCAAGACTTGGTGAATGCAAGGCTTACATCTTTAACTAATTTTTAGCTAATACTGAGAAGGTGTTACAGAAGAATCTGGTATCTAATTCTTTGAATGAAGGAGAAGACCTCCATCTGTAGTATGAGAGTCAAAATTCCTTGCTTGTCTTTTCCAAGAAGGAGTGGAAAGTTGCAAAGAAGAATTAGGAAGCACACTTTGAAAAATTGAACATTTCATATCAAGGTATTCTACCCTCATCAAGTTTAGATGTACATTTTTTATTTGTATATGCTATTTTCAATATACACATGTGAAAATAGTTGATAGTGTTGTAGTAAAAGTTTGGTAATTTTTTGTGATGGATAACATTGTTAGGGAGAGTTACATTTATGTAAATATATCTGTAAGGGGGAGTAAAGAAGTGAAGTATCTTTTTGGAGCCCTTTTCCCTTGATTTCAAAGGGGAGAGTTTTTGGGAGCATTTTTTGCTAAGTGTGTTTCCATCAATGACAAAGGGGGATATTATTGGAATATTTTTGGCAACATGAGCATTATTTTGTGTGGATGGCATATGGTGTTGTCATTTATGTCAACCCATTGTAAAGATGTATAAGTGTTGGTCTAGTGTAGACCAAATATTTTGATATATGGTTAAGTCCCAATATGCATATTATGTGTTCAGTGAACCATTTTTGTGGTTTGCATTACTCTGCTATGCAATATCCTATCATACGATTTTGAGGTGTTGATGATGTGTATTAAAGGTGTTTAGATCTAAATTTTCAATTTTGTATGTCCTCCATAGTCAAATATATTGTTGACTGAATATCGACTAAGTTGTGACAGAGTTAGAAATGTAGAGTGCTTGTTGGAATGCTCTGCATTCCATCACGGTTGATTATTTTGTTGTGCAATTTTGAGGTAGTGTTTGTGGATGTCATAAGTGTATGCAATCCAAGTGGCAAGTGATTTGGTATTCCACATGTAGATTTTTGAGTAAATAGTTTTTTTTCTTTATTAGTTTGGTTGTGTGGTGCCGACCTAAGTGTTTTAGGGTCGTGTGGAGTTGAAACATGTATGAAGTGGATTCATGGGACTAATTTTAGATCATACTAACCTATTTTAGTGTTGTACACATTTTGGTGTCTCCCACTAGGTGTTTTTGTTAGAGTTTTGAGATGAAAAGATTTTGGACTATATGTTTCATGCAATTAGGCCAACCTAATTGATGAAATTAATATTTACGGTAGATGTGTGTATATATACAATGTTAATTCTTTGTGTGAAGGAGTGATTGAGAGAGTGTGTGTGAGATCTAATGTAGTGTAAAGTGAAAAAGGTGATAGTGGTAAATTATGAAGTGTGTAAAGTAAATTTTTAGAGCTTAATTGGAACTATGTCTTTAGCATGTTGTAGATGGATTATTAGCAGTTCATCCTTGGCAGTGAGCCACCCTTTTTTATCTCTTTCTATTCTAGGCAGTGAGCCATTCTTTTTGGATAGTGAGTGAATCCTTTTGTAATCCATTATAAATGATTATAATATATTGTGAGATAATCCTCACTGTGGTTTTCCCTTCTTGGGTTTTCCACATAAATCTATTGTTTTTGTGTTATGTATTGTGATGAATACTTCCATTGTTCCTTTCATTTTTTGCAAGTTGGATGAGATGTTTTGAAATGCATGTTTAAGTTAATGAAGTTAAGGAATTTTAGGGAGTATTCATTCACCCCCCTCTCAATATTCTGGGTGTTCAACAAAAAGGATCAAAATTTCTCTTTGAGTGCTTATATTGATGCAGATTAGGTTGGATGTGTGGATGACCAAAGGAGTACAAGTGGAAATTCTTTCTTTTTGGGAGACAGGTTGGTCTCTTGGTTTAGTAAAAGGACTCGGTATCTTTATCCATAGTAGAGGTTGAATACATTGCCGCAGCATCTTGTTGCACCCAAGTGCTCTAGATGAAGCAGAGCCTGAAGGATGTGAAGGTGGTTTTTGATGAACCCATTCCAATATTATGTGATAATACCAATGTAATTAATATTTCCAAGAATCTGATAATGCATTCAAGAACTAAACACATTTCTATCCAGTATCACTTTTTGAGAGAGAAGGTTTCAGAGCATGAAGTTAGAATGGAGTATGTGCCCACAAAGGATCAGATTGTAGATATCTTCATGTAAAGGAACTTTCAAAGGATACTTTTGAGTATCTCCAAAAAAATTTGGGGGTTATTTCCCCTCATTCTAATTAGATACATAGATGGTGCATCTATCCAATGGGAGAAATTAAGGTCATATCTTTTTCTCCTAGATTAATGTGTGCTACCTCTCAATGGGAGATGGTAGTAAGGGGGAGTTTGGAAATGTGTAACTATTTGAAGGAGAAGTGTTGTTGTTCAAGGGGGAGAATGTTCCGCTAGATTTTTTTCCCTTTTGTACTTGAAGTATGCCATTGTAAAAGGGGGATAGTGAGAATGTTGTGCAGATGTGTGTGGCCCTTTGTCCTTGATGTCAAAGGGGGAGAGTGAGCAATGTTTGTTGCCATCAATGTCAAAGGGGAAGATTGGTAGAAGTTGTTATCATTGATGTCAATACTAATTGTTGGTTGTCATTGTTATATGCTAGATTTGCTAAAGTTCATTGTTGGATGTCATGCCCTTTATGATATAGTTTTTAGAAAAATATGTTTTCATAATAACATATTTAATATGAGGATTAGAAGTATTGTTGATGGTGGAGTGTGTTAAAAAGGTGCAGGACAACTGGGAAGGGGGTGAATCAATTGTCACACAAATTCAAATTCAAAACTACAACACTTATCAATCCCACAACAACACTATTCTATTATTAAGTATGAACATGAAATGCAAATAACAGAAAGTAAAATCAACACAATGAACACCAGATTTTTTACGTGGAAAACCCAATGAGGGAAAAACCACAGTGAGGAATAACTCACAATATAAAGATATTGTAAAATTGAATAAAGAGGCTCACTGCCTAGAAGAGGACTCACTGTCCAAATACAAAGACTCCCTGCCTACAAAAAGGACTCACTGTCCAACAGGGAGGCTCACTACCTACTGATACAAAAGAGAACAAAAGATCCACCAGAGAAATTAACACACATCTGTAGCCTTGATCAGAAGATTGCAGAAACCTTCAGCTCACTGCCTTCAGGAATCTAGCACAATGAAGTAATACTGCCTCAACTCACTTACACACACTTCTGCTCTTTTGATTTTTGGCTTACTTAGTCACTTTGCATCTGCATCTAAATCTTCACAATCTAACTTGCATTTATACCATCTTCAACCTTAGAAAAATTTTCCAAGGTCGGCCACACAAGCTTCATTTCATAAATTCAAATTAGGTCGGCAACTCAACATTCCCGCGGTGGAAAAGAATGAGAGTGGACCAATAAAAAATACTTAACCAAGACCAAAAATAATGTCTTGGATCAACCACACGCTTCCTTGATTAATTTTCATTCTTCAAATGAAGTGTAAACACCAGGTTGGCCAAACCTAATGAAAACACAAATGAACATTGGTGTACACACTTCCCAAAAAGAAGATAACACGCAAATGATGCAAGACACTTCATTATGCATGAGAACACATCTGAGATTCCTTCATATACATCTACAGCAAGTGCAACCATCTTCAAACATCAAACTCCTTCCATCAGTCCATCTGGACTATGCAAACACATACAACAACTTCTGAAACTTGACTTCTAAATCACCAAACCACACACATTTTTCCAAAACCAAGATAACACCATTATAAGACATATGCCAAATCTGCAAGATCTAAAATAGAACAACGGAGGACTTCGAAGCAAAAACATTTCTCCCAATCCATAGAAGACCAACTCTGGAAGAACAATTCACACACTGGTGAACGTAACTCTCACATGTCATCAGACCAGAAGCTACAACTCAGGAGATATCACCACTAGATCACCATTAGAAAACCTTCAGATCTGCACAATCATAGGATCAACACGGGAGAAATGTGGAGCACATATCAGAGCACAT
Source organism: Sequoia sempervirens (assembly GCA_007258455.2). Lineage (NCBI taxonomy): Eukaryota > Viridiplantae > Streptophyta > Pinopsida > Cupressales > Cupressaceae > Sequoia > Sequoia sempervirens. The sequence continues at coordinate 33,405,300 of VDFB02000020.1, forward strand.
TCTGAACACATTCATCACTCTGACTTCTCTCTTTATTAATTTTCTCAAAAGCACTTGGAAACTTATCAATTCAGCACATCTAAAACATCATAAAGATAGCTCCATGTAATCACAACATCTCAATAGCATCTCAACTATACATGTACCATCTACAACATACTGAACTATGTTGACATCAATGACAACATTAATGACAACACCACCAATCTTGCTCATACTTGCAACAATCTCCCCCTTTGTCATTGATGGCAACACATGATGTGAAAAACCATCAAAGACAACATCCTTCACATTATTCTGGGAGAACACCTTCTCTTCCTCTGCTATTTTTTTTCACATGAATTTCTCTCCCCCTTTGACATCAATGGAAAAGATCAAAAACTCTAATCACTCCCCTTGCAGAGTAGACCCATTCATCAGTCCAGATAAATGAAGAATCTGTGAATTCACTGGACTGATGCATCTTCATGTGCACCTAGTTAAGAGGACCAAGGACCCCCAACCTCTCCCTAAGATTCTCAAAAGTATCCTTCAGAAGAGCCTTAGTAAATATATCTACAATTTGTTCCTTTTTATCACATACTCCAATCTGAAGTTTCATTCTCCAACACCTTTTCTCTGAAGAAATGATATTTGATAGATATTTTTTTCCTTCTTGAATGCATAACCAGATTCTTTGAAATGTTTATATAACTTGTGTTGTCACAGAAAATAGGAATAGGCTCATCACATATTACTCCAATGTCTTTCAGAGTTTGCTTCATCCACAAAACCTATGTGCAGCAGGATGCTGCAACAATATATTTTGCCTCTACAGTGGATAAAGAAATCATGTCTTATTTCTTACTCAGCCAAGAAACCAATCTACCACCAAGAAAGAAAGCACCTCCACTGGTACTCTTCTAGTCATCCACACAACCAACACAATCTGCATCGGTATAAGCACTCAAGGTGAAATCAGCACCCTTAGGATACCATAAGCCATAGTCTGGTGTACCTTTAAGATATCTAAGTATCCCCTTTATAGTTCTAACATGTGCCTCTGTAGGATCTACTTGAAATCTGGCAACTAGACATACTGCATGCATATTATCCGGTCTGGTAATAGTAAGATACAACAGTCCACCAATCACAGATTTGTATTTGCTCTAATCATTTTTAGCAGATTCATCATCTTTACTCAGCTTACATCCGGTTACCATAGGAATACTAACCGGTTTGGATTCATCCATTCCAAACTTCTTCAACAACTCTTGTACATACTTAGATTGTGAAATGAATATCCCTTTATCAGTTTGATTCACTTGAAGACCAAGAAAGAAATTCAACTCACCAATCATGGACATTTCAAATTATTTTTGCATTTCTTCAGCAAATCTCCTACACATGCCTTCATTTCCACCAAATATGATATCATCAACATATACAACTACTATCAACATTTTGTTACCTTTCACTTTGAAGTAAAGATTGTTGTCAGCAGAGCCTTTGTTGAATCCTTTCTTTTTCAGGTATCTATCCAATCTTGCATACCAAGCTCTGGGAGCTTGCTTTAGTCCATACAATGCCTTCTTCAACCTACAAACTATATCCGGTTTGTCAGATAACTAAAATCCTTTAGGTTGTTCCATGTATACTTCTTCCTCCAATTCACCATTCAGAAATGTTGACTTGGCATCCATCTGATATACTTTGAAATCCTTGTAGGCAAAAAATGCCAAAAACATTCTAATAGCTTCCATTCTAGCCACAGGGGAAAATGTTTCTTCAAAGTCTATGCCTTCAACTTGTGAATATCCCTTGCATACAAGTATTGCCTTATTCCTTATAAATTCTCCATTTTCATTCAGCTTATTCCGGAACACCCATTTTGAACCAATTACATTCGTATTCACAGGTCTAGAAACTAATTCCCATGTCTGATTCTTTTCTATTTGTTGCAACTCTTCTTTCATGGCTTTCATCCAACTCTCATCTTCACAAGCTTCACTCACAGACTTAGGTTCAATTTTAGAGAGTAAACACAAATTTTCCTCAGTTACTACTTTACTTCTTGTCTTCACACCTTCACTCTTATCTCCAATTATTTGTTCCTCCAGATGATTCTTCAGCACACACTTAGGAGTCTTAGTAGTAGGTTCTGATTCATTCTCCTCTTCTTCTTCAGTCTGTTCTTCTTTCTCTTCTTCTTTCTTCTCCTTATTCTCTTTAGGTACTTTTCCATAGATAAGGTCATCAGGTTCAACTTCACTTATCTCAATAGGTTTGTGCATGTCTTCATCAAATTTCACATTAGCACTCTCAACAATCTTCCTCAATCTTTTATTGAAGCATCTATATGCTTTGTTGGTAGTAGAGTACCCAATAAAAATTCCTTCATCACATCTAGCATCAAACTTCCCAAGATTTTCACCATCTCTTTTAATGTAACATCTACTTTCAAATAACTTGAAGTACTTCACAGTAGGAGTCTTGCCAGTCCATAACTCAAAAGGATTATTTGTGTTGTTTCCTCTAATTTGGACTCTATTAAGAACATAAGCATCAGTGTGTATTTCCTCTCTCCAGTACACATCTGGTATATTTGATTCTTTCATCATGGTTCTTGCAGCTTCTTGTACCATTTGGTTTTTCCTTTCAACTACCCCATTCTGTTGAGGGGTTCTTAAAGAAAAAAATTGTCTTTTTATGCCATGCTATTCACATAATGTATTAAAATAACTAGAAGTGAATTCTTCACCTCTATCAGATCTCAAACATTTGATTTTAAAATTTACTTCATTTTCCACTCTTTCTTTGAACACTTTAAACCTATCCATAGCCTGAGTCTTCTCTCTAAGATAGGAAACACATGTCATTCTAGAATAATCATCAATAAGGAGCATGAAATACCTGTCACCATCCAGGCTTCTTGTTCTAGTCGGACCATAGAGGTCAGTGTGAATTAATTCCAGCATTCCAGTAGTAGATTTCTCTTTTCCCTTAAGGCTACATCTTGTTTGCTTCCCCAATTGACAACTTCTGCAAATAGTATTAGCAGGCTCTATGATTCTAGGCAGACCTTGGACAACATATCTTGAACTAATTCTAACCAAATTTTCAAAATTTACATGTCCCATTCTCTGGTGCCATAACCAACTTTCACTGACTTGAGATACAAGGCATTGACCATCAACTCCCTTAAGCTGATAGATGTTTCCATGAGTTCTCCTTCGAACAGCAACCATATCTCCATTTCTTAATCCTTTTTTTATTTCACGGGTATTATTCTGAAACACAAGTTTAAAACCATTGCTACACATTTTTCCAACACTCAAAAGGTTATTCCTCAAACCCTTCACATAATATACATCATCAGTGTTGTGTACTCCATCAAAACTAATTATACCTTTCCCACAAATCTTAGCTCTTGAATCATCACCAAAAATGACTAAACCACCATCATACCTTTCAAGTTTAGTGAACTTACTTTTATCTCTGATCATGTGATTAGAACATCCATTGTCGATCACCCAGTAATCTTCATCCTGTCTTGCATGAAATGCGGTGACCAAAGTACCTTCCATCTTATTCTTTTTGTTCTCTAAAGCATTCTTGCTTGCACATTTTCCAGGGTTAGAAAATACATATTTATTTTCTAGAGCTAAAAACAAGCATTCACTATCATTAGCCTCATTTTCAGATTCATCATCAAATATTTTGACTTCTTCTTTAACATAATACAGCTTCTTGTATTTCTTATACTTTCTATCCTTATCTTTATAATCCTTGTTCTTCTTATGTACAACTCTATTTGAACACATTGAAGCATAATGACCAATATCACCACAACTGAAACATTTAAAGGGCAACATACCTTTATACTTTCTGGTACCTTTCTTCCACTTCCTGGTGAAATTCACTTCCGACTCATCAAAACCATCACTCTTTGGATCATCTTTAATCTTCATTGCCTTAAATGTTGTCTATGTCTTTTCTTCTTTCCTGAACTTCCTCATGTCAAATTCTTGCAAGGTGTCGAATAATTGTTCTTTAGTATACTCCTTAGGATCATACATTTCTTCAATAACTGAGATCTTATCACTGTAACAATCTGGTAGGGTGATCAGGATCTTCTCAATTATATCTTCATCAGTCAGTTTTCCCCCTTGATTCTTAACTTCATTTGTTGTCATCTCAACCCTATGGATATAGCTTGTAAACTCCTCACCCTCTTCCATTCTCAAATTCTCATATATGCGCTTTGCTGTCAGCTTCTTTGTCAACTTTACTCTTTCATTTCCTTCATACAGTTCTTCCAACTTCTTCTAGACTTCATAAGCAGTATCTAAAGAAAGAACCTTAGTTCACTCAGTTTCAAATAAAGCACTGTAAATAGTATACCTCGTTATCTCATTTTCCTCATAAGCAAAAATCTCATCTGCAGTAGTAGGACCACTCGCCGAAGCAACATACTTCATCTCAACAGCCTTTTAGGTCTTGTAACCAAGATAAATAATATATCCTCTCATCTGCACATTCCAATCATTGTAATTAGATCCATCTAACATAGGGATTTCCAACTTATGCACCATCAGATCTTCCTTAAGCGGTTAAGCTCTACACCAAGGAACCAAAGCTCTGATACCAATTGTTAAAAAGGTGCAGGACAATTGAGACATGGGGGTGAATCAGTTGTGAAACAAATTCAAATTCAAAACTTCAACACTTATCAATCCCACAACCACACTATTCTATTATTAAGTATGAACATGAAATGTAGATAACATAAAGTAAAATCAACACAATGAGGGAAAAACCACAGTGAGGATTAACTCACAATATAAAGATATTGTAAAACTAAATATAGAGGCTCACTGCTCAGAAGAGGAATCACTACCTACAAAAAGGACTCACTGTCCAACAGGGAGGCTCACTGCCTACTGATACAAAAGAGAACAAAAGATCCACCACAACAATTAACACACATCTGCAGCCTTGATCAAAAGATTGCAGAAACCTTCAACTTACTACCTTCAGGAATCTAACATAATGAAGTATGCTGCCTCAACTCACTTACACACACTTTTTCTCTTTTGATTTGTGGCTTACTCCGTCACTTTGTATCTACATCTAAATCTTCGCAATCCGACTTGCATTTATACCATCTTCAACCTTAGAAACTTTTTCCAAGGTCGGCCACATAAGCTTCATTTCATAAATTCAAATTAGGTCAGCAACTCAACATTAACACGGTGGAAAATAATGAGAGTGGACCATTAAAAAATACTTAACCAAGACCAAAAATAATGTCTTGGATCAACCACACGCTTCCTTGATTAATTTTAATTCTTCAAATGAAGTGTAAACACCAGGTCGGCCAAACCTAATGAAAACACAAATGAACATTGATGTACATGCTTCCCAACAACAAGATAACACGTGGACAATGCAAGATGCTTCATTATGCATGAGAACACATCTCAAATTCCTTCAGATACATCTGCAATAAGTGCAACCATCTTCGAACAGCGAACTCCTTCCATCAGTCCATCCAGACTGTTCAAACACATATAGAAACTTCTGAAACTTGACTTCCGAATCACCAAACCACGCACATTTTTTTCAAAACCAAGATAACACCATTATAAGACATATGCTAGATCTACAAGATCTGAAATAGAACAATGGAGGACTGTGGAGTAGAAACATTTCTCCCAGTCCACAGAAGACCAACTCTGGCAGAACAGTTCACACACCGATGAACGTAACTTTCACATGTCATCAGACCAGAAGCTACAACTCAGGAGATATCACCACTAGATCACCATTAGCAAACCTGTAGATCTACACAAGCATAGGATCAACACAAGAGAAATGTGGAGCACATACTGGAGTACATTCTGAACACATTCATCACTCTGACTTCTCTATTTATTAATTTTCTCAAAAGCACTTGGAAACTTATCAATTTAGCACATCTACAACATCATAAAGATAGCTCCATGTAATCACAACATCTCAATAGCATCTCAACTATACATGTACCATCTACAACATACTGATCTGTGTTGACATCAATGATAACATTAATGACAACACCACCAATCTTGCTCATACTTGCAACAGAGTGTTTCTAAAAGAAACTTTTGGCATCTTCAAGTTGTTTCTGTGTTTTTGGTTCAAGAATTTGTGCTAAAAACTATTTGGGAGAGTGCTTTGTATTCCTCTGCTATTAAAATTATGGTCTTCCAATTTGGAATTCAATGTCTATGTTCTATGGATGTTGCACTCCTATCTTTTTCAGGTCACCAATGTTGTCGAGGAGGTGTCTATAATTGACAAAAGGTTGGTAGTGTTGTTGGTTGTATGGACTGGTCCAAGAAATGCTCTGCATTTCTCTGTATTTATGTTTCTGCTCCTATAGCTTAGTGAATGTACTCTTAGGTTTTGTGCAGTGTCTCATTTCCAATTTCATGTGTTGAAGTGGTCTACAAGTTGATTTGTTAATTTTATATCTCATGATTATGTATTTTTTGCTTTTGGAATGAAGTGTTCTAAACCTATTTGGCTTATGGTAGTTATTGGTGGCATGATAGTATGAAAGAAGTATATTGAAATTTTTTTGGATGTTCAAGGAACATCCCTTTGTGATCCACACATTAATACTTTATCTCTTTGGTGTTGAATGTTATGTTGAGTTGGCCTTCTAGGTAATTAGTGAATATCTAGTTGATAGGGCTTGTTCTCTGGCTTGTGCTAAATGCTTAAGGGGTTGTGCCAACATTTGAAGATGTGTTATGATGGATTTGGGTCCTAACCTATCCTATTTTGAATCGCCTCAAGTAAATTCAATCAGAAGAATGATTTTTGGGCCAAATGGTTATGTGCTTCATGTTTCATCTAAATGTTTCTTTTTCATCAAGTTGAGATGGTGTGTGCCAATGTGTAGACTATTTTGGATCACATTGAAGGAAGGAATAAGTTTTTTTTTGGTCCTCACTATCTTTTCGACATGGCTACTCTATGTTCTTTTGGATGACTTATTAAATTTATTGTTTATCTTCCTCCTGACCGACCTAATTGAAGTTATGAAATGATGTGATGGATATAAATGCAAGATATTTTCAAATGCAAAGGGAGTAGAAATTGAAAAATTGTGTGTGCAAAATGTATTGAATATCTAGTATAGGAAGTGAAAGAGTGTGTGAAAGGTAGATTATATGAGCTTAAAATCCTCAATTAGCAGAGTGTGATGTTGAAATTTTTTTATAAATTTTCTATAAACTTTTGTATCTTTCTTTGAGATAATGAATCTCATCAATTCCTTTGTATATTTCCCCTAAAGTTGTATATGATTCAGTTCTTGCAAGTCATTTGTATCTTTCTCTAAGCTTGTAGCCTTAGTTTGTAAGTCCTTGGAAATGATCCTAATTGTAATTTTGCAATGAGCATCTACATTGTGAGTTAACTCTTGCCATGGTTTTTCCCTCATTGGGTTTTCCATGTAAATATGGTGTCATCTTGTATTTTTGTGTGATATGTGTTTAACTTCTCATTGTTATTGATATGGTTAAGGGTTCAATTGCCATATCTTTCATTACTGTGAAGTTGCTAACCTTAAATTTCTTTATCTTGTGTTGGTGTTGATTTGATAAAGAAGTTTGAATTGCTTGATAATTTAAGTTTTTGTATAGATTGATTCACCCCCCTCTCAATCTTTGGGTGTGTCCAACAAAAATAAGGCTCAATGATTTAAGATCAAATATTATAACATTAGCTCGCTATAATATTAAACTTGGAAACACATCATCTTTTCAAAAGTTTGCAAGGCTAGAAAATGACAAAATCAAAGTCTTCACGAACTGAAGAGATACTGTGATATGTTGACACGTGTCCAACACCACCCCTTGAGGAACATAAGATATGAGGAAGGCGAGTAAATATTTCAATAAAGTTATGTGGATCAACTTCCTAATGTACAAGGGGACTATAGACATACGACAAGGATGTTGAACACCCAAAATCATGAGAAGGGGATGAATCAATATTCCCTGAAAAACTTATTAACTTAAAAGTGCATTTTAAAACATCTCGTTCAAATTGCAGAAATGGAGAGGAATAATTAAAGTATGCATCACAACACACAACACAAGAACACCAGATTTATGTGGAAAACCCTAATCAGGGAAAAACCACGATGAGGATTAACTCACATATATATGAATATCAACACCAATTACAAAAAGGGCTCACTACTCAAAGGATTCACTATCCAAAAAATAAGAGAAAAAGGCTCACTAATAAGCACTCACTACCAAAGAAGATCACTTCTTCCAAGAATACAAAATGATATACAAAAGGTTGGCTCATTACCAAAGTTTGAAATGCTAACAATGCATCTATTGTATGCTGAAGGTACAGTTCTAATTAGGCTATGAAAACTAACTTTACACACTTCATACTTCACCACTATCACCTTTTGCACTTCACTCTACATAACCTCGCATCTAATAACATCCACATAAAGAATTAACCTTCTATATATACATACATATTCTGCAAACACTCATTCCATCAATTAGGTCAACCTAATTGTATGAAATGTATAACCACATATTGTGTCAGCTCAAAACACCATCACACATATCTAACAGAATAAACCAAAATACATTCTTCACTGAAATAGGTCATCATGACCTATAATTACTCCCATAAGTCCACTCCTTACATAATTCAATGTCGCATGACCCCAAAACCCTTAGGTTGGCACCACACAACAAAACTAGTGAAATAATAACTTAATAAACCAACTATTCATCCACAACTTGACATGTGGACCACAAAACCACTTGACACTTGGAGTGCATACACTTCTAATATCCTCAAACACTTCCCCAAAACCATACAACATAATAATCATCCATGGTGGAATACATAGCATTCTAATATCCACTTTCCATTTGTAATGTTGCCATTACTAAGCCCGATACATTGTCATCGATATCTTTAGCTACAAAAGATATACCACCCTAAAATTTAGGATATAGATGCCTTCAATACATACAATTATTACCTTAGAAATGCATGATAAGATTCTATAAAGCAAAGCAATGTAGAATGATAGGACTTCTAAAAAACATTTTGTGGTTCTATTAGTTCATTTTAAATTTTTGAGCATTTAAATGGTTTCTTTGAGCTACGGTTTATCATTTCTTACGTCTATGGTTCACCATAAGGCTAAAACCCTCTTTAAACCCTAACATTTATTTTCCTTAGTTATTTTTATGTTTGCTTGTTGACTTACTATTGGTTCTCGATTCCCTAAGTTACAACATGTGCCACTAAATTCATTCATCCCCCAGCTCCAATATCCTATTTTTTTTGGTTACCACCCCTTTTAATATTAGGTAATGTCTTAAGTCATGTGGGTCATTAAATATTTCACGTAAAAATCTATTGTTTTTGCCCTATGTTTGAAATAGTTTTAAGTCATATGTTGTTTTTCAACCTAGTAAATGGCCCCAATTTAAGCTATAACTTAAAGAATGTGCTCAAAAATTCTTTAAGTTAGGCGCGGCTTGGTCCCACCTTGCCATGTGTTTACTTTTTATTGGCCCCCACTACCCTACAGTGAATAAAATATTCACAGGAAATTATGTGCGGCGATGCGGGAGGGTGCCATGTGTTCAACTTGAACAGTGGGCACCATGAGGTCTTTGCATAGCTTTTGGTGGGCCCCGTGATCCAAAGGTTCTTATGGTGCCATGTGGCACTATCTTGGCCATTCACCGTCATTCCATCAAGGAACATCTTTGAAGGCCTTGGTTGACCGCAGGGGTGCGGTAGGATGCCAAGTGGCAAGATCTCAACCATCAAATGAAGGATGAATAAAAGCCTAATTATTTTTCTAAGTATTGAGGAATAAAGGGGAAAATAAAGGGTGTGTATCTTAGGGAAAATGGTAGTTTTTTGGCACGAAAAAGAGAAGATATTTTAATCTTAGCCATTCAATTTGTAAAGGAATAAACATGTGATAAAATTTGCCTTAGTATAGGTGAATACATGGAGGAATAACCAGTGCACATGTTGGGCACGTGGCATCATCTAAGAGCACTCCCTACTATCCTGCGAGCTTTCATCTATTCTCTAATGCTTGAGTGCAAGGGCATAGGAAGTTGACACGTCAATTCTTTTGACATTCTTGAATTCTATGGGGCCTGAGATGACTTGTGATAAGATTTTCCATATGGAAAAATATTATTGGTTCAAGGCTAAGTTCAATGATGGTCAAGTTTTTCAAACTTTATTGACTCAATCTAAGCCATCCACAGGTAAAGATTATCTCAAGATCAACAGATCAAATTTAAAATCAAGAAAATGGGTAGATGGAGTTGTTCTAGTTTGCATGAGCGAGAAATAATGGTGTACAAGACTCCAAAAAGTCCACATTTAATGCATTTCGCCATGAAAGTTTAATCCAAAGAGCATTTCCAATTTACCAAAGCATTCTAAAGTGATTGGAGATCAATTTCAGTGAAGAATGAGCTCTCTATGACCAAAATTAGGGTTTTCACCATTAAAACACTTGGTGAAAATTTATTTGAGAGATGTGCCAAGAGTTACAACATAATCGCATGACATCTTGATGCAGGGGCATCCTTTGATGCACCTTTGTTGCACTTTGTTGCCATTTTGTAAAACCTTGATTTTTGTGTAGTTTGGGTTTATTTGGATCAATAAGGTCATTTAAGTCGATTTGGAGTCATTTAAGACTAGTTTAGGATGTTTGGGTGTAATGTTGTTAAAAGTTGTAAAAAGTTACAAAACTTGTTATTGTTGTCAACAAAAGTTGCTTGCAACTTTGCAGAATTGGTTTTGGAAGTTAGGAAGTAGTTTTGGGCAATGGAAATGAATTTAATGGAATAAATATTATATGTACACACAAGCTCCAAGGTTGGAGAAGGTTGGAGAGAAGTTTGAATGAGAAACCAATTCATTTTGCACGTTCATTATTGCATTTTCTATGAAATTCAACTGTAATTTGTATTGTATAGAATGGTACTTTTTGGTAAAATCCTAAAATAAATTGGAGAAGTTGGAGAAGGTTCCTATCTTTTGAATTCTTTTTATTTGGTATAATTTCATCAAGTTTTGTACAAGATACAACAATTTCATTGAGGGCGGGTCTATAAAGTTTTTTTTTTTAAAGTTGAAATCTGAAACATGCATGGTACAGATCTATATGGTTTGGTACAAACCTGCACATGCATTGATAATTTGGTGATGTTTCTTACCTTTTAAATTCTTTTGTTTTCATGTTATTTTGTTGATTTTTGCGTGAGTTATGGCATTTTTACTAAGAGCATGTCCAAACCCTATCTAGGGTTTCCAACGACCTAGAAAATTCCATATCTTTGTTTTCCACCATCAAAAAGTTATGAAAATTGGTATAAATTTTTGTCTTAACATGTTCTAAAAACCATTTAAAGAAAAATCCATAACTTTCAAGGCTGGAGGAGTTGTGAGCGTCTGTGTGTTCTAATTTGCTTGAAAACTTTCATGAAATCACAGTTACAATAGGGTTTGATGAAACCAATGCATTTTTTGGTCATGGTTGGATGGTAAATCACTATAATGCATTGTAATGAGTCTTCACAAGATATGGAATCATATAAAAAGTGTTCTTACCTTTGTTTTAAGTCATTTCCTAGAATGCACCTAGTGGAAACAAGCTCGTGTTTGCAAGAATCATTGTGCTAACCACTTGGTTGGGTCATGTAAGTTTGGAAACCCCTAAAATGTGTTGAAAAAAGTTTGAAAAACCAAATCTCACATATTTTATATTGTTTGTCTCTTGTTGGATGCCAAGAGGATTTAGGAGTAAGTTGCCAAGAATGAACAAGGGTGCACATTAGCACCATTTGTCTTTAAACCCTGTTTGGAAAGTGTCAAGGTAGTTGTATGTGAGTCCTTCCTCTGCATCATTTTTGGTATTAGAGCCCAAAGATCTGGGCAAGGAAGTTTTGGACATTTGTGTATTTTTTTATAGGTTGAAGTAAATAACTTGGATACCAAAAGACTAGGCCAGGGGAAAAGAAAGAAGCCTAAGGTGATATCATGAAGACAAGAAGAAGCATTGAGAAGAAGAAAGGTGAAAGAGAATTGCTTGCAAAAGGAGAATGGAAGTGTTGAGGAGAATAGTCTGTGGAGACTTGAAGAGTAAGAAGTTTCCAAGAAAGCAACAAGTGATGAGAAGAGAGAGAAGTGAGATGAAGAAGAAAGATGAGAAGGTAAAACAAATAAATATTCAGCAAGAGATAACAGGGTTGACACAAGCTTTGGAACAAATACAAAAATTTGAAGAAAGAATACGGAGTATATTAACAAGTGTGCGGAGTTGGAACATCACCATTAACAAAATTGTCAAGTGGTTGATAAAGGAAATTACAAAAAGAAGAAAGAGGCAACAATTGAGAAGAAAGATAAAAAAAAGTAATCAAGATGATGGAAGAGCCAAATCCATCCAAGGAAGAGGAAAAAAGATGAAGAAAATGAGTCCATTGAGACTCAAAATTTTATTTCTAACAATATTTGTGAGTATGGGTTTACAAGTGCAGTAGATGAATCGGTTGAAGCAATGAACTAGCAAAATGATATATTGACTGAAGAAATACAAATGATTGAAAAAGAAGCAAACAAAAGGATTCAAAAGAAGATAATAGAAGATATTTTGTAGCAAACCATAAAGAAGCAAAAAAATCATGGTGGGAAGCAAAACAGAATTGTGGATCTTGCAATTGAACAAGGCACGGGTGGAAGAAATCATTTTTTAAATTTTATTTATGATTGGAAAAAGCGGAAGAAATATTTGAGCGAGAGCATCAAATGTCTCCCCCTGGGGAGTATGATGCAGGGGCATCCTTTGATGCACCTTTGTTGCACTTTGTTTCCATTTTGTAAAACATTGAGTTTTGGGTTGTTTGGGTTTATTTGGTTCAATGAGGTCATTTAAGACCATTTGGGGTCATTTAGGACTATTTTAGGATGTTTGGGTGCAATGTTGTTAAATGTTGTAAAAAGTTGCAAAACTTGTCATTGTTGTCAACAAAAGTTGCTTGCAACTTTGTAAAATTGGTTTTGGAATTTAGGAATTAGTTTTGAGCAATGGAATAAATATGATATGTACACATAAGCAGCAATGTTGGAGAAGATTGAAGAGAAGTTTGAATGAGAAACCAATTCATTTTGCACGTTCACTATTGCATTTTCTGTTAAATTTGACCATAATTTGCATTGTACTAACTGGTACAATTTGATACTATCCTGAAACCAATTGGAGAAGTTGTAGAAGGGTCCTATATTTTGAATGCTTTTGATTTGGTAGAATTTTATCAAGTTTTGTGTAAGATTGGCAATTTCATTGAGGGTAGGTCTGTAAAGTTAAAAAGTTGCAGTCTAAAACATGCATGGTACAGATTTGTACAGTCCATTACGGACCTACACATGCCTTGGGAAGTTTTTTATGTGTCTTACCTTGAAAATTATTTTGGTTTCATGTATTTTTGTTGAGTTTTGTGTGAGTTATGGCATTTTTACTAAGAGCAGGTCCAAACCCTATCTAGGGTTTCCAACGACCTAGAAAATTCCATATCTTTTTTTTCCACCATAAAAAATTTATGAAAATTGGTATAATGTTATGTTTAAACATGTCTAAAAACTCTTTAAAGAAAAATACATAACTTGCAAGGCTGGAGGAGTTGTGAGGGTTTGTGTGTTCTAATTTGCTTGAAAACTATCATGAAATCACAGTTATAGTAGGGTTTGATGAAACCAATGCATTGTCTGATCATGGTTGGATGGTAAATCATTTTAATGCATTGTAGTGAGTCTGCACAAGATAGGGAATCATATGACAAGTGTTCTTACCTTTTTTTTAAGTCATTTCCTAGAATGCACCTATTGGCAACAAGCCCTTGTTTGCAAGAATCATTGTGCTAACCACTTGGTTGGGTCATGTAAGTTTGGAAACCCCTAGAATGTGTTGAAACAAGTTTGGACAAACCAAATCTCACATTTTTTATGTTGGTTTGTCTCTTTTTGGATTCCAAGAGGCTTTAGGAGTAAGTTTCCAAGAATGAAAAAGGGTGTACATTGGCACCATTTGTCTTGAAACCCTGTTTGGAAAGTGTCAAGGTAGTTGTATGTGAGTCCTTCCTCTACATCACTTATTAAGGCCAAAGGAGAGAAGGCCTGATTTGGGGATTGGTCATAAATCAGGTGATGTCATTGTACATGTAGATTGCACGATTTTGAGGGTTTTTGGTAACAATGCAACCCCACCTATTTTGCTTCATTTTGTATCATTCAAAATTGGTTTTCTTGAGGTTATGTGGTAATTGGGAAGGACTGACAATATGCATTTAGAAAATTAGAAGAGGGGCTCCTTTTTCCCTTAGGTTACAGTGTTTTTTTATTTTTTTCATGGGAAAGGATGGATGGAAGCATATTCTTGACTTGCTTACTCCTCTTAAGATGAAGAATTATAGGTCCAAAACGTTTGACCTTGAAGGATTTATTTGTGCAGTAAGATTGAGAATCAACAGGTCAACTTTTTGGCATGGATTGGATCGCTTGGAGGATGTGATAAGAAATATATTTGATTTAAATGAAATTGATAATAGGAAAATAAAATGGCTTTCCTTTGAAAAACTTGAAAAGGCCATGCAAAAGAAGGATCCCAATTTCAAGTTTTATTCTAACATTGAGGATGAAATTTTGAGAATTGAGGAAATTTTGCAGAATTTTAACATGCTGGTTGGATAGCTCAAATAGGAAAATTGGGATCATGACAAGGCGAAATACCCTATGGTAGAGGAAAGGCCCACATACTAGCCACCCAAGAAGAAATGTCTTCACAAGAAGACCAAATGGGATAGTCATGAAGGAACAAATAAAGGATACTCCTACTCAATCTGAGGAGTCAAGAGCCTCATCCCCTATGCTTCAAGTTCAATTGTCACCCCCACAAAATGTTTTTGATATTGATTCACCACCCAGGGAATCCTCTCCTAAGAGGAGGAAGATTGAACAAGCAGGACTTGTGAATTATCCAATGGAATCTAATGATGAGGTTATTGTAACCTCAGATGATATCTTGTAGAATATACCATCTCCACAAAGGGAGAATGATATGCTAGCCCCTAAAAATAGAATTACAAAGTCAGTTCTAATAGGTATTGATAATGTTGATGATGTGAGGGATAGAGCTTGTAGGGACTTCATGACAAATGATGCATTTGTGAAGAGTGATGTGTTCAAGGAATCTGTATGGAGAACACAAAAAGATGAATATGAAAGGAGGTTGAGAGAAGAGATGAGCAAATCTCCTGAACAACCTAGAGAGGTAATATATACAAGGATAGTTATATAAATTAAGGCAAAGAAAAAGGAGATGTCCCCAAATGAGGGAAGGAAGTTAGTAAAATAATGGGATATGGCTTATGTCATTGCATTTGATACTGTGAGAAAGCATGACTCTCAAGTCTTTCCTACAAATGAAGAAGCATTATGTGCTCTATCAGGATTAGCTTTTAGTCCCAAGTGGGACACTCTTGCTATTTGTGCTTTGGCCCCTAACACCAATAAGCTAACAATGGAAAAACTTGGACAATACCTAAGGGGAGTTCTTATTATAAAAAGAGTCTTTGATTCATCAACAGTGGAAGGAGCCACATTGGCTATTAATGCTGCAAAGTTTACAAAAACAACTACTGAGAAATTGCAGGAAAAATATGATGTAGATACCTAGAAGTATTTTGATTTAATAATTGAATACAATAAAGACAAGCAAAGACTTATGGAGCTAGAGTTAATGGGTGAAATGTTATAGAATTAGCAGCCACATATACAACCAGTGTAGCCTACTGCTCCATCCCCTTCTTCACCACCACCTCCTCCAATTCAATCTACTAAGATAGTTGTTTATGATGATAGACCATTAGCACAAATCATTATTTTTTCCCCACCATCCAAAGCAAGAGTTAGTAGAAAAGATTTAATCAAGCAGCTGAAAGCATATGGGGAAATATTGGAACTTCATGAAGAAAATAATGTGCTTATTATTTCTAATGTACTTAAACATTGTATGGGGAAGGAAATAAAAAGGGTGGAAAGTGTTCATCCAAATTATTCTTTTATTTTTAATGCAATTGGAGTGTTTGAAAGGGACAGATCATAGGCAGTCCCATTAATGTAGTTGTGGGTGCCTAAACTCAGTGCATTAGCTGCCATGATTAAAGGGTCAACTCATGAACTAAATAAGCCAGCACAAATAGCCCCCACATACAAAATGGTAAAGGGAATTATTGGTTATAATGGAATGGTAGACCCCATCAAGAAAAGGATAAGATATTTTCTCCAAGAATTTGATGAGTGATCTTGGCCTCCTACCAGACATTCTAGATAGTACTGGAGTTGTGAAGACATATGAACAATGGAGGTCATAAATGGACAATGTTATTATTGCACATGCCCTTTTAGTATGTGAGGGTGGTGATGTTAACATTGATTTATTGAAAAATATCATGGATAAATTGTCATTCACCAGTAAATTTGTGGAATATTTTGAGAAGGAATCAAATTAGGTGGTAAAGAGGTATGGCTCATATAAGAATAAACTAGATGAATTCATGGCATTCAATTGGCCATTAGATGAGGATTATGATGCCTGGGATAAAAAGTATAATGAGTTTCCTGACTTGTAGAGTCTCTCCTTGTGATATGGATATAATTTTTTTCTTTTATGCATATTCAACACTCTCTTTCTGCTTCAACAGTGTCAACAAAAGGAAGTTTTGTCTTTTGTACACCGAGGTTTTTTCTTCACTTGCCAGCTCACCATTCTCGGATTTGCATCAAAAGAGTAAAGAAAGGAGTGGAAAAGGATCAGGTATCAACATCATAAGCTTTTTGGAGGGAAAAATATTGTTACAATCAAATATAACAACATTTGTCCTAAGAATATTCCATCCACGAGCAGTTGAGCTCACTTTTTCAATTGTAATTTTGCATGTAAAATAAAAATGTGACATGTGTACTTGGCTCGAAGCTTGTTGCTCCCTTGTCTTATAAAAGGGAATTCAAGGCCATTTGCATGGATCTTTGGGAGAGTTCTATACTTTTGATAGCATAGATAAATATAGTTTGAGTATTGTTTTAGGTTTTGTCTTATTTTTTGTAATCGCGTTTGTTGTATAATAGTACTAGCATTTGAGAAATACAATGGAATAATTTTGAAGCCAATTTTCTCCTATTATATACTTTACACAAATTTTGAATGAAATTGATCAAAGATCATTCAATTTTCCTCCATTTTTCTTTCTTATGGATGTATGTTTATGTTAATGCTCTTATTCAAAGAATGAGTTAAATGCTTTAATGGAAGTATAGGTTTGTGTAAGAGTTTGCAAGGATATGATAAGTATTGTTGGTTAAGATTTTTGAGCATGATTATGTAATGCATTGTCATTAAGCTCCATAATGTTTGGGTGAAAATGCTATGTTACAATTTTCCATTACATTAGTTTTGACTCCCTACCCTAGGTTAAGGCACCAATCCTTTGAATCTATGTCTGAGTTGCATCTCTAAGGTCATTCAGATAAAAATACATTCAATCTTTACTTTCAGTTGATTTTATTTGTTGAATTGAAGTCTTATCATGTCCTATTGTTTTGAAAATGTTAAATACTTGAAAGATAATTTCGGATCTTCTCATTTTTCATAATCATCAAGAAAATCTGCATAGAACATCTTTGCTATTTATAGTATTTGTAATAATTGGCACAAGATATTAAGAAATATTGCAAGGGATCACCCTCCCAAGTTCTACAAATCCCAAAGTGTAGAGGGAAATTTATTTTAACTTTTACCTATTTGTTGGCCAATCCATCCAAGCAACTAACCATTGAAAATGGAAAATTCATAGGTTATTTGTGAGATTTGATTGGGATTTAAAAACCACCAACATAGACCACAAAATTGTTCCTCTATAATACTAAAATGGTCAATTCTCCAAAATACTTAGTCTTCTCCTAACCAACACTTTTGCATTTCTACAATGGGTTGACATCAATCACAACACCATACACCATCATGCCCATGTTGCAAACAAAGGAAACCCTCAAGTTGTAACTTAAGTTGCCTAGGAAAAGTTCAACATGTCAATGATGAAATAGAAGAATGCTAGGGTTTTTGACGGGGATGGGTTTTTAAAAAGCCCTAATTTTTTAATTTCATACCCTAACATGATACATTTGAGGAATTTTAAAATTTCCAAAATACTAGACCAACATTACAACCATCAATTTTTTACAAGTACTTCCACAAACCATACATCTAATTCATTTAAATGTAAAGGGTGAGTGCAGAGAGATGGGGGGCCAAAAAGGGGTCTTAAGTGGCCACTTCTTTTTGAAATCAAGAAATGTTGACCTTGGATGAGAAATTGAGGATAGTTACACTCAAAATTTTAATATTCAAAAAAACCAAGGGTCGTAGTGCTTTGAGTCTACTTTCTAAACTACTATTTTTTTTAAAATGGTAGAGATTAAGGGGTTCAAAAAAGGGAGCCACAAAAATTGGTCCTATTTTTGTCAAAAAAATATAACATAGCATCTATTGTGGCTCCCTCAAAAAGGTTAACTTTTTTTTGGTATTTTTAAAATCACTTCAGCGAGAAATTTGCTAATAGCATGTAGTTTATGTCTAATTTTTTTGATGATTTTTTAATGAATATATGATTTTTACTAATTTTCAAAGTGGACACATCCTGAAAAATAGAAATTTGGTCACGCTGCCCCTATAATTTTTTAAAACTAATCAAAAATATTTTTTTCAGTATGTGTAGAATGGAGTCTAGTTTATCAAAATATAATTTATTTAAAATTTCGATGAACAGTTAAAAAATACCAAACATTGGTTTTTGACAAAAAATAGACACATAAACAAAATAAATTAAAGATGAAAGCCTTGAGATAGTCAAAATGTGAAAAATATTACATCATTAAATAGCTAGAGAGAACCTAACATTACCCAAGTGTTTGATTTACTCAAACTTGAAACACATGCAAACCTAACGGTTAGCATGAATGAG
The DNA here is from genome assembly GCA_007258455.2 of Sequoia sempervirens. Classification (NCBI taxonomy): domain Eukaryota; kingdom Viridiplantae; phylum Streptophyta; class Pinopsida; order Cupressales; family Cupressaceae; genus Sequoia; species Sequoia sempervirens. Next base: position 33,424,433 of record VDFB02000020.1, read on the forward strand.
ATTATGTGAAATCTTGTAGAATATGCAAAAACATGTCTTTGGACATTGGAAAGGCACTCCAAGCCTTTGGTTTGGAAATCCAAAGCAAATCAAAGCTAAAGGCTTGGGTATTCCCAAGGCAAGACAAAACACAAGTGTGTTATAACGTGCTCACATTATTTGAATGCATTGACAAAATGTGAGTGCATTATAACGCTCTCACATTTTGTGAATGCATTAACAAAATGTGAGTGCATTATAACGCACTCACGTTTTGGTCTACATGAAAAAAAATCTTCTCTTTTTCTTTTCTCTTTCTTCTTGTTATCTTTCAAGGAAATTGTATACATAAAATAAACATTTGTAAGTTGACATTTACATATGAACATTTACTTTCTTTAAGTTATATTTTATGTATATAGTTTCAAGATATTTGAGAGTGGTTTCGGATCTCTAGGAATTATAATGCAAATTCTAGTTTTTGGAAGATCTTACAAATTTTTAGACTTAGTAAGATTTTAGTAATCAACATGTCAAATTTCAATAATTAGGAAGTTGTATTATTTCTCTTTCTCTCTATCTCACTCATTTTTTATTCCTTACACTCTAGACCTCTCTCTCACTGTCTCCATCCCTTTATTTGAATCTCTCTCCCTTGAGCTCAAGAACTACCTCTCTCTCTCCCTCTCTCTACCTACCTCTCCCTCCATCACTCCCTACAAATCTCTCTATTTCTCTTTATCTCACCTCTCTCTCACCTCCCTCTCTCTCCCTCCATACTTCTCTCTCCCTCTCTTCTTCCCTATCTACTCTTTATCTCCCAATCCCTCTCTCTACCTACCTCTCCATCCATCACACCCTACCACTTTCTCTCTACACCTCTCTATCTCAAATTTCTCTCCCTCCCTCCCTCATTCTTTCTCTACTTCTCTCTATCTCTCCTCTCTCTCCTTCTCCTTTCCTCTCTACTTATCTTCATCTCCTCTCTCCCTCTCTCTACTTACCTCTCCCTCCATCATTCTCTCTATTTCTCTCTACCTCACCTCTCCCTCCCTCCCTACCTCTCCCTCCTCTACTTATCTATATCTCCCTCTCCCTCTCTACCTACCTCTCCATCCATCAATACCTACCACTCTATTTCTCTTTATCTCACCTCCCACTATCTCCATCAATACCTCTCCCTCCTTCCTCTCTTCTTTCTCTCTGTTCTTCTTCTCTATTTCTTCTCTGTTTCTCTGCTCTCATCTTTCCTAGTCCCTCTCTCTACCTCTCCTCTATCAGTCCCTACCACTCTCTCTCCTCCTCTCTCCTCCATACTTCCTCTCCTCTCCTCCATTCCTATCTACTTTTTTATGTATCTTAATCCATCTCTCTACCTGCCTCTCCATCTATCAGTCCTACCATTCTCTCTATTTCTCTATATCCTCCTTCTCTCTCTCCTCCCTCTCTCTCCTCCATGCTTCTCTCTCCTCTGTTCTTCTCTCTCTCTCTCTCTCTCTCTCTCTCTCTCTCCTCTCTCTCTCTCTCTCTCTCTCTCTCTCTCTCTCTCTCTCTCTCTCTCTCTCTCTCTCTCTCTCTCTCTCTCTCTCTCTCTCTCTCTCTCTCTCTCTCTCTCTCTCCTCTCTCTCTCTCTCTCTCCCTCCCTATCTCTCTGTTCTCTCTATCTCTCCTCTCTCTCCCTCCATGCTTCTCTCTCCTCTCTTCTTCCTATGTACTCTCTATCTCCTGATCCCTCTCTCACCTACCTCTACATCTATCACCCTTATCACTCTCTGTCTCTTTCTCCCCCTCACCACTCATTTCCCTCTTTATTTCTCTCTATCTCCTTTCTCACCTCTCTCCTTCCCTCTCTACTTATCATTATCTCCTCTCTCCCTCTCTCTGTGTACCTCTCCCTCTATCACTCTCTTTGTTTCTCTCTATCTCACATCTCTCCCCCTCCCTACCTCTCCCTCTCTCTATACTTATCTATATATCCCCTCTCCCTCTCTACCTACCTCTCCATCCATCACTGCCTACCACTCTCTCTCTATTTCTCTCTATCTCACCTCTCTCTCACCTCCCACTCTCTCCATCCATACCCTTACCTCTTATTCCCTCTCTATCTACCTCTCCATCCATCACTCCCTACCACTCTCTCTACACCTCTCTATCTCACTTCTCTCCCTCCCTCCCTCATTACCTCTCTACTTCTCTATATCTCTCTCTACCTCTCCTTTCCTCTCTAATTATCTTTATATCCCCTCTCCGTCTCTCTATCTACCTCTCCCTCCATCACTCTCTCTATCTGTCTATCTCTATTTTCCTCTCTCTATATCACCTATGTCTCCCTCCCTACATATTCCACTATCTACTCTTTATTTGTCTTCTCCCTCCCTCTACCTCTCTCTCTCCCTCCTCCCTCCTCTTTATCTATCACTCTCTCCTCTCTATCTCACATATCCCTCTATACCTCTCCCACCTCCCTCATTTCCCCCCCCCCCTCTCTCTCTCTCTCTCTCTCTCTCTCTCTCTCTCTCTCTCTCTCTCTCTCTCTCTCTCTCTCTCTCTCTCTCTCTCTCTCTCTCTCTCTCTCTCTCTCTCTCTCTACTCTCTACTCTATATCTCTCTACTCTATATCTATCATCTCCCTCTCTCTCTCTCCCTTCCTCCCTCCCTCCCCCCTCTTTCTCTCTCCCCCTATGAGGGTTGAGGGTGTAAGGTTTAGTGTTTAAGGTATAGTATTGAGTTTATAGGGTTAAGTTTATAGGGTATAGGGATTAGGGTTTAGGATATTAGGTATAAGGTTGAGGGTATAGGGATAAGGGTTGAGGGTGTAGGATTTAGGGTCTAAGGTATAGGGTTGAGGGTTGAGGGATAATGTTTAGGGTTGATGGTATAAGGTTAAGTGTATAGGTTATAGGGATCAAGTTTTAGGATATTGGGTATAGGTTTGAGGGTATTGGGTTTAGGGTTGAGGGTTGAGGGTATAAGGTACAGGGTTTAGGGTGTAGGGTTTAGAGTATAAGGTATAGAGTTAATAGTTGAGAGTGTAGGGTTTAGTGTTCAAGTACAAGGTTGAGGGATAATGTTCAAGGTTTAGTGTATAAGGTTGACAATATAGGGTATAGGAATAAGGGTTGAGAGTGTAGGGTGTAGGGTTTATAGTTTAAGGTATAGGGTTGAGGGTTAAGGGATATTGTTCAAGGTTGAGGAAATAGGGTTAAGTATATAGGGTATAAGGATTAGGGTTTAGGATATTGGGTATAGGGTTGAGGGTATAAGGTATAGGGTTAAGGGTTGAAAGTGTATGGTTTAGGGTTTAAGTATAGGGTTGAGGGTATAGAGTTGAGGAATAATGTATAGGGTATAGAGATGAGGGTTGAGGGTGTAGGTTTTAGGGTTTAAGGTATATGGTTGAGGGTTGAGGGATAGTGTTCAAGGTTGAGGGTATAGGGTTAAGTGCATAGGGTATAGGGTTGAGGGTATTGGGTTTAGGATTGAGGATTTAGGGTTTAAGTATAGGGTTGATGGATAATGTTCATGGTATAGGGATGAGGGTTGAGGGTGTAGGGTTTATGGTTTAAGGTATAGGGTATAGGGTTTAGGGTTGAGTGATAGTGTTCAGGGTTGAGCATATAGGGTTACGTGTATAGGGTATAGGGATTAGGGTTTAAGATATTGGGTATAGGGTTGAGGGTATTGAGTTTAGGTTTTAGGTTTTAATTATAGGGTTAAGGGTATAATCTTGAGGTATAAGGTATAGGGATGAGGGTTGAGGGTGTAGGGTTTAGGGGTTAAGGTATATAGCTGAGATTTAAGGGATAGTGTTTAGGGTTTCAAGGGTATAAGGTTAAGTGAATAGGGTATAGGGATTAGGGTTTAGGATATTGGTTATAGGTTTGAGGGTATTAGGTTATGGTTTGGGGTATAAGATTGAGCGTATAGGTTATAGGGATAAGGGTTGGGGTTTAGGGTTTAGGGTTTAAGGTATAGGTTTGAGGGTTGAGGTATAGTGTTAAGGGTTGAGGGTATAGGGTTGTGTATAGGGTTTAGGATATTGGTATAGGGTTTGGGAGATTGAGAGAGATGGAGAGATAGACAGTAGAGAAGGATAGAGTGAGAGAGAAATATAGAGGGAAGGAGTAAGGTCAAGAGATTGAGAGAGAGGGAGAGAGGAAGAGAGAGAGGGACAGGTAGAGATGGAGAGAGATAATGAGGAAGGTTGGGATATTGATAGGGACAGGGAGGGAGGGAAGGAGGGAGAGGTAGAGGTGGATAGAGAGAGATAGAGCGAAGTACATAAAGAAGGAGAGATGGGGAGGGGGAGGAGTGGGGAGTGGGGAGTGGGGAGGGAAGGAGAGGTAGGGAGGGAGATGTAAGGAGGGAGAGAGAGGTGATATAGAGAGATAGAGGGAGTGAGAGAGAGAGATACATTGAGAGAGAAATATGGGGGAGAGAGAGAGAGGAGGAAGATGGGGAGATTTTGAGAGAGGGGAAGAGAGGGAGGGAGAGGTAGAGATGGAGAGAATTATATAGCTAAGGATAGATAAAGAGAGTTAAGTAGAGAGAGAGAGAGATAATGGTGAGATAAAAAGTAGAGAGGGAAAGATGAGGGATGGAGGGAGGGAGATAGAGAGAGAGAGCAGGGGAGGGAGGGAGGGAGGGAAAAGTAGAGAGA
>VDFB02000020.1:33432251-33647668 GCA_007258455.2 Sequoia sempervirens
TCTCTCTCTCTCTCTCTCTATCATCTCCCTCTCTCTCTCCCTTCTTCCCTCCCTCCCCCCTCTTTCTCTCTCCCCCTATGAGGGTTGAGGTTGTAAGGTTTAGTGTTTAAGGTATAGTATTGAGTTTATAGGGTATAGGGATTAGGGTTTAGGATATTAGGTATAGGGTTGAGGGTGTAGGATTTAGGGTCTAAGGTATAGGGTTGAGGGTTGAGGGATAATGTTTAGGGTTGATGGTATAAGCTTAAGTGTATAGGTTATAGGGATCGAGTTTTAGGATATTGGGTATAGGTTTGAGGGTATTGGGTTTAGGGTACAAGGTTGAATGTAGGGTTTAGGGTTGAGGGTTGAGGGTATAAGGTACAGGGTTTAGGGTGTAGGGTTTAGCGTATAAGATATAGAGTTAATAGTTGAGAGTGTAGGGTTTAGTGTTCAAGTATAGGGTTGAGGGATAATGTTCAAGGTTTAGTGTATAAGGTTGACAATATAGGGTATAGGAATAAGGGTTGAGGGTTAAGGGATATTGTTCAAGGTTGAGGAAATAGGGTTAAGTATATAGGGTATAAGGATTAGGGTTTAGGATATTGGGTATAGGGTTGAGGGTATAAGGTATAGGGTTAAGGGTTGAAAGTGTATGGTTTAGGATTTAAGTATAGGGTTGAGGGTATAGAGTTGAGGGATAATGTATAGGGTTTATATTATAAGGTTGAGGGTATAGGGTATAGAGATTAGGGTTGAGGGTGTAGGTTTTAGGGTTTAAGGTATATGGTTGAGGGTTGAGGGATAGTGTTCAAGGTTGAGGGTATAGGGTTAAGTGCATAGGGTATAGGGTTGAGGGTATTGGGTTTAGGATTGAGGATTTAGGGTTTAAGTATAGGGTTGATGGATAATGTTCATGGTATAGGGATGAGGGTTGAGGGTGTAGGGTTTATGGTTTAAGGTATAGGGTATAAGGTTTAGGGTTGAGTGATAGTGTTCAGGGTTGAGGGTATAGGGTTAAGTGTATAGGGTATAGGGATTAGGGTTTAAGATATTGGGTATAGGGTTGAGGGTATTGAGTTTAGGTTTTAGGTTTTAATTATAGGGTTAAGGGTATAATCTTGAGGTATTAGGTCATGGTTTGGGGTATAAGGTTGAGCATATAGGCAAGTCAAAGTCGGGGATCAGGATCCAGGATTCGAAAATCCAGTTAAAGTCGAGAGACAAAGGGATAAAATCAAGTCAGTTGAAAGTCGCGTCAGCGTCGGCGCATCCGAGATCAATCGCTTTTCAAAAATCGAATCAAATCCTTTCAAAATCGGCAGTCGAGAACAAAATGATCAAAAGATCGAAATCAGGAGATCAGAATCGACCGGCAATCCGGGCAGGCGTCAGATCTGCGTCAGATCAACGTCAGATCGAACTTGCATCCTCGGATCGATCCGGATCATCGGACAATCTGCGGGATCGAAATCGGATCAAGACGACGTCAGATCAAAATCCGTCAAAATCACCGATCAAAGACAAATCGCGATCGAACATGCCGATCGTCGATCGACGTCAATCAAGAATCAGGCATCAGATCGATCGAACATCTTTGCGTTTGCAGGCGTCAGACGATCTAGGATCCGCCAGATCAGATCAGACGATCTGCGGATCGATCAATCAGGCATCCGTCCGGGCAAAATCCGATCGATGGACGGGCGATCAGATCGATCCGTGAGATCGATCGAGCAAATCGAACATCAAACGCGCAAAATCAAATCCGGATCGATCATCAGTCGATCAGGCGATCAGATCAGAGGATCGATCGATCAGGATCGCGATCCTCGGGATCAGGATCCATCAGGATCGAGATCAAATCAGATCTAAAACATACCCATAGTTTTACATTTCGATTTTACCTATGTTTTAACCCAATTGTGAATCATTTATGCTTACAAAATATAGCATTAAGATTTTTCTTTTCTAATTCAATATCAATATTCACATTTGAAATAACCTCATTCAAAACTTTTCTATTGCATTACAACAAAATATTTCAAAAACCCAAGTAATGATTCCATATAACATAATTTCATGATAACATCTCAAATTTACAATTTCCATAGAGATGGATATACGATTACATACATAGCTTCTTTGAGCTTACTAATATATAGAGATACAAATTGGTCTAGATGTCCTAACATTGGTTCTTACATTCCAAATTTCCCCATTACTTGGTGCATACATTCTATTTGTCCCCAATATTTGTGCATACATCCTCAAATCTTGGCCGCCAATTGCATGAGAAGAAGCATCACTCAAGCACTTTTTTGTCAACCATAGACTTACTGTGGTCTCCCACACATCTACCAAATTGGTAAGATAGCCCTGCCCTTCGATGAAGAGATTAGTTTGGTAACCTCATAATCCTATCCTTTTTTTAGCATGGTGTTGTGTCCTACATATCTACAGCTACCATATTGTGGCTACAACTACATGTATGACAATCCCAACCTAGTATGTAAACCCAAATCACAGTGAACTAATAGTGTAAATAGTGGAAACTTACACTACTTTGGCCAAAGAATTCATTACCCAGTACTTCAAGTGAGATGTCCACCACCTTCCTATATCTATTTGGTTTAACCATTAATACCCTATACATAGGTTACCCCCTTTCCCTTGGATTATCCTAACCCTAGGAATAACCATACTAACCATATGGTATTCATAACATCACAACATTAAATGAATCCATTTTAAAAAGTATGATCTCGTCAATAAATGACTTCAATTCAAAAATAAATGACCTCAACCAAAAGTATAATCTCATCAATAAATGATATCAATTCAAATGTATCAACAATCAAATGATTGATCAAACAATATGGGTTAATCCCAACCTATTTTCTTCAATCAATAATCAAGTAAACAACCCAACCAAATAGGTTATTCTCAACCTAGGGTTTCAATAAAATGTAAATTAATGGTCAAGTGGTCATGAACCAATCATAAAACTTCTCTTTCAAAATACCTCAAATTTTCACATGTTTACTACATTTATATATAATTTGGAAGACAATATCTTGAGAAGAGTTTGTGCTTCTACCTACAAATCCTCTTCTCATTACGGCTTTGGGTTTTTGATACGTGAGTCCTCTTCTAGAATTCCATGAATAAGAATAGACTCTTAATCAAAAATAAGAAAATAACATAGTCGGAAAACACATTTCTTAACCCTACTGTTGAATATTGATATAACCATCAAGTACACACCTTAACCCTAGGGAAAAGACTCTCTTCCTACTTTCAAGGAGATATGAATAATTAATCAATTATAGCCTATCAATAAGGTTTGCATAAAATCTCAACCTATCAATGATGAGTTTCCAATCATGCCATCATTATTGTTGTATTACTAACCTCATCATCCACAAGGGTTTACCTAGCATTATAAGCTAACAAATTCAAGTTACCTCAAGACATCGACATATTCCATTTTTCACATTTCATGCTACCTAAGAATAGTATTGAGAATCTACCTATAGTACTAATAGTCTACGTAAAGTATAAAATAAACTCAATCATAAAAAATCCCATATAGGGTATACAAAAGTAATAACCCAAAAGATAGGTTCCACCCAAGCAAGAAACAACTAAGAACACACAAGCTTGTCCAAAGAAAGGAAATAGCCAAGTTCATAATAAAACAATATAACATGCACTAAATTCATTCTCAAAAAAATATCATTAAACTTAAAGAATGGAGTGATAGAAAACAACATGCATGGGAATATATAGCCCAACTAACAAATTTGGTTTCCTAGCTCAACCTCCATAAATTCGCTTGTAACTCCTTCAAGACTCATCCTAACACCAATCTCTAGCTTCTCACAACAAAACTCTTAATGCTTGCAAATTCTCAACCTACTTTCTTTCTCACAAAGCTCTCACAAATACTCTAACACAGAAAATGCAATAGAATAGCAGTGTAGAAATTAGAATGAAGAGTGTATCCAAATGGTAAAGAGAGCACCTCTATATATACTAAAATTTGAGCAACCAAAGGCTACAAACAAGCTAACAATCCCACCACCTTTCTACTCCCATGCAATGACTCAACTAATTAGCTCACATATTTGCAACACATAATAGTCCTCACATTTCAAATGGCTAAGTTGACTTGGTTTATGAGACAACAAGACTATTTTACTAATTCAATGAACAACAATGCCTTTCAGTAGGTTTCCTACTTAGTTTGCAAGTCGACTACCCTCTTATATTACTTCCATCTTTACATTGACTGAGTTTATGTATATCCAAAGGTTCAAGACTTCTTATTTGCTTCCATATGCCACAGGTTTAGCACCACATTTTCATGTTTTAGCACCCTAAAAGATAGCACAGTCAGGACTTATTCTACCTGTTTAAATTTTGCATTCATTCTATTTGCCAACATATAAACTTTATCCCATCTTTTATGTGTGGGCTTTTGACTTAGTCTTCACTTTGTTTCATGTGTAGATAATAAACTTAGCAATACATTTGCATATGAGGCAGTGCTATAATGCACATAGCATTATTTAAAATCCTTTATTTATATCAACCTCAACGCTTTAGAATGTGCTTTATATATCTCTTAAATACTTAACATTATATATATATATATATTTATATTTATATATATATATATATATTTATATATATATATATATTTATATATATATATATTTATATATATATTCTCAAGGTTATCAAATGCATTAATTTCTAGTTAATAAATATATAAACATATATCAAAATACCAATCATATATATATACACAAAATATGTAAATATATTAATATTAGTTTAGCATCCATACTTAAGCATGTATACTCATATATTCATCGATCGATGTATATACATGAAGTATCTATACTTTATCGATTAGCATATAAATATGAACACAGAAAGAAGAACTTCCACTTGACATAAAGAATCATTCATAAAACCCCAAATAGGAACATTCAAAGACTTAAACCATAACCTACACAAAAAATTCCCAAACCAAGATTGAAGATTACTTACCATTTCTTGACTATCTTGACTCGACTAAACCAACTAGGATTTGGGTGTGTGTATGCTCAGTTAGGCTTATTAAAGGTTACCAAACCTAGTTCTTCTCCTGAGTGATACTTCCCCTCTCTTCTGGAGGTTTAAATATGTTCCTGCATCCAACTTAGAGCATCACAACAGTAGTTAGTCATTCACATGAAATCCATTAGCATCATAAATCATTTGCATAATCAAAGCATTAAAGTATTTACATTGCAATACATATTCATTTATCGCATTTCCTATCAGTATAAAAAAAATTCATTCCTTCAAAATAAATAACATATTAATGCATATTTCAGTATTTCATTCACCTATATTAAAGTCACGATTTACATTTATCATCATATTTACTCATGAAGGTAAAGTAACTCAGTAACTAAGAGATGGGGTGTAACAATATAGGGTTGAGTGTATAGGTTATAGGGATTAGGGTTTAGGAAATTGGGTATATGGTTGAGGGTATTTCCCATTTAGGGTTGAGGGTTTAGGGTTTAAGTATAAGGTTTATGGTTGCGGGTTTATGGTTGAGGGATAATGTTCAGGGTTGAGGGTCAAGGTTAAGTGTATAGGGTATAGGTATTAGTGTTTAGGATATTGGGTATAGGGTATAGGGTATAGGGTATAGGGTATAGGGTATAGGGAATAGGGTTGAGGGTTAAGGGTATAAGGTATAGGGTTAAGGGTTGAGAGTGTAAAATTTATGGTTTAAGTATAGGGTTGAGGGTATATAGTTGAGGGATAATGTTTAGGGCTCGTAGTATAAGGTTGAGGGTATGGATTATAGGGATAAGGGTTGAGGGTGTAGAGTTTAGGGTTTAAGGTATAGGGTTGATGGTTGAGGGTATAAGGATTAGGGTTTAGAATATTAGATATATGGTTTAGGGTATTGGGTTTAGGATTAAGGGTTTAGAGTATAGGATTGAATGTAGGGTTTAGGGTTTAAGTTAATGGTTGAGGGATAATGTTCAAGTTTTAGGATCTAAGGTTGAGGGTATAGGGTTTATGGATGATGGTTGAGGGTGTCGGGTTTAGGATTTATGATATTTGGTATAGGGTTTGGGAGATTGAGAGAGAGTGTGAGAGGGAGAGAGAGGGGGGGAGAAGTAGAGAGGGAAGGAGAGAGAGGTGATAGAGATAAGTAGAGAGTGAAGGAGGAAGGTGGAGAGATTGAGAGAGAGGAGGGAGGGAGAGATAGGTAGAGAGGGATCTAGGTTAGATATAGAGAAGTAGAGGGGGAATGTGGGTAGGAGGAAGGAAGAGAGAGAAAGGGGGAGATATAGAATATTAGAGAGGAAATGAGGTAGGGAAGGAGAGATAGAGAGAGGTGAGATAAACAGAGGAGGGATGGGGGAGAGAGAGAATGGTGCTCGATATAGAGTAGAGAGGGAAGGAGAGAGTGAGAGAGAAATATGGGAGATAGAGAGAGGAGGAAGGTGGGGATATTGAGAGAGAGGGAGAGAGGGAACGAGGGAGATAAAGGTAGATATTGAGAGAGGGAGATAGAGAGAAGTATATAGGGAAGGAGAGATAGAGAAGGAGAAGTAGAGAGAGAGAATGGTGAGATAAAGAGTAGAGAGGAAAGGAGAGAGTGAGAGAAAGATGGAGAGAGAGAAGAGAAGGTTGGGAGATTAAGAGGGAGGGAGGGAGATGTAGAGATTGAGAGAAATAAATAGAGATAAGTATATAGGGAAGGAGAGATAGAGAAGGGGGAGGAGGAAGGATAAGTAGAGAGATAGATAGAGGGAGAGGTAGGGAGGGAGAGAGAGGTGATATAGAGAGAGTAGGGAGTGAAGTGAGATAGAGAGAATGAGAGAGGGAGAGAGGGGGGAAGGAGGGAGGAGGGAGGAGGGAGGGGGAGAGAGTGAGGTAGAGAGGGATAGGTTAGATAGAGAGTAGAGAGGGAAGGTGGATGGGAGGAAGGAAGAGAGAGAGAGAGAGAGGGGTGAGATAAAGAGAGAGGTGATATATATATAGAGAGAGAGAGGAGGGAGTGAGTGAGATATGGTAGTGAGATAGAGAGAAATATAGAGGGAAGGAGAGAGAAATAAGAGTAAGGTTGGGAGATTGAGAGAGAGGGAGAGAGAGGGAAGGAGGGGGAGAGGGAGAGATGGAGAGAGATAGATAAGTATATAGGGAATGAGAGATAGAGAAGTAGAGAGAGAGAGAGAGAGAATGGTGAGATAGAGAGTAGAGAGGGAAGGAGAGAGTGAGAAATAAATATGGGGGGAGAGAGAGAGAAACACAAATGGAAGGAGGAAGGTTGGGAGATTGAGAGAGAGGGAGAGAGGGAGGGAGAGAGAGAGAGGAATGAGGGAGGGAGAGGTAGATATGGAGAGAGATATAGAGAGAGAAGTATATAGGGAAGGAGAGATAGAGAGGGGGAGGAGGGAGGGAGAAGTAGAGAGAGATAGGGAGGTAGGGAGGGGAGAGAGAGAGAGAGAGAGGTGAGATAGAGAGAGAGAGAGAGAGAAGGGAGGGAGAGAGATAGAGATAATTAGAGAGCGAAGGAGGGAGGGATAGAGGTAAAGAGAAGTGTGATAAAGAGAATGAGATAGAGAGAGGAGAGAGGAAGGAGGAAGGTGGAGAGATTGAGAGAGAGAGGAGGGAGGGTGAGAGATAGGTAGAGAGGGATAGGTTAGATAGAGAGAAATGGAGAGGGAAGGTGGGTGGGATGAAAGGAGGGAGAGAGAGAGAGAGAGGTTACATAAAGTGAAGTAGAGAGGGAAGGTGGGTAGGAGGAAGGAAGAGAGAGGGGGGGAGAAAGAAAGGGGGAGATAGAGAAAATTGGAGAGTGAAGGAGGGAAGGAGGAAAGGATGGAGCGATGAAGGGAGAGAGAAGTGAGATAGAATTATAGAGGGAAGGAGAGAGAATGTGAGAGAGAGGTCTAGAGAATAAGGGGTAAACAATGAGTGAGATAGAGAGAAAAAGATGATACAACTTGTTTATTACCTAAATTTGACCTCCTCATTATTGAGATTTGACATGTTGATTACTAAAATTTGGCTGTCTAAAAAATTGTAAGATCTTCCAAAAACTAGAATTTGAATTACAACTCCTAGAGATCTGAAACCACTCTCAAACATCCTAAAAATATATACATGAAATATAACTTAAATTAAATTTCAACTTTTACTTAAATAATTATTTCATGTTATTTTAAATTAAATTTCAACTTTTACTTAAATAATTATTTCATGTTATATAGTTTCTCTAAAAGATAACAAGAAGAGAAAAAAAGAGAAGAAAAAAATTTCAATGTAGACCAAAATATGAGTGTGTTATAATGTTCTCATGTTTTGGAAATGATTTTTTGAATTCAAAAAATGCACTTTTTTTTAAATTCAAACCATAATGTGAGCATGTTATACTGCGCTCACATTACTACCAACCCATAATGTGAGTGTGTTTTACTATAACATGCTCACGTTTTCACTATTTCGAGATGAAAAAGTGAAATAGCCACTTTTTGGCCCCTCATCTTTGTGCACCTACCCTAAATGAAGAAGGCTATAGGAAGCATCAGTATATATCTCTGCCATATATATATAATGCTTTATCATAAGGGGTTATAAATATTTGTATCATAATTTTATTTCAAGTTATATATAAATATAATTATGTTTTTCACAAATGGTTATACATTGCTATCATTTGAGGGTGTCATATACTCGACTTTTAAGGGTTTCGTGCACCTATTGTTTGGCCGACTGTGTGTATGTGTAAACTAAGGATGATAGGTAGAATGATATGTATGTATGCAACTATTTCTGAAGAAAATAATGATACATATGGATAATAAAATTACAATAAATAAACCATAAATCTAATTCATTTAAAAGTAAATGAACAATGTTATATGAAACATCAATTTATCTATCTCTGCAATATATATATATAGAATTTGAGGGAATCATATACTCGATTGTTAAGGGTTTATGCACCTATCTTTTTGTTGAATGTCTGTATGCATAAAGTAAGGATGATACATGGAATGATACTATAAAGGTAGGGGGACCAACCACACCAAGGCTCTAGGTCAGGGAGAGCTGAGAGCAGAGGGCTGCCCTATATTACCTCAAGCTAAGTGGGTGTTTAGGTCTATGATAGAGAATAAAGAGCACTCTCAAGTGCTTCTATCACTCTACTGATCTGACTGTTTGAATGGGACAAAATGAGCAAGTTTTTGGAACCCAACCCGTACCTCAGACAACTCTTTACCTGAGGACAACAACGTAGATTAGGGATGACAGTGCAGTGCACTGGCATCTCTCTAGGGCATTGGCATTCGTATGGCCAGAAAGTGGAGAAATACCATATGAAATACCAAAAAACCTACTTGTAATATAGCCAATAAATTTTAATGAACTGAACAAAATAAAAAAGTATAATAAATGATTATAGAGATGATAAAGGAGATAGACAGAATGAAGGTGACGAAGTCCAACTCACGAAGATTCCAACTCTCCAGCAAGTTCCACGTACACATACACATGCACATGGACAAAAGAGGAAAAATGTTGGGGTTGTATAGGGGTTTGCCTCAATCATACCCCCACTTTGGTGATTCCACCTCCATGGACAGCCAAATAGATAGAGAGAAATAGAAATATGATAAAGAAAGTAACACTGAATGAAAATGATACTAAACACTACAAGAGATAAAAAGCTACACAAATCCAACAACAAAATAAATAAAAGTGTTACCACCCTTGACCAAAGGCACTCAAGGCCAATGAGAGAGGAAAGTAAGCCCATAGCAATGGTAGAGTCGACGTAGCTGCAACAACACTGAAAGCATCCTCAGTAAGCTTCAAGCTGAATCTTTTGTGGTAGAGTACATAGGATGTTGTGATGTTGGAAATGTGAAGCTAGTAGTACAACAAGTAGCTCATCCGTATGAAGATGATCAAATTGGTGTGTAGAAGCTCAAGAATTGCCAAAAAGATCGTAGAAGATGGAATGAATGTGAAATGGATGCATTTGAAGATCAAAATGAGAGGGAAAGAGTCATTTTTGGGTTGGTTGGTCGACACAAAGGCATTAAATTTCATCCCAATGAGTAGTGTAACATCCCTGCAGACTTTAGAGGTAGGAATCTGTTAGGTATGGCAACACATCGTGCAGACGTCCGCACGTCGCGCTCATGTACCCAACAAAAATTCCCCCACCGACACAAAAGATAGGTGCCAAGTGGATGCATTGCGAATGGGTGATGTGGAATTCTCTTAGTCGAGTTTTATTTTCTAAGGTGGAGGGATGCATAAGGGGAATTTGCAAAAGGGGTGCAAATTCACTCCTATACATTTTTCCCCCACTTTAGCGAGCATGAGTGTCAATGAATGTTTGGTAAAGTAGATTGAAGAGTTTAGAAATGTATATTTGAACTGTCGAGGAAGTAGACTGCAATCTAGCGAGCTTAAAAGAACAGGGTAGGAAAATAACTCCACAGGTACCCTCTCCTAAAGAGATTCAAACAAAGGACTCTATAGATCCTTAGAACTGCATAATTCAGCAAAGTACACCCAAGGCCCGCAGACCAACGATGGACAAATCTTGCAGGATGCAAGCACTTCACAGGCCCTTAGACCTACAAAGAAGGCACCCCACAGGTACTCTCTCTTGAAGGAATCCCAGTTTAAGGGAACTTCGTAGAGTCAGACTGGAAAGCAACTTCATAGGCGCACCTACAAAGCAACATGCTAATCTGAAAATAAAACATTTTAGGAAATAAAAAGTAGTCACATAGGCAGACAAGCAGAAAATCACGCAGACAGTCAAAAAATTGAAGGAAGAGCTTTTCAAAGGGCTCCCTTGGGAACCCTTCAAAAGGAAAGGCGTCCACTCAAGGGGTGTCTTGTTTGAAAGTGTAAGAGATTTTTTCACAAATCAATTCAACATCAATGAATCCTTTCAAAAGATGTTCACTTCATCAAGGAATTTGAAAGAAGAAAATTCCCCCTCACAAGGGGAAGGTCAAGGATTCTCCTACAGGAAAATTTGCTCCCTCCTCGGAGGAACGTTTTTCAAGTTCTTTCTTTATGAACCTATTACAAAGGAAACAAGTTCCGCTAGGGGTCCTTGTTGATGAATGCATTTTTTGAAAAATGTTTTGAAAGGATTTTTGAGAAAAGATTTGTTGGCCACCAAATGCATTTTTTGAAAATCGAAGCGACATGATATCCCCCCCTTAGGATGATGTGTGTTGGACGCAGAGGCACATGGCATCCTAAGGAGAGAAAAGAAAGAATGAAAAAAGTGATGTTGTGCCCCGCGGAACATAGCAAGATGTAACTCTGGTAATGTTTTCAAGCACGCGAGGGAAAACACATAAGCACCACAACATCACAAAGCAAGCATGAAAGATAAGAGAACAACAATATAAAGCAAAACAGTAACATCCTGATCAAGAGACATAGGGGCGATCTAATATTTTAGGGTCAGAGCTTCCCATAAATATATATAAGTATAATAATAGTATATAAATGAAATTTCATCAACCCCCTACTATATCAAACCATATGAAGAATGCACGAGAAGACAAAATAAAAAATAAAAAAATTGGGTCAACATGGAAGGGAAGTATAAATGCCCCCAACACTTTGCATCATCCCCAATTGTCAAAAATCAATACACATAACAAAGGAAGAATGATGCAAAAAATAGAGGAAGTTGTACAACACATAACACTCATGTATCCAAGCACCTATGAGGGTTACAAGGGTCATCCAAGAACACATAAGGAAAGTACAGGGGAAAAACACACACACACACACACACTCTACACTATAGGTAAAGAAGAGGCGCCCCCTAGCACTCATCAACCAAGAGTTAATCAACCTCCCAATATAGATCATTATATGGGGAATTCGAATGAGTCTGCAAAGGAAAAATATCAAGGGGGGAACCCTTCGACCCCCCCACAACAAGAGCCAAGGAAGAAGGCCCCTTGAGGTCTTCTCCACTCATCTCCTATGGGGTAAAGTTCAATGACTTCACAAAGATCATTGAAAGGTTCGAGACCTCGTCCAAAGAGTTAAACATGCACTTCAAAGGAGTACCATGTGTTGCCTTAATAGATGAGGGAGGCAGTGCCCGAGATTCACTTCTAGGCTCACCAAGTGACTCAGGAGCATTGACAAACTTTGGGGACACTAGAAATTATTTTGTCACTAGGAAAACACATGCTAATGCAGAATCACCCTCTAAAGAAGGTGGACTCCTCTTTCGATCCACATTGCTAGTGGGGTCATCCTCCATCTTTCATTTTGTCGGAGGATGTGGGATCCCCACAGATGAGGCACAAGGCACAGAGGAGAAGGAAAAGACCACAACAAACACCACCAATGTGTTCGACATGTCCATGGAATTTGAAAATGATGAGATTTATAGGAGGGACATTAAGAGAGGTAGCTCAACCGAAGGAGCAATAAACACCTGCACCCTCTTGGGGTCAAGAATGTTTATGCTCACAGCAGGAGCTGGAAGTAGCACCAAGGTTGACGGAACTAAAACAAAGAGACGAGAGAGAGGAAACAACATCAGGCCCTAAAACAAGGGTGGTTGACTCCCCTTCCTTCCTCTATAGAGCGGCCTACTCAACAGCCAGATCCTTTCATCGACACTTGTCCTCATGTGTAAGGCAGTTCCTGTGACTCTAGGAGCTAGAGGTCGGAAGATGGGATGGAACAAAGTACTCTTGCTTGGCCATCGGAGTGTCCATCATGACCATTTCCAATGGAGGGAGAAACTCCTAGATGGGAGCATGAGGGAGAGATTGAGATGAGGTTGGAGCAAAAACGATGGGATTTGGCTCTAACGCCTTGGCGACGGGCCTCTTCCTATTCACTTCCTTGGGAGTAGGAGTGGTAGGAGGCCACAGAGGCTAAGACATATAGGAATCCCCATGGGGACCCTTCCTGTTGCCATACAAGTAGGGTCAAGGTCCCAAAGGCAAGGTAGGAAGGTCAAATATCTAAATCTTAGCTTTACGCCAAGTCGGTACCATCAAACTTCTTATGCAAAAACCAGGAGTAATCACCCAAAGCTCCTCTTCAAGATGGGAGGCAGAGGCAATGCCTTGAGGACGGGAAGGCTTCTCCTTCCCCTTCCAAGAGGAGGGGGAAACTTGTTGCGCCATCAAGTGAGTCACTTTCGGCTATCCTTTTCCCCTAGTTTTATACTTTACGTAATTTTGATAAAGCAGGTTTGTTCTAGAAGGGAGTGGACTGACCGAGGTGGGCCATAAATGATCCAAGGAATAACCCCCATAGGATACCAATGGTTGATATCCAATGTCATGCATCACATGCACAACACCTTCGTGGGAGAACTTCAAACATTTGTGAATGACAGAAGTGATTTTGTTCACAAAAGCTAGTCACAGGGTGCCCAACTTCACCCTGAACAAATTAGATTCTGGAATGACATCAAATGTTGTATCCACATCCCTAGGTCCAACTAGGACAGAAAGAGTTATAAAGCCATACGATGGCAAAGAGAGACCATCATGCATACATATGATAGATTTTGTTTTCTCATATTCCTCCCTCTATAACGAATTTAACCATAACATCTCTTTCGTAATAACATTCTCCCCACTCACGGGGTCAACCAAGACCCTTGTCTCAATGTTTCCATTAAGGCAAGTAGGAATGTATAGAGGTGAGGGCTTATTATTCAGAGGCAATTCCTACGAGGTGAAAGTCACATCTGGCGAACCATTCGCAGGCTGTGGGGGAGGAGTAATTGAAACCATATTAACATACACCAAGGGTTGAGGCGAAGCATCAGAGGGTTTAATAATCAAGTTTTCATAATGGGACGGGAATGGGTTTGTGTAGATCTACAACTTGCTATTGGCCTTCACTATCGACTTATTTGTGTTTTGCTTCTTCCCATCGAGATGGATGGTATCTTCATCGATGTGATCCTGTATCTCATGATGCAGGCACATGCAACACTCGGTATCATGCCCGTTAACACGATGGTACTGACAAAAATCATTCCCATAATACCAATCAAGATAGTGCTCCTTCAAAGGTCAGGGATTTTCCAAAGTTATGATCTTATCCTTCAATAACTTTTGTAGGATAGAAGAATAAGATTTAGCTAACTTCGTAAAGTTTCTATTGCATTTGAGGTTGTGATCATTAGTCGCATTGATTACATTCGCAACAGCTTTACCTTTTCTTCAAATAGAAACAATAGACTTTCCTTCAGAACGGGATCGTGAGGAAGATCCCCCGAATAGAATCACCATTTGTTGATACTCTTGCAATGCGGCACACAGATGCATGAAAGAAGGGTATTTCATTAGGGAAAAATTCTCCTATGAGGCTTGTTGTAGGTTACTTATGAATACCTTTTGCACATCTAAGTCAGGAAATGGGTATGAAATTTGCAAAAAGAGCGCTTGGTATCACGCTATAAAGTCAGTTATCTTCTTGTTTTCTCCCTGCTTACATTGGACGAGATCCAAGAAGGTCATCTTTGGACCGATGTTAGCCTAGAATTGATGAAGAAACTGGTTGACAAGCTAATCAAATGAGAATATAGAATTATCAGGCAAGAAATAGTACCACTCAAGTGTTGTGTCTTTGAGAGATCTAGGGAAGATTTTTACCATTAGAGCATCATGATGAAATAAATTTCTACACATGGCATTTAAAGCTAACACATGTGTTTGTGGATCCCCTTTACCACCATACTTTTCAAACTTAGGAATCTCCATCCCCTGTGGGAAAGGAGTACTCAAGATCGCCACCGACAATGGACTATGTTAAAAGAAAAGTTGGAAGATAGGTTGGGCAGAGGCTTGAGAGAGGCTCACCAAGTAGTTTTGCATCCAACCCATGTTCTAAAGAAGAGCATTCAGAATAGGGTTAGAGGATGAAAAAGGCCCAGTGGAACCTCCCCCAGAACCACTACCGCCAACACCACCTCTAAAACCACCACCGTGACCATCGTCGAAGCCACCACCACTAGTAGGGCCTTCACCAGATCCACCTCCACTACCGAAGCCACCACCATGACCTCCACCAAAGCCACCGCCACCAGCACCACTTCCGTTGTTGAAGCCACCACCACTCATTCCATCGGAACCCCCACCACTAGGGGTAGTAGGAGGGGTGAAGCTGAAAAAAAGTGGTATTCTACTCGCCTTGATAGTAGGGGGCTTCTAAGAGGAATAGGAAATGTTGATCGAGGGGCCCATTTTGGCCATGCATATAAACATGGTAGGCATCGGGACGCCTATTTTTCTCTCATAAGCATCAAGCAACTCTCCTCAGGTAGTACCCGACCTAGTGCTATATGAAAGAATGTATGCTTCGGTCAGATCAGTAAGGCCATGTAAGAATTATATACCTATTTGATCCTTTCCTAATATATATCTCACCTCGCTAGAAATTCTAGCGGCTCTCATCATATTCTATGCTTTCTCCAAATGATTCACGAGGTCCAACAACCTCCTGTCCAATGCCAAAATATTTTCTACAGGAATATGAACAGCATCATCCTCATCCACAGAAAAAGTTGTAGGGGATGCTAGAGGAGTGGGAGCATGAGTGGTCTCGTCTATGAAACCCATCTCGTCTGTAAAACCTGTAGAAAAACTACTAGTAAATCCAGTAGTAAAATCGGAAGTGAGCTTAATATTTTCCATTGGTAAGTGTCACACAATTCTTCTAACCACATACTCGAAGGTCGTAGACTGGGTTGTGATGCTCATAAAACTTCACAGCGCCTAGGTTTACAAAAGTCACCAGGTGTGAGGGAAAAAGTCTCAACACAAGTGAATGGATAGACGTTGTTCACATCGGGTTCACCAAAATGTAAAGGTAGGGGGACCAACCGACCAACCACACCAAGGGTCTAGGTCACAGAGAGCCAAGAGCAGAGGGCTTCCCTATCTTACCTCAAGCTAAGTGGGTGTTTAGGTCAAGGATAGAGAATGAAGAGCACTCTCAAGTGCTTCTATCACTCTACTAATCTGATTATTTGAATGGGACTAAACGAGTCAGTTTCTAGAACCTGACCTGTACCTCAAAAAGCTCTCTGCTCGAGGACAATAGCACGGATCAAGGATGACAGTGCGGCACGCTGGCGTCTCTCTAGGGCGCTAACATTCGTATGGTCAGAAAGTGGTGAAATACCGTATGAAATACCAAAAAACCTACTTACAATCTATCCAATAAAGTTTAATAAACTGAACGGAATAACAAAGTACAATAAATGATTATAGAGATGATAAAGGAGATAGAGAGAATGAAGGTGGCGAAGTCCAACTCACTGAGAGTCCAGTTTGCTAGCAAGCTCCATGTACACGTACACCTACACACAACTAAGAGAGGAAAAATGTTGGGGATGTATAGGGGTTTTCCTTAGTCAAACCCCCGCTTTGGTGATTCCACCTCCACAGACAACCAAATAGATAGAGAGAAATAGAAATATGATAAAGAAAGTAATACTAGAATGGAAATGGAACAGAACACGACAAGAGACAAAAAGCTACACAAATCCAACAACAAAATAAAAAAAAGTGTAACCACCCTCGACCAAAGGCACTCAAGGCCAATGAGAGAGGAATGTAAGCCCACAACAATGGTAGAGTCAACACGACAGCAACAACGCTGAAAGCAACCTCACTAGCACCAAGCTGAAGCTTTTGTGGTAGAGTCCGTAGGATGTTATGATGTTGGAAATGTGAAGCTAGTAGTGCAACAAGTATCTCATGTGTATCAATATGATCAAATTGGTGTGCAGAAGCTCAAGAATTTCCAAAAAGATCGTAGAAGATGGAATGAATGTGAAATGGATGCATTGAAGATCAAAATAAGAGGGAAAGAGTCATTTTCAGGTCGGTTGCTCAACATAAAGGTGTTACATTTCATCCCAATGAGGAGTGTAACATCCCTGCAGACTCTAAAGGAAGGCATTTTCAGGGACGGAAGCGCATTGCGCAGACGTCTGCGTGTTGTGCTCATGTCCCCAACAAAAATTCCCCCACCGACACAAAAGACAGGTGCCAAGTGGATGCATTGCAGATGGGTGATGTGGAATTTTTTAGTTGGGTTTGATTTTCTAAGGTGGAGGGATGCAGAAGGGGAATTTGCAAAAGGGGTGCAAATTCGTTCCTATATAGATACGTATGTATGGAAATGATTCTGAAGAAAATCATGATACATATGAATAACAATCATACATTGAACTGTTTATATGCATACATAATCATATTTAATAGCTTTGAAATACACATATTGTGGAAGTTGCAACAGGTGTGTGAAGAATTTTGCAAGAGCTCTCTTCAATTAGTCTTTAACAAATGTCTTAAACTAAAACTCAAAAATTTGAGTTATGAATAAGGCTAGCTTGCAACACACATTTGTAGTGACTTGTATAAATAAGGGTAAACTAACTTGTATAAATTTGAAAAGATAGGTGCAAGTGGATATTTTTGAATTATTAGAGGGAATTTGAGGCTGCATTGTTGGAATTAATGGTAGAAGTGATATAGATTGGGCTATGAATGGTACGAATAAATGTGATTTGAGAGGTTAGAAATTATGGTTGGAAAAATTAGTTATAGTGTGATTTGAAAGGTGATTTTAGAAATTTGAAATTGTTTTTTGTTTTAATATAATTTTGTTAGGATTAATTAAATATCAAATATAATTATGAAATATGGTTGAAATAGTGAGTCGTTATTTTGTAAAATTGTATTGCATAGTGAGCCTGAGAGTTGGTTTTCAATTTTTGTAGGGTAAATTTGTAGAAATACTAGTATAGTTGGACATGGTGGAACAATAAGTTTGTCAATCAGGGATGAATAATGGAATATTTTATTTGAAATATGTTCAAATATATTTCCAAGTTGGCCAGTTATCAAATCTATGGTGGTTGAAATGTAAATGGGTTTTGTACATGTCAACTCAATTTTAATGTATTGGTGCATATATAATGCAAATAAATATACCTATTTGCATTCAACTAAATTTGGGAAGGTGGAAAGTATTTACTCTACCATTGATTAGATATTTTTGATTTAACATGTACTTGTCATATTATATTACAATAGTTGTTTAAAAAAATTGGTTCTTTCATTGTTATATTGTGGGGCCTAGGTTGTTAGCTCCTATCCCCATGATAGGAGCCTTCTCCACCATTAGGTCCTCTCCCTTATACTATTAAATTCTTGTTTAACTTTTCCTTATGCTTCTTCCATGGTATTTCCCTTTCATTCTCTTACACCGTGTAGATTCGTTATCCTCTTGCACAAGTGGTGAAAATGAGCCAACATTTTTGTTGACTAATTTATCAGGAAGGGTATCTTTTATTTTAATTTTCATACCAAGGGTGATTAATTCAAATTTTGGCATTGAAACATATCATTGTTCAAATTTTTTTCCTTGATATTGCTCCTAACTTTCATTAAGAACATCCATTGCAAATTCCTAGTGAAGAAAAATGATGTTTTATTCATTTCCAAAACTTCTCTTTCATTCTCCTACCCATGGTAATCAAGTAGTGTCTAAATTTTTAGAATTTCAATATTTATTTCCCCTTTGTTTGGTTTCTATTTAATCTTGTATCTTGATTTCCTTTTCAAAATTATGTTGATCTTTTGAATCACCCTTAAGAATTTTTTTTATTTTGTTGTGTAATGGCTAAAAGTAAGGCATTTTCCTTATATTTCTATGTTTGAATCTTTCAATGTTATGGTCTTTGAAGCCAACGTGCATGACACATTAAAGTAAATTATCTTTATATATCAAATTCAACACAATGGCATAAGAAATATTATAAACCCTTTATCATTTTTACTATATTTTAACGTCTAATGTCTATGTCGGTCTTTATGTTGGTGTAAATGGGTATATTTCCTAAGAAATTACTTAGTGGGGTCTTATTTACATGTTAATTCCACTTAAGTCCTAGGTATATTTAATGATTAGATAAGATTTTAGCTTTTTAGCTTTTATTAAATATTAGTGTCCTAGCTGGGTCATTTAATTTGAGTCATATCATTTAATTATGGCACACTCATTTAATGTTGGTACTAAATCACCTTTGCTTATATAAGAAAGTTATTGTACACATTGTAGATACCTCATCATTATATTTCATAGATCTTAATATCAAGCAAGCTCATATTCTCTCATACTCTCTTGTAGAAGGTTGCAATTGTTTTTTGCAGGTAGTCTTAGGCTTGAGCCATATTTCAATCCCTTCATGGTGTCAAAGCAATCCTTGAAAATTCCTTATTTGATTTGATGGTAGATCTATTGTCAATGACAGATTTTGGTAAATTTTAGTAAAGTTGAGTATGCTCTTTCCTTGCACCCGATGGTGATTTGAGGAATAAAAAAATGGAAAAAACACTAGTTGTGGAGGGTTCTATTTTGTGGGTTTTATTATAGGTGAATTTTGGAGCATGTTGGAGGTAATATAGTTAACCATTGAGTCTAAGGCATCTGAGAAAGTCAATACTGGCTTTAATTTCATCAAAATATGATATATTTTACCAAATTTATATGGGTTTCAAGTTGGGAGGTTGTTGCCAAATCTGAGAGGTAGCTAATTTTTTAGAGCATTTTGGGCAAAAATC
Source organism: Sequoia sempervirens (assembly GCA_007258455.2). NCBI lineage: Eukaryota > Viridiplantae > Streptophyta > Pinopsida > Cupressales > Cupressaceae > Sequoia > Sequoia sempervirens. The sequence goes on from VDFB02000020.1 coordinate 33,451,925, forward strand.
AACCTTTCTATTGAGTTTAGAATGCCCAAAAACCTTAAGAATGATTTTCAAATCATTGAAATCAAAGACTTTACCTTGAGCCCTTAGACATTTTCAGTGGTACCGTTACAAATTTTTGTGTGGTATGGATCCATACATTATGTACACCTCGTAGAAAGTCATATGTTGCAGGAGGTACAGTCAATAGAGGTATGATAGGGTATTTTATGCAGACTATTTTGCTACTAGCACAATATTTGTGTCATCCTTTGTCTATGGGTATAGGTCACATCACTGTCACAAGTACGATTTTGCCAAAATTAATTGACTATTGGAGTTTTTTTTTAAATTATATTTTATTCGACAGGATAAATTTTTTTGGCACCCAATTTTTTATTCGTTGACTAATAGTCCTATGGATGCTTAAGCTAAAACAAGTGAGGCTTAACCCTAGGAGGCATGCGGTAGCCACCACAAGGGTTTTGCCTCTATATCACTGTCAAATCATGACTCACTTGGAGACGAGTATTTTCTAACTCCTACACCCACTATCCTATTGGTGAATTGGTGTGCTTGGCATTCACACCCCATTTTTTTTTCTTTCAAAATAGGGTCCCCCCTTCTTCTGTGTTGTTTTCTCTCATTCTTTCCTTGTCTTTTGTTTCATTCTATTCCCTTTTTTCTTTTTCTCCTTTTTTTCCTTTTCTTTTTCCTTCTTTCCTTCTCCCTTTCTGTTTCCCCTTTCTTTTGGGTGTCTTTTTGGGTTTTGGTATTTCAAGTTAATCCATACTAGCATGCCAAATGGATTGAACCTGATCTCCAAGGTCCTTTTATCACTCTATGTTGGTTGCCACCAATTTGGACTTTCACATATTAGGGTGTTCATCAAAGCGAACTCCCAATCTCAAAAGCTTGACGACAACAATGTCTTGTCACCTTGGTCACCAAATAAATTACATCCATCAGGTGTATTTATTTCACTAACAGGGAATCAAGTGATTCAATAATGGGGTTGTTGTAATTTGTGGAGTGGGTTTATAGGTAAAAGACAAGTCATTTCTTCATTCACCATACGTGATTGAAGTGATTTATGAGCTTTGCAACTTCCAAACCCCTCCTCTACAATTGATGGTGTCCATGCCCTTCCACCATTATTTATGCATTTGTGATGGTTCATTGTTCATTCATAGGCACTCATTTTTTGTGTTGTGTATGTGTGGTCTCGTGCTCACTCATTTTTTCCCTTGTCCCCGTGCATTTTTCTTCTAGTTTTTAATCGTGATTTCTCTCTCCATTTCGTTTGATTTTGTGGTTCTTTTCTTTGTTTTGGAATCTTTGTTCTTTTATTTTTTTGATCAATTCAGTGCTCTTCCTTTTTATTTGTTCCTTCTTTTTCTATTTTTTCCTTTGTTTTTCTTTGTTTCCTTTTGTTTTCACTTGTCAGCATTGTCGAATCAATTTTTTCCCTAATGCACCGATTGAGGATGTTTATGATGTCATTGAATTGAGCATCAAACTTCTCCCTTAGTTCTTCCTGCATTAGTTCTTTTGGGTGATTTTGGATTTCAATTATCAAGTGTCAAAATTTTGGTTTATTCTTTAACCACTTGTGTGTTATGCATTAGACCAAATTCTTGATGCCCAATAATTGACTATTCTCTACCTTAGAGTTTTCATACTCAAATTTTGGTTGTTGAGTATTAGTTATCATGATTATGGTTTACTTATCAAATCATTAGAGGTTAAGTTGTAAGCTTGATACCCAAAACCCAACCTCTAAGCCTTATTGAAAAGCCTATGTTTTTAATTATTTTCAAAGGTTGCTAATCGGATGTATCCTTTTTTATTAAGTTCTTATTGAGGTACAAGTTAAGCAACATCATCAAATCTCAACACTTGATACCTTAAAATAAAAGTCTCTATTGAAAAAAATTAAGTGCATTGGGTTCTATTAGTCATAAGTTTATTTCAAATCATGTTTTGGTAAAATCTTAAGTTAAAACAATAAGAAATTTAGGCATCAGATGTTGGAAGTAAGTCATACCAAATCCTAGACAAAAGCTAAGTGAAATGCCTAATCCATGACCCTCGAAAGCCCTAAAAAAAAATTTGGATGTCATTGATCGGAACTTCCTTTAACTCATAGAGTTCTTACAAGAAAGAAATAAGCCATACACCTCAGTTCTGACTCTCGAAGGGTTTTAACCTAGTATTGAGTATCACTAGTCGGTGATTCTTCTTAATTTTTAAGTTTATTATGAGCAAGAGGCAAACCATAACCTTGACTCCCAATGGAATGCAAACTAAGAGTAGGCTTTAAGGTTTTTCCAATATTATTTAGACTCCCTTCATTCATGTTGTTTTAGCTCCTTAGTAGGATATCGAGGTTAGGCCCGAGGCCCAATCCCCAAAAGGGCTTGTTTTTCCTTAGATATTATTTTAACAAGCTACTACTTTATATTCTATGTTTTTTATCAATTTGTAGAGCTTGGTTAAAAGGTTTGTTATCTTCTTAGAAGTATTTACTATGGATTATTTTGACACATGGTGTTTCATATGTATGAGATATTCCAAATGATCCCATAGAAATGAAGTACTAGTACAAAGGTTACCACCCTCCATCAAAGATGTTCTATCCCTATATCAAAATTGGAGACACTAATCTAGAACATGTGGACATAGATGAATTTAAACTAAGGATTTATAATGAAGAAACAGGGACATGTGCACCCACTGCATTAGCTAATTCAAGTCTAGTGGAGGTAGCTTCCTTCTCAGTAACCATACAGTCTCCAGAGTTGGTACTAACATGTGCTCACTATTATGACCACAAAAATATAAGGATAATTGGATCAGACAGAGAGGTAGTGTTGGATGTAAGTTCAGATGTTATTGAAAGAGTGTTCACAATCCCTGCCTCTCCCCAATATGAGGCTATGGATATGAAGAAAGTAGTGGAATATTTTGAGAACCATGAGGCAAGCAACCTCAACCTCATCAACAACCAAATGCTACTTAATCCTGGGAAGATAGAAATCAATATGGCCAAGCTACAACACAAGAGTGAATTCCAAGAGGATATAAAGGAATTAATTGCATTACTACGTAGAGTGTTTATGTAACCTCATGCTAGGGACTTCTACCCATGGATGGTCAATTTTATCTTGACCATTTCTAATACTAAGTGCAAGAAGATTTATTGGCTACCCTAATCAGTAATCGGTGATACCATACACGAGCAATTGAAGAGGCTTCTCCAAACCACCAAGTTCTACATGACATCATACTTGGTGTATTCATTGGTTGCTCAAGTCACTTTCCCAAGGTTGAATAGATTAGGTTCCCTCTAGCTTTGGGAGGTAACCATTTATGAACATTATCCTCAGTTGAATTTGGAGGATAGTTAAACCCATTTCTATTTTGTTAATGAAAATTTTATGTTTGCAATGATTAGAGATTTGGAGGGAGATTTCTCCAAAATAATCTCCATTTAATCCATGATTAAGCTTAAAATATGGGGGAACTGGTACATTTAGTTCGAAAAACCTTTACATACATTAGAGTTTTTAGCTTTCGTAAATCTCCATATAAATTACCAAAGTATCCACCTAACAAGAATGATACTATTGGAGATTTGTTGGAAAGTGATAGAAATGCATAAATTGATAGCCAAAAAGCACAAGTCTGGGTATGCTTTCCCAATAAAACTTGGATTATATTCATGTTCCTACATACAAAATGCTAAGACTGTAGAATTAGAATTGATAAAGTACTCTCTTGAAATTTATAATGACCCAAGGGGCCGGTTTCACCCAATTAGGAAGATAAGTACGGTCATAGGCTCCTTCTTCATATATGAGCCTCCAATTGAAGATCTTTGGGCCAACTACAGGGAAGAGTTTGAAGTAAGAATGAAATATTACTATTGATTGTCAATCATTTTGATAAAATCTTGCACAAATGCCTAAGTATCTAAGGAATTAAAGGAATGCAAGGTGATGAAGGGTACTTTCCTTACAATCTGAAACTCACAACAACAACAAACAATTGCACAAACAAAATGCAAGAAGGAAGCAAAGATTTTCTGTTATCACTAAAATGAAAATAAAATTACAACATTACAATTGACAACATATGGGCTTTCTGATTACATAAATCTGCAAATCTACAAATCAAAGCCACAATCCACTCTTCTCTACCCCCTCCATGTAGCCCCCTTCACATCCTTTATCTGGAATGTGTAACCACCCTGGAATCCTCTGGAAATTGTAACTCCCACTCCCTAGATATTTCAGTATTTTATTCAATTTTGTAGTGCAACTTTGTGAGGTCATAACTTCCAATTTGACTATTGGATTTTCAATTATAATACCTTTTTTGAAAATTTCTCAAGAAGATGCTTGGGTACTCAAAGGTGGACTACTTTGGTTTTCTTCCAATTTTTGGGCCCATCCGGAGCCTCTAAGGGCCTCAAATTTGAATTTGAATATTTTAACATGATTGTTGGAAATTGAAATTTTAATATCTCGCAAATGAAAAATGATATTGAAGTGATTTCTTCAACATTGGATTCAATTCGCCATTCAGGCAGTCTATGTAAGATTTTGTATCCAATCGTGCATAAATGCAAACTTATTAAAAATAGTAACCCTACCAAATTTAGCCCTTATTGAAAAGAAACATTTTTTTGGGTGATGCAAGATTTCTCTTACACCTTGGATGCTCCTACATCACAAGGTGTTTATACTCAACCAATATTCAATGAATATTGTTCTATAGAAGAAGATGACAATATTAGAGGAAGGGTGACTAATGTCAAGGCTCACTCTTTGAAATGGCTTAAGTCTTCTTTTCTAATGATGGAGCTGCCAAAGCCTACAAAATCCTCAAAATACAAAGCAGGTGAAGGATCCTACGTAGAAACAACCAAGACCCAAAAGGATTCATCTTCTAAAGTTGCAGGATATAAGAGAAAAGAGCAAGAAATGATCGAAAGTGGTTCAAGTGAAGAGGACGTTGAAGAAGAAGAAAATTTGGTAAGAAGAAAGAGGACAAGAGTGACCATCCAAGAAAAAGCTACTCAGAAGGAGGTTCCTCAAACTTATTCCTCCACTCCTCCACACGAATCCCCTTTACCTTCACCTCCTCCTTCTCTGATGTCACCACATGATCCTCCTCCATCTCCCCCTCCATCTCCTCAACCTTCAGCTCCACTTTCTCCACCTCATGAGTCTACTTCACCCACTCATCCTCCACTCCCAACTTTTCCTCCATGCAACCATTCTCTTCCTTCCTCTCGAGAAAATGAGCCACCAGTTGAAGAAGGGGAGGCTCAAAATAAGACAATCCCAAAATTAGTGTTGGAAGATGGTGAGATTCAAAAAGAAGTCTCTACTGAAGAAATAATGACAGAAGAACATTCAGAGTAGGAAGTGGACCAAATTAAAGAAGTTCAGGTTGAATAGGTCTAGGGAGAGCAAGAAACAAGAGCTGAAATGGAGAAAAGGGAGATTGAGAAAGCTAACTTAGAAGGCTCCCACATAGAAATTATCCCCTCTCCCCAGAGAAATGTTTCCTCCAATGTGCCTATCTAGCTTAATCACATAATTTAAAGGAGATAGAGGACATATGTGGAAGGTATCTCAGGGTAGAACTTAAACATATTATTATATACCTTTCAATATCTGGTAAAGAGAAAGAAAAGTGCAAAAATAATATCCACAGTCAGCATGGATGAGCAAGGAAATATAATAACTCAAATATCCATCCCTTTGATAGATAAGGTCGAATCAGAAATGAGGTTTGATGACTACTAGATCAGGCAAGTCGATCTGGGTATACAAACAAGGGAAGGAGAGCAGCAATCTCTCCATATGTATGTCTTTTTTCTATCCTAAAAGGAATGCTAAAAGATGAGAATACAAATGAGGATCTTAAAGCTCAAGTGGCCCAATTGGCATCTTTCATCACCAATTTGATTGGACCAATGGATGTAGCTAATCTTGAGCCCACCGTGCAAGCTACACTAAAAGGAGGGGTTAGACACTCTAATCCAGAGGGATGGATTCCAATAGTGGAATAGAGGAAATTTGATTTTTTGGCCTTAGCTAATAGGGCTCTAAGGAATACAATAAATTCATATCATTTCATTAGTGATGAGGATACTCTATCTTAATAAATTTAGGTGGGGATAGATAAATAATTATTGTTCTAGGGGGATTACATCCTAATTTTGCATAAAATAAAGACAATTCCTACAAAAGATCTTATCAAGGTTGCAATGATTACAAAAAAGATCAAGACAAACTTCTTGAATGGTTGAAGGCTACACAATTGAGGGTCAAAATATTAAATAAGTGTAGAGCCAAGTGAAATAAAAATAGAGGTCTAGCTAAATAGGCTTTGACCAAGATTCAACAATTTGTTGAGGACTTGGATTGTGCATTTTGGTAAACACCTGCTTTAGAAAAATCTCTTACTAAAATAATAGAATAATTAAAGAAACTAATGTATGTTCAAGTTACCCAAGTGGAAATCGAGAAGATGATGAATGCAAAGACAAAGCTTCACTAATTCTGGGAAGAGTTAACTACTTTTTTCAGTTTGCAAGAACAAATGAAGAACTCGTCCTTTAATCAGAGAATAAAACTTCAATATCACTAGGGCTCACTAATGGAGAAGACGAACAAAGTGATCTCTGCCTTCACTGATATCTTCTCCAATTAACTAAAGTCAAAGTTCCCAATTTTATCTTATTTTCAAATAAATTTTGTAATAAATCAATCCCCATGCTATAATACCAAATATAGAGTTTTATATTAGTTTACTTTCAGTTTTCTTTTTAAATTTATTTATTTTAGGTTTAATTAGTCTAAGAACTAAAACTGAGGTGCATTAGTTAGCTTTTAGTTCTATTTTAGTTAAACTCAATCAATTATGGGGTGCTAAAGTTACTTTTAGTTAGCTTTTGTTTTATATCCATAATTTATGGAACTCAACGTCTTATATATTTTTTTAATGCTAGATCATTCTAAAGGATTCGATTTTGATGTATTATTGCATGATAAACTTATATATTCTTAGTGTGGGTTTCTTATTGACTTTGTGAAAAGAAAATTTTGATGAATCAAAGGATTATGCCTATATTGCATGCATCTCAATCTACTGTATTGGTAATAGTATAACTATTTTAGCTTTTCTGAGTTGAAAAAATTAATGGAATCTCATATGTTATTCTAAAATCAAGCAATATTTTACCTCACATATGTGTATATTTGATGGCATTTTGATTTGATGAAATTTAAAATCTTGTGTTTGGTTGTATTTCCCTGGAAGATTGCATTATTGTTGACAACAATTGTGTGAATGGCTATTTGCTTTAAAAATGGTCTATGAGATTTCATTTAAATATTCAGAATTAATTAATAAAATACGCTTTGTCATTGTCTATTTAATTTAAGCATTCATTTTAATTCTTCCTTTTTACCTTGAATCTTTTAACTTTTTCTTTTATAATCAATTTGAAATAATTGAAAATGAGTATTTAATTGATATGAATCTGCTATAAATTTGAACATGAAATTCATTTCTTAAGTATTTGATTTATTATTTTCAATTGCATGTTAGTAATATCATTTCTAGAAAATATAACAACCCAGGTCCCTTGTTGAAATACATTAATAAAGATCACTTTACTATCCTGCACAGTCAAGACCTGACTATCAAGGAACATTGGAGTATTTTTTCTAATTTTCAAGAGAAGTAATAACTCATTATTTCTTAGCAAGTTGAATGTGCTAACACCACCCTCAATAGAACTGGCGCTAGAAGGAGGGCCTGAACATTAGCCAAATTGGAAAATATTATTTCCTTCTCACTTGAAAGACTCCAAAGAGTCCCCAGATCTTCTCTTAACAAAGGAAATTTTATGGAACTATCTCAGCACTAGAAATAGAGAAGTAATAGAGGAAAGATAAGAGGTGAAACAACAAATCCTATAGAAATTCCACATAATCCTGATCATTGAAATTTACTTATAAGACCAACCTCACCCTCAATTACAACGATTGCTACATCACCACCCCTTAGGATGGCCTTTTTCATAGTAAATGAGAGTTCCCTATTGAACATAGAAGGGGCTCTACATGAGCTACCTAAGAACCCAATTTTTTTTTGTCCCAAGTATATATACGGTGAATCCAAGACAGTAGAAGATCATGTGAAAACCTTCAAATAAATTTGTAATAGGGCTCAAATAGGTCATAAGGACATAGTTTTAAATTTCTCCCATATTCATTAGGATATTTTGCATATAGTTGATACCTGAACCTTCCTATAGGAACTATGACGACATGGCTAGATCCAAAAACTAAGTTTACAAATCAATATAAGGTATTTATGGATCTTGCCACTCTATATCATCAGTTTGTGTCTTGTAGGAAAGAACCAAATGAACCCATTAACAATTACAACACTAGGTTCTGCACAACTTATAAGAGATTGGGAAATCCATATCTTATGCTTGAATTGGTCATTGTGCAAATATATTTCAGATTGTTAGATCCTCTTACTAGCATATTCTTGAGGAGATTACCTAAAGGAAGTAGATATAATTTAGATAAGGTATACAATGATTCAATCATTTTTTTTCACTAGATGGATCCCCAAGCTAGCAACCCTTCTGGAATCATGTCATCCTTAGGCATTCCTAATATGACAAATATCCCTACAATAAATAGTTCCCTGAGTAATCATATGCCCTTGATGAACCCTATTCCAAGAGCAATAAATTCATCACAAAATTTTTTACCTTACCAACCAATGAGCCATAAAACCCATGCTACACCTATACTTTCATATCTAAGGTATGGGCAACAATAAACATCACCAATGGGACAAGACAGTCAGGAGGTGTTTTTTTTTAAAACAACCAAGAACACCTCTAGATTTAAATTTGAATATATGAAGAAAACTCTATCTCGGATCATGAATGAACTCACTTATTTGAGAATTTATCCCCCTCAAGGGGGAAATAGCCATAATTAGAATTACCACCAAAACCAGGGTAATAATCAAAATAGCTAAGGCTTCCATGGTCAAATTTTCAACTCACGAAGACTATGCACACATTGGAATACTAGACCAAACAATGACGGAGTCCCAAATTCCTTAGAAAATACAAATACCTTTGACGGTCCTAATTCAATAGCACAAGGTTACAAATTTCATGAAACTTTTGATCATAATGAGGCCAACTACCCAAAAACATAGAGAGTATCTAAGATTATACATGGAACCTCCTAGTCCACACCTAAAAACATGAATGGTATGATGGTAGACTCATATTTATTAATCATTGATGGAAACCAAGATGAAAGTGCAGAAGGAGAGGAATTCACCTTCCCCTTTGAGAATGAAAATGAGCCTAAGGGTATTGACATATTTTATTTTCAACAAGAAAGAAACAACCACAACTTGAGGAATAAACGTGAACCACTCACTAACAGGATTCCCCCTAGGTCTAGCCCCACTCCTCCAAACCCCCATTCTAATAATAACCCTATGCCTCCAAAAGGACTATTTGGGGGTAATTTTAGGAAAAATGCTTCTCATATCTTCAAGTCTCCTAGTCCTGGAGAGGAGAAATATAATGCAATATAAGGTTTAAAGAAGACAAAAGATAATATCTCTATCTATAACATGTTATAGAGTTTCCTAAACCAGAAAGATGCATTGTTTAAATATTTGGACAACTCTCAAACTACACCCACCAACAATCCCCTAAAGGACAAAGGTCAAGCCTTGGGTTTCTTTGATGCAATGGCTACAATATTCAAAGGTAAAAATGGAGTCCCCCCTTTCTTATTAAGTTTTTTAATGTTTGGAAATAATTTACATAAATTTTGATTGACTTTAGAGCCTCATGTAATGTGATGCCATACTCCATATGTTAGAATTTGGGAATGGCCTCTAAGCCTGCTAATAGGGTTGTATTTAGTTAGACAAAACATAGGTTAAAGTCATAGGAGAATTGAAAAATATACACATGCAACTAGCATTAGACCCTAGAGTCCAAGAATGCATTTATATACATGTGGTAGACATTCCCAAGAGGTATGGAATGCTACTCAATAAATAATGGACTAAATGCTTAAGGGGGAAGTTATCTACTAATTTCACTCAATTATGGTTACCATAGAAGGGATTAAACAGTCAAATCAAAAATTGATTTAGAACCTAAATTGAAGTACATGATTACAGAGTATAATGCTCCTAATGAAGTAACTTTCATGAAGTTGGACCTAGGATAATACAAAATGAACGATGTCATGATGATGTCCTTAGCTATAGATGAAATAATAGACAAAGATAGTTTTGTCAAAGGATTGCAAGAGTTTGATTCATCTAATCTTATTTTCAAAGAAATTTTAGGTAAATTGTATGAAAATATGACTAACCTTGGTAAATATGCAGATGATTCAGTAATTTTGTTGTCAAGATGGTGCCAAATTTATAATAAAGGTCATTATGAGTTTCATTGACTTGCTTGCCAAGATGCATTAGCAAGAATAAATATGATACTATAGGAGTTTATGGTGAACTCCTCAAACACCCTAGGATCACCTGCAAGACAAAATAACTTCCACAAGAGAGAAATGGCAGAAATATCATGCTATCATTAAGGATGCAAGAATGTCAAACTGAATATGGAAAAGTACATATGAAGCCTTGCTTATATAGGTAAGGAGTGAGATAAAATGCAACAATATTGTGACATGTTTCTTAATCCTATAACATGTGACAACTAACTAACTACTAGGAAATGATGCAAAGATAAGATAAGTTCTAGATAGGACTTGTAGAAGAATCTTATATCCTAAGTAAACTTAATCATGTGAATATGTCCCCTAATTACCTAGTGAATGAATTAACTAGGTAAAAGACATTTATTCACACCAACACCCCCCCTTAAGTGCAACTTAGGGGAGAATATTATTATGCAAAGATACAATGATGGGTCCCGACTACTAGGCCATTTTAGGTACCCATGTACAAATGCAACTGCAATAACAAAGAAATCTCTCACAACTGAAGAAAAATAGAAAACCCTATGGGACAAAACTCCTCCCCAAAAGAGAGATAAATACAATAATGATATCCATCACAAATCCAATCAATCTCCATCCACATAAAGGATGATAAGAGATATCATACAACCCCCCCATAATGAGATAACCTGGTGCAAAAAGAAGCATTAGAAGTACACTATGGAGTAACACTAGAATCCTCAATCCAACAAGCAAGGAAAGATACTTATGTTTGTTAGAAACCATATTAGAGATGTCACTCAAGGACTCAAGTTAGAATTGTAATAAAGCAATAGTAGACCCGATGCTAAGGAACACTAGAAAACTCTCAAACTGGAACAACTCTAGAATCTATGAAGCAACAGATGATTGAAAAATGATCTGGAATTGAAATGAAATGCAGAGAAAATGCAAACCTAATGCACACAAGAAAGGAAATAGTGCATGCACTAATGAATTTTCACATCTACCTCCATGATGAAAAATAACCTCAAATTTGTGAAGAGGATGGAATTAGCTTTCAGACAATATAAAGTTTTTGAAAGATGAACATTGTATGTTCAAGTTATGAATTTTTGAAAAAAGGGATAACTTGTGTCAACCGACAATGTAAACACGACCCTTTTGATTATATTTCTAGAAAATTTACTTGTTGCATTGGTGCAGGGCACCTAGTCAAATTTTGTAAATATGGTCAAATGTTGGATTTTTGGGTGTTTTGAGTCTTGTTTGGTGTAATAAGGTCTATTTATACCATTTTCAATGTAATGAGTCATGTGGGGTTAGGTTTACATTATGTTGTCAAGTTTTGTCAAGTTTTTTAATTTGTTGCAAAAGTTGCTTTGCAACTTTGCAATTTTGTCATATGTGGAAGTTGAACGGTCATTTGGTTCAAAAAGTGGTTATGAACCATTGGTTTGGTGTTGTAAAAGTTTAAATATGCCTTTAAAACTTTGATTCATTCTTATGGAGACATTTTTGGTGCACAAGCAATAACAAAACTTCATTTTTTTGTGTGTTTCCATCAAAATTTGTTGCTACAGGCTTTTGTATGATCCCGTATAGGTTGCAAATATACTAGTCTTCATTGGAACTAATAGAGGGATGTGTTAGCCATATTTTAGTTTTGTTTTGAGAGTTTTTCATTGATAATTGAGCAAGTTTGAGCCAAAACTCTGAAAGTGGTCTGAAAACCCTAGGTTAAGAGGGTTTGGTACGAAAAATGGCATATTAAACCATTCCACCCATGAAACCTTCTACAAATCGATGGAATGGATTTAGTTAGGATTTTTTTTCATTTTGGTAGTGATATTAGATGTAGGGGATGGAGTTAGGGCCACGTTTTTGCAAGCCCTAGCCTAATATCTCAATGTATTAGGTTGAAATTGGTAGGTAGAAGTAGGGTTTTGTAGTTTGATGAATTGGTGGATATTTATATTGATAAAAACTATTGTTTCAGACCCCATATGATCTATTTGAAGTCTTGGAATGTAGTTTTGCAGTCTGGAGAAGGAAAATCAAATGGTTGCTTTGTAAAAGAGGCCTAATTGGGCTTAAGGGCAACGTAGAAGTCCATTTTAGAAGGTGATGTTCTGAAACAAGTCTATGCAAAAATTTGACATGTTCAAGAAGAGCATAAAGGGTATTCTAAAAGGTATTCCTTTCATGGGTTTGAGGCCTTCTCTAAAAGATATGTTCAAATTTCATTGTTTGATGTGCTACAAGCAAGTTTGATGAATCGTGAACAAACACCAAGTTAGGGTTTTCAGAGTGGAAAAATTGGTTAAGGTAGATTGAATTATGATTGATTGGACAACCTCCACCCCTGCTCTACATCATGCATGCAAAAACTAATGGATACCCAGATAATATTTTGATGCTACCAACAAAACTCGAAAATCATTTTTGAATCCAAAAACCAAAACATGCGATTTGGTAAAAAAAGTAAACTTCACCTACAGGAAAAATAGCTACGTTGGGCTATTTGACAGTCATTTTTGCAAGCTCTGTTTTGATGAAATGAAAGCCTATCTTGACTTTCTCATATGCCTTGGATTCAATGGCAAGGCTCTTAATACCCCAAATTTCACCCAACAAAACTTGCATGCCAAGATTGGTCCCTTAGATCTGAGAAGAATTCTACAACACCGAAGCTCTGATACCATGTAGGAGTTTATGGTGAACTCCTCAAACACCCTAGGATCACTTGCAAGACAAAATAACTTCCACAAGAGAGAAATGGAAAAAATATCATGCTATCATTAAGGACGCAAGAATGCCAAACTAAATATGGAAAAGTACATATGAAGCCTTTCTTATATAGGCAAGGAGTGAGATAAAATGCAATAGGATTGTGACATGTACCTTAATCCTATAACATGTGAAAACTAACTAACTACCTAGGAAATGATGTAAAGATAAGATAAGTTCTAGATAAGACTTGTAGAAGAATCTTATATCCTAAGTAAACTTAATCATGTGAATATGTCCCCTAATTACCTAGTCAATGAATTAACTTGGTACAATACATTTATTCACACCAACAAATACATTATCAAAAACATGAATACATAGGTTCAGCTGAAGTATCAATGCCAAAGGATCAGATGGAACAGGGTCATGATCTTTAGGTTTCAGAGGATGGACAAAGTACTAAGGAAGATATATTTAGGTTTCCATCAAAGATACTTGCAAGAGAAGGATGCTCTCTACCTAAAGAAGAAAGATCAAATGAGTATGAGGATGATGCAATAAGACATCCTTGCACTTCTACTCAAGAAGATATCCTTGTAAAGAAAGGGGAACCAAAACCACCAAATATAGTCTAACATATTCAACACATTCTAAAAACATGTCACCAAATGACCCTATGATAAACCAACTTTTATAAAATATGTCATTATTATAACAACAAATTTTAAACATGAATTAAATTTAATCCAATGCTAACCCTTTGACATACCTCACACATAGTCCATTGTCATTCACTATCTTAAAGACACCCATACCACAAAACATTGAGATATCTCACTTTGAGAAGTATGTTGGCAAAGGAGATCCCACCAACCCATATCATCTTTCACCGCTCTATGTATTAATTTCCCTTTTGAATATGCTCTCTTAGCTAATATTTTCTTGTGGTCATTAAAGGATGTCACCTTGGATTGGTTTTTTTCATTTTTGAATAACTTGATAGTGCCCTTTTACACAACTTGTTATTGAATTCATTCAACACTTTCAAGCAAACATCAGACCTCAAGTTACATTAATAAATTTAGGCCATTGTAAACAAGGGCCTAAAGAGAAGGTGATTGAATTTATAGGACGATACCAAGATCTTTATTCATAAAAATTCCTATAACCTTTCAGATGTCGATATACAAAGAGTCTTTTATTGGAATTTTGCAACCTAACATTAGAGATAAGATTTTGATGATGAAGTATCCCTCATTTACACATTTATGTATGGCTCTTTATGATTATCAAATATTAGTTAGTCCATATGAAGGTACACCTTCATCGTCTCCTACTAGTCAATCCGAAGTCATACCCCATAACAATTATCAACCATTTAAGAAACAAAACAAGAACTTAATAAAGATAAACAATCCTTAATCATCCAATAACATCCAAATGGAAGTTGCAGCTACATCTACAACACCATATCAATTTAGGCCAAGAGAGGAAATTCTCACAATTGCTTGATTCTCTCCATGCTATTATGTTGCAATTTTTAAATAAAAATATGATTCAACTTCCTCCTATTAGGCCTATTGAAACAACTAAACCATCACCACTAAACTTTAATGCAAAAGCATTTTTTCAATATCATCATACACCTAGACATGATACAAAAATATGTATGCATATTAAGCACCAAGTACAAGACCTCATCGATTCTAATATCATCCAGTTGGCTAGTGTAAATGAAATAGGAAAAATATCAGTTTCATCACCTAATCAAAACTTACAAATATTTACAAACCCACTACCAAGTCATCAACTAATTTTGACCAGCAAAGTGATAATGAAGAAGATGATAATGACCTATCCATCTTTTTAAGCATAATTGAATTTCAACCTCATAAGTTTCAAACCCATATTTTGCTTGATATTGCTTTCACACACATTGATGCTTCTATAACTAAACCCGATGGTCCTCTTTACATCATTGGTATAATTAATGATAAACCCATAAGGGGAATACTCATTTATCTTGTGTTTGTAGTGAATGTGATCAATGAAGAATTATTATATGTGCATGAATTTTATAAATATGATTATGAACAATCAGAAGCATTATTTAAGGCTCATGATGGTTCTATTTCCCCTATGATCGGTTCTATAACTCTCCCAATAGTTGGACCTAAACAATTGGATGTTTTATTTACCATAATCCCAACATTGGACCATTTTTATGTGAAGTTAGGTCATCCAAGGTTAAGCTCCATGAATACGGTCCAATCGGTTATTCACAAATATCTTAAATTTCCATTTGAAGAACAAATGCATATTATTTACCATAGTGGTTTTAACCCTTTGGTCTCTCGTGGAAATTTTTCACTAGATTACTTTTGGCCTCAACTAGTCCAACTTATTAAACCTTGTGAGGAATATTTATTTTTTTCATATCAAAAGTTTAAAGCTAAGCATATATCCAAATTATCCCTTAGTAACATTCCACCCGAGGCTCCTCAGTCTCTAGTGGTTGTGATGATTATTCCTCCTACTTCATAGGTAGTGAACAAACCTTGGCCTGAACTAGGTATTCTTCCTTAAACTTTTGGCATGTGTTTAGGTTCCCCATTCACCATCCTATAAAGGACCATGAGACAACCATTTGGAAAGGTTGTTGGGGATAAAATATGTGCCTCCTAAGGAAAAGAAATTTTTTGTGTAAAAACCTAAAAATCTTATGGTTCCCCAACCTTCGATTTACCCCTCTATTCCTCCTACAAATGAAAATAAGGGACCAATGTTAGGAAATGCCTCAATTCCTCCTTCACAAGTTGAAGTTCGTGCAAGAAGAAATAGAAGCGTAAAATAATGCAAACAAGGATGTCGAGCTATGGCTCGTTAGCTTGTTGAAGAGTGTAAATTCTTACCTAATGATCATATCCATATAACCAAATTTAGTGCAGACACATGGTAGGAGGGTCCTCAAAGAGAAAAATTTGGACTTTGCAGCAAGAGTCACACAACAAAAACAACACAAAATATGGAGGAAAATTTAGATTCAAACATTCTCATTAACAGAAATCTCAATTACAATCGGTCGGCAACATCCAGGCTTACAGATTCGACTCACAGGCCTGATACAACATGCTCAAATACAATATTCCTATATGCTCCTTAGCACGAGCAAAAATCTTACATATCAAATCCACATTAATCTACTTAATCAACCTATGCTATCATAATGATCTGTTACAAGCTTTATATTTTATCCGCAGGTCTAGAATCTTCCACGTCAGCCAAAGATCATCACAATCTTTGATGAAGGAAAATGTAACATGTGCATGAAATAGGTCAGCCTCAAATTTGAATTTATTCTCAATAGGTGCATAGGATGAAGTGGGGACCTATAATTAAGGTTCGGGGACACTCCATGAAACAATTCGAAACACACTGTAAGGATCTGCAAGTTACGGGAAAGATCCACGAGCGATCAAACTAGCCATTAGGCTTGAAATTATTCCGGTGTCGGTTCAAGAAACTGCCACTTAATCCAGAAGCGATAACTTGTCAGAAAAAGATCCAATTGCGCTAAAATCTTGGGATAAGGAAAATGAACATGTCCACGATGAAAACATAGATCCACAAGGTCTGGTGAGCAAATATGATGAATCCACCAACATGAACGAGCAAGAATAGAACAAGAACAAAAACTAAAAGAAAATATTTTTGGTTCATGCAAGATTGCCAAGAACCAAGGATATTCCTGCATAGACATCCCGGGTTATTGAAAAGTGAGTCCCTCACTTTGTAGGGGCTAAAGGAAAACCAAAACGGTCTACCTCAGCCTGAGAAATCCAAGAAGAATCCTCCACTATTCTGCCTTTCCATTTCACACGATATTCTTTGTAGTCTTCCACGAGTTTTCCTCCCATCTCAGATATCCAGAATCTCTTCAGTCTCATTTGACTGTTGTTTAGGAAACTGATTCTCCAATTTTGCTTTACTGTCTTCATTGAATTTTGCTTCATGGTACTAATATAGATCTGCAATGTTGAATATAGGTGATATACCCATGCCATTTGGTAACTCTACTTCATATGCATTTCCTGAATCAAATTTTCTCAAAATCTTACAGGGTCCAAACTTCTTCATCTTGAGCTTATTGTATGTGCCAACTAGAAATATTTCCTTCCTCAAATATACCATCACCTCATCTCCAACTTCAAACTCCTTATGTCTCCTCTTTTCATCTTCTCGCTCCTTATACTTTCGGTTCATATCTTCCAACTGTTGTTTTACTTGAGCATGCACTTTCTCCATATGTTCTACAAATTCCTCTCCTTATGCACTCCTTTTATCTTCCATACTAATGTCTCTCAACTCTAATATACCTCTAGGATGAACTCCAGTAACAATCTCAAAAGGTGTCTTTCTGATACTCCTATTCACTGAATTATTGTAAGCAAACTCTGCTTGTGCAAGAACTAAATCCCAACTTCGGTCTTCTCTCCAACCAAGCATCTCAAATTCCCCAAACTCCTATTTAATACCTCTATCTTTCCATCAGTCTATGGGTGAAAAGTATAACTAAACTTCAAATCGGTCTTTAACTTCTTCCAAAGTGTCCTCCAAAAGTAACCAACAAACTTTGTATCTCTGTCTGAAACAATACTCCTAGGTAATCCATGCAATCTAACCACTTACTTGAAAAACAAGTCTGCTACATGTACTGCATCTGTTGTCTTCTTACAAGGTATGAAATGTGCCATTTTAGAAAATCTATCCACCACCACAAATATAGAATCATTACCTCTTTGTGTCCTCGGCAAACCAAGTATGAAATCCATGCTGATATCCTCCCAAGGTCTCTCTGGAACTGTCAAAGGCTTATACAATCCAACATTTTGACTACTCCCTTTTGCAACTTGACAAACTCTACAACTCTGCACAAATTTCTTAACATCCTTATAAATCTATGGCCAAAAGTAATTCTCACTTACCAATGCTACTATCTTATCAATTCCAAAGTGTCTTGACAATCCTCCACTATGCTTTTCTTTCACCAAGTTATCCCTCATTGAACTTCTGGGGTATACACAACTAGTTTCCTTTGAACAACATATCCTCCTGAATGAAATAATCCAAGCACTGACTCCTATCCTCCAAAACTGGTTCTTTACAAACTCTCCAAGGTTCTGCAAAATCTGGGTCTTCCTCATACAATTTCTTCAATTCATCAAAGCCTAATACTTCCACTCTCATCTCTTCCAATAAATTCCTTCTCCTACTCAAAGCATCAGCAACTCTATTTGACTTTCCACTCCTATTTTTCAAAAAAAAAAGTATAACTCTGCAAGAATTCTACCCATCTCATGTGTCTCTGATTCAACTTACCTTGACTATTCAAATATTGCAAAGCCTGATGATCCGTATACAACAAAAACTCCTTAGGCAACAAGTAATGTCTCCACTTCTTCAAGGCTTGAACTATGGCATAAAACTCCTGGTCATATATTGAATACCTTCTCCTAGCATCATTCAATTTCTCACTGAAATAAGCTACGAGTCCCCCTTCTTGACTCAATACTGCTCCAATTGCATTTCCACTTGCATCACAATCTACCTGAAATACCTTATTAAAATTGGTAAAGCTAACATAGGCTGCTTAGTCACCTTCTGCTTCAACAACTCAAAATTTTGGTCTGCTCCAGATGTCCACCTAAAATCCTTCATATCTCCTCTCATTGTTTTTTGTCATAGGACTGCAAATAGAACTGAAATTCCTAATGAACTTCCGGTAGAAACTAGCCAATCCATGAAATGATCTTACCTCTCCAATGCTTTTCGGTGTAGGTCACTCAAAAATTTCTCTTACCATCTCAGGATCCATCTTCAATCTATCCATAGATATTACAAATCCAAGATATACCAATTCTTCTTTCATGAAACTACACTTCTTAATGTTTATCAGCAACTGCTCTTCTCTCAACCTCTGCAAAACTTGTCTTGTATGCAACAAATTTTCTTCTCTATTTTTACTAAAAATCAAGATGTCATCCAAGTAAACAATCACAAACCTACCCAAGAATTTCTTCAATACCTCATTCATCAGCCTCATGAAAGTACTCGGTGCATTTTTTAGTCCAAAAGGCATCACCAACCACTCATACAATCCTTCATGTGTCTTGAATGTTGTCTTCCACTCATACCCTTCTCTGATTCTGATCTGATGATATCCACTCTTCAAATCAATCTTGTAAAGTATTTCGCTCCACTCAAACAATCCATAATGTCATCCATCTAAGGCAAAGGAAATCTATACTTCACCGTGATTTTTTTGTGCCTCTAGAATATGTACACATCCTCCATTCTCCATCCTTCTTAGGTGCTAGCACAACAGGTATTGCACATGGACTTAAGCTTTCTCTGATCAAACCCTTCCTCAACAACTCTTGCACTTGTCTATTCAACTCCTCATTCTTTTTCGATGTCATTCGGTGTGCTGCTTTATTAGGCAAACTAGCTCCAGGAATCAGATACATGCAATTACTAATACTCCTCACAGGTGGTAATCCATCAGGTACATTATCTAAAATGATCTCCTCATACTCAGTCAACAACTCCTTTATCTCCTCTGGTTGTTCTTCTACATGCTTCAAGTCTTCAATCTTCTTAGGAACCAAGGTATAACACATGTTCTCATATCTCAATCCATCCATAAATGTCCTTCCATCAACCAAACAAATTTTAGCACTTGTACAAACCTCAACTTTAGGAACATCCTCCAATGGCAACAAAGTTTGCTTCATCCCATTAGCAACAATAGTATATGTATTCTTCCTTCCATCATGAATAGCCTGTATATCATACTACCAAGGTCTTCCCAGCAAAACATGGCATACATCCATAGGCATGATATCACACAAAACTTCATCATGGTAATTTCCTATCTTCAATTTCACCAAACATTGTTCACTTACCAGTATCTTATGCTCATCTTGAATCCATGTTATTTTATAGGGCTTCAAGTGTTTCAATCTTTCCAACTTCAATTTGGTCACCATTTCTTCAGAAACCAGGTTCTCGAAGCTTCCACTATCAACAATCACTTTGCAACATTTACCAGCTACCTTGCATCTAGTCCAAAACAAATTCTTTCTCTGCAATGGTTCCTGCTCCATCTCACTTTGACATAATACTCTTCTATTCACCAACACTTCTCCATCTTCCAATTTATTAGATGATCCATCATGATCCTCCTCAATAAAGGTTGTTCTTCTATTGTTTTTTGTCTTTCTACTTGTCTCTCCTTGATTGCATTCAAATGCTTTATGTCCTTCTCCACCACATTTAAAACAAGTTCCCTTGAATACTCTTTTCTCTTGTCCTCTATCATATTTTCTATAACCCTCATTCTTGTAACCACCATATCCTCCTCTTTGGTATGAGTTTCCATCACCTCTATGGTATGAATTATCATTCTTACTGACTTCCTTATCTTTATTATGATCTGTAAAAGATCCTCTTCCTCCTCCAGTAAAAGTTCTTCCTCTTTGAATTCTTCCACCTCTTCCTCTTTGTCTTTGCTCATGTCTTTTATTCAACTTCTCTTCTACCTTTAGGGCACATTGATATGCCTCTTCCACACTCTGCAACTTAATCAAACTAATCTCATCCTGTATAGACGACCTCAAACCATTCACATATCTGGCTACTTGCTCAATCTCATCCTTTGAATGTCCAGATCTAATATTCAACTTGTAGAACTCCTCGGTATTCTCTGTCACACTTGACTCCTTCTGCTTCAAATTTTGCAAGTTTTAGAACAAACTAATCTGATACTCTGCAGGCATAAACTTTTTCTTCAACTTATTCACCATCTGATCCCATGATCTTATCTTTTCTTTTCCTCTTCTTCACCTATTTGTCTACAAATGTTCCCACCAAATGGATGCATGTCCTTTCAACTTTATACAAACAAATTTCACCTTCTTATCTTCAGTGGTACCTTCAAAATCAAAATACTTCTCCATCTCTGTTATCCAATCAAGTAATTCATCTAA
This sequence comes from Sequoia sempervirens, assembly GCA_007258455.2. Taxonomy (NCBI): domain Eukaryota; kingdom Viridiplantae; phylum Streptophyta; class Pinopsida; order Cupressales; family Cupressaceae; genus Sequoia; species Sequoia sempervirens. The sequence goes on from VDFB02000020.1 coordinate 33,473,232, forward strand.
ATCCAACTTACCTCTATAATCTGGTGGATTGAAATGTGGTTTGGTATTTGCTCTAGTTAGGGCTCTTGTGAACCTCTCTTCTCCCTGATCTAGGCTAGGTTGATATTCTCTTTCCCTTTCTCCCTGTTCTTCTACCTCTTCATCACTCACATCATCAACTAGTTGATCTCTCCTCTGGGCCGTTTCAACTGCATCTAATCTAGCAACAATTGTTCTCAACATCTCCATCATAGTTGGGTCTGCATTTCCACGTGCTCCATTTCCTCTACCATTTCTTCGTCCCGCCATCTTTACACAAGTCATTTGCAGATGCAAGTCAGATCCTTAATCCACCACCCCACAACAAATCTTCAATAGGACTCCGCAAACTCTGGTGATCTCTCACAGATCAAATCTCACTCTGATACCAGTTTGGTGCAGACACGGTAGGAGGGTCCTCAAAGAGAACAATCCAGACCATGCAGCAAGAGTCACACAACAAAAGAAACACAAAATATGGAGGCAAATGCAGATTCAAAATTTCTCATTAACAGAAATCTCAATTACAATCGGCCGGCAATATCTAGGCTTATAGATTCAACTCACAGGCCTGATACAACATGCTCAAATACAATATTCCTATATGCTCCTTAACACAAGTGAAAATATTACATATCAAATCCACATTAATCTACTTAATCAACCTCTTCTATCCTAATTATTTGTTACAAGCTTTATATCATATCCACAAGTCTAGAATCTTCTATGTCGGCCAAAGATCATCACAATCTCCGATGAAGGAAAATGTAACGTGTGCATGAAATAGGTCGGCCTCAAATTTGAATTTCTCCTCAACAGGTGCATAGGATGAAGTGTGGACCTATAATTAAGGTTGGGGAAACTCCATGAAACAATTTGAAACACACCATAAGGATTCGCAAGTTACGGGAAAGATCCATGAGTGATCAAACTAGTCATTAGGCTTGAAATTATTTCGGTGTCGATTCAAGAAACTACCACTTAATCCGGAAGTGATAACTTGCCAGAAAAAGATCCAATAGCGCTCAAATCTTGGAATAAGGAAAATGAACATGTCCACGATGAAAACATAGATCCACAAGGTCTAGTGAGAAAATATGATGAATCCACTAGCTTAAACTGAGCAAGAACAGAACAAGAACAAAAACTGAAAGAAAATATTTTTGGTTGATGCAAGATTTCCAAGAACCAAGGATGATCCTACATCAAAATTATAATTAAATGCCTCCCACCCATCCATCCTCATCATCACCTAACTCCACTTCACCACCCTCGTCAAACCATGAAGCCAAACCTTATTTATCTCAGCCAAAATAAAGAATAGAAACTCATTGGACACACACACACACACACACACACACACATATATATGTTAGGGTATGTAATCATGCTAATAGTATTAATATACAACCTATCATGATACATTCGATGATGAGTCAAAGGATATAGTAGAATAATAAAAAAAATACCATAATAAATTATCTCATATGTTTTCCAAATCAATGAATTTAGATGGAGACATCCATGATTATCCTCCTAATGAGAGTAACTCACCATGTGCTGAACCTGGTACTTCTTGTATCACACTTGTTATAAATATAGTTCCTTTAGCGTATTATCCACCTTCCCATTTATGATGAGAAATATTAGGATGTGAATGATTTTCTATAGATCAACTCACATGTGTACTACTCTTTTGTGTATTTGTGTATTTTCTTGCACGTAATATGATCTCTCGTGATGTGTTGCTTGGAATGTATTCATGTTTGTTAGTTTTCTTTGGATGATAGGTTTTTTGTTCTTTTTGGCACAAGGATAAAAATAAAATGAATCTATTGTGGAATTCATCTATTTGTATCTTCATTTGTCTTTATGTTGTGAATGTATTGTCTTTGTTCCTTTTGGGAATGATGTAAATTATTGAGACATTTAGGTCTCTTTCATGTTGGCCCAAAAGCTTTTTTATCTTCATGTATTGTTCCTCCCTTGTGTTTGTAGTTCCACAAGTATTTGGGGAATGATTTCAATTTTGATCATGATCATATTATACATTATCTCTCGTCTATACTAACCCAAAATCTGTGGATCCTTCATGTGTTATGTTTGTCTTGTTACATTATGTGGCTTTATTTTAGGGTAAATCCCTTATCATGAGTTGGCTTTCTTGGGAACATCATTTGGTATAAGGTTTCCTATAAAGCTCTCATGTCTTATCAAATATCATTTTATTCTACCTTAGAGTTAATTTCTCTTGGTTGGAGTTAGCAATTACTGTAAGGTGGGGTCATACATTCCACTATGTGCTTCACTTTGTTCACATGTGTTGAACTTTGTAATGTGTTTTTGGCACATTGATCATATTTTGTAGTGCCCTATCAAAATTATTGGGACTATAATTCTTGGTATGGTTGACATGGAAACTCACCTAGTGAATATCAAACTTCACTAGCCCTTGTATGTTTTCATTTGTTACTGTTGTAGAAACTCGCCTAGTGAATATCGAACTTCAGTAGCCTTTGTTTCTTATCAAATATCACCTTGTGGATATCGAACTTCACTAGCAAATGTTGTTTCTTATCAAAGCTCACCTAATGAATACTAGGTTTCACTAGCTTGTGCTGCTTTTGTTCATGAGTCACCTAGAAAATATCAGACTTTGTTAGCCTGTGATTAACAAACACCTCAGGTATGTATCCTAGTAAGAATTTAGTGGTTCTTTCTAGTTTGTGATTGTCATGCCCCCTTTGCATGTTTGCATTATGTTAGTTTTTTGTCTTCATTGTGTATTCTTTGTGTTTGTAAATGCACCTCATGTATGTGTGTTTCTTTATATTTATATTGTTGTGCTAAAAGATCTTGAGCTTGGGGGCTAGTGCATCCCCTAGATTTGATGGCATCATATCTCTTCAATGTTCAGATAAAAGAACCCTTCTTGGCTTATCCTTACGTTAGTGTGAGCATGACCATAAGTTCATACTCTCACTAAAAAGGGGGCTAAAACTAGCATCATAAATTATCACCCCTAACAATTTCACACTAGGCTTAGCTCCCCTATGTGCCTAGACCCAATTGTGCTCTTAATTTTCTCATTTTATAATTATATTCAAAAAACCAAAATTAAATTTGGAATTATGATTTAATATTTATTTAACAAAACTTAAAGACCAAAAATAGGTCTAGACTAGGGTGCAATCACCCCTTTCAAACCTATTTTGGCTCTAATTTAAATATATCATTGTTGGCATTTTAACATTTATAAATTTAAATTCATTTATTGGTTTTTTACAATTAATTTTGTAGAAAATAAATTAATGCATATAAATACAAGTATTTTCACCATTTGAAATCCCAATGAATCATAGCATTTTGAATCAAAATTGAGCATCCTAAAAAGCAGTTAAGAGTGGAATTAGAAAAGTTTATAACACTTGTGATCAATCAAGATTCATTTAGCAATGCATCAATTTTTCATGTGAGTTTTTCCATGGTTTATTTTCATTTGTTTTATGAGTACTAACACTTGTAGAACCTCCAATCAAACATCTATTTCTCCTTGAAGATGATAATTACAATGACTTTGGTCCATCAAGGAAAGAATATTTGAGTGGTAAGTTACAACACTTATCAGTTTATCATTCATTTTATCCATTATCCTCTATCCAATCGAGGGCAAGCACTATTTACATCATCATAGCCGTTGTGGATGTGGAAACACCAAAATGGGTTTTGACTTAAGCAAGCCCATATATGGCACAATCCTTTCTCTCCTCTCTTGTGTGTAGGTGATAGACTTGAAGTGGATTTGGGAAGGGATTGAAGACCTAATTGCAAGATCAAGAATTCAAGCCCCACATGTCAACAAATTAGGAGAAGTGGAATTAATCATCAAAAGATGAAGTTTTGAAGCTGAGCCCAGGAGGGAAGAACCTAAAAATAGTGAACATTTGAATCCTAATTTCTGATTTTAAAGATCTGCATTTCTAGGTCTAGGGCACTAGCACCCATGTCCAGCCAGTTTGAGCTTAAATTTATATGCCAAGTTCCTTTGTCTATGCACTCTATTGTTCTATAACTAGTTTCTATATTTTTGTTTTGTGTTTCTCTATATTTACAATATTTTTTTGCAATTCAATATTTTACCTAGTACACATTTGTATCATCAAATCAAGTTAATTGATAATCAATCAATAAACCCCCCAAAAAAGAACCAAAACCTTGATCCACCATTCTAGTTCTTCCATAGTGGTTACTAGCCAACTGGGTGTTTGTGATCATTTTTGGTTCCTTCTATTATGATGTAGGAGAAAGTGTGATTTAGGCCCTAGATCCCTTTTCCCACATTAAAATGGGTATTGTTTTCTCCTATACAAGCCACAACAGATTCATATGTATATATTTGAATTATTGTATTCATTTCCTTTGTTGGGGGTATTTCCTTTGCCGAGGTCAAGAATTTGATCCTTGTATAAGTCAATATCATTATTGGATGAATTTTTGGGATGATCTTCAATGGTAATGCTGCCTTGTTCAATAAGGTCCTAAATGATATTTTTCAATTTTATACAATTTGGGGTCTTATGCCCTTTGACCTATGGTATTCATAATATTCATTCTCTTTGTACTATGCAGGTTTGAATTTGGGTTCTTTATATTGTCCAACTTCATGCAACTTGATAAGGTTTCACTAGACCAATTTTCTTAATGAAAATTTAATTAGATCTTCTAGGGGAGTGTATTTTCATCTTGGGGTGGATTTTTGCCTAGGTGGCCCTTTGGGAAAGGTCACATTTTGATTGTTTGGTTGCACATTTACTGATGATAGCATATTTTTTACAACTCTTACACCTATCACACCATCATTAACAATGTTTTTACTTTTCACCCATAGGTGAGGTTTATCATTAGAATGTGAACCATTGTGTTTGTTTTCCTTATATATTTTGACAAGACCCTTATCAATGAGAGCCTTTTTTATATTTATCTCTTTTCTATTATTCCATCAAATGTATTAGCACATTGAACTTGTAAGTAAAATTAAATATCTTGGTTTATATTTTGGACAAATATGTGTACAAGTTGTTTTTCAAGGATAGGCCATGGTAATTTTCTTGCCATGTTCCTCCATCATTATAAAAAGGTAGTGAATGATTCTCTATTTCTTTGTTTTATTTTGCACAAGTCAGTAATAGATATTTCATACTCGATATTATATGAAAAGCTCATACCAATAAACTTTTCTACTAATTCATGAAAGGTTTTGATCCCATGGGATAGATGAGAGAACCATTCAATAGCTTTAACTCCTAAACTTTAGGGAAATAGGCACATTAAATGTGTGTGTCATTGTAGGCAACCTCAAGGCAAGCTATGTAAAATTCTCAAATGTGTTCACATGGATCTTGTTTTCCTTTATATTTGTAAAATTTGGGCATAGATCTATCATTGGGATAGATCTATCAAAAGGATAGGTACATATGTCTTCCAGCATGTAATTTATGTTGGTGTGTCCCATTTTAATGTTGGATATTTTCTTTTGCAAGCTCTGAATTTTTTGTGCTTAGTCATTTGTAGGAATGAAGGTGGATATGTTGAGGGGGGTTGAATGGTAAAATTTGAAGGGGTAGATGATTGGTTTTATGAAATGTTAGATTAATTAAATAAAGGATTATAATTTTGGGCAATGTATGTGTTTTTAGGTCTAGTGGTTGTGGAGGCTTGGGAGATATATGGGATGGATGAGGAGATTTGAGGGTTAAATATGGGAATGGATGTAGTGACATGAATAGATGGGATGGATTGTTGGTAGAGAAGATTCATGTATTTCCAAGCATATGTTGATGATTGAGTGTTGAGTGAAGTTATAGAGGTTTGGATTGAAGTGATCGGAATGGATACTTGGGGTATGAAGACATCAACTAATTTTGGTATGGGGATATTTGTGACTAGTATATTTGATGAATTTTTTCCTTATAAGTTATTTGATGAAGCAATGGTTATAGTATCTTGTTCCTTAAGAAGGGTAGTGTCAAAATTGGAAGGTAACTTGGCACCCTTTTGAGCTAGAATAGGAAAATAGTGGTTGAAATCTAAAGCAAGAAGACTATCTATGGATTTTATTACGTCAAGATCTTGTTGTATTTATCATAGTTTTCTTGGTGATAACTTAGAGGAATATTGATTGTTGTCTCCCAAAATAGGAATAACCTTTGAAGAAGATGGTGGGATGTTTTTAATAGACTTGGTATAAATAAATGAGGAGGCATAACAAACTCATATTTATTAACATCCATGGTTTTATTTATGTTTGAATCATTTTTTATGAGATTCCATTAGTTTTTGGTGTTGGTACCTTATGATAGGCATACAAAATTTTGAAGACCTTATAGATAATCTGTGAGGTGAAATTAGATGATTGATATTTTGTTTGGTGTATATATAATAATCAAACTATATATATGTGCATATATGTATGCATATGTATATATGTATGTATAGATATATACATATATATATATATATACATATATATATATATATATGTATATATATGCATGTATATATATCCATATATACATATACATATATATGTATGTATATGTATGTATATATGTGTATATGTATGTATATGTATATATGTATATATGTGTATATGTATGTATATGTATATATGTATATATGTATATATATATATGTGTGTGTGTGTGTATGTATGTATATGTATATATATATATATATATACTGATGGATAGGGGTCGTTGCTATCACAATTCCCTACTAATTTAATATTTAATTGTCAACCCGAGGTTGTCTAAAGCTATCTGCAGTAAGAGTTGGATTGGTTTTGGGGGGAGTTTTTTCTTTGTTCCACTTTGTTAGGAGCAGTTCAGAGTTGTTCCTTCCTTACTCAACCTTATTCTAAAAACTTCCAAATGAAAAACAAATCATTTCATAACAGAAAATGTGCAGAGGTAAGTTATAGTCCAAGTTGAATCGAATCGTGAGGAATGGATGATTAACCTTAATCCAACTTGCAGAAAAACGAGAATCTAACCTTTACTTGAATTTGAAATCTATCTAATCAACAAAATTGAAATTTAATTATTTGCTTGTTCCTAATTCAAAAGCAAACTACTCCATTCCTCATACATCCAATCTGACAAGTAATAATCCCTTCTCTGTGCATATTCCATTAAGAACATAATTATTTTTCAATGATGAATTAACTATTTTATCTGCAATCGAATTAACTGGAAAGTGAACTAAATTAAAACAGAAATAATTCTAATTAAGCAACACAGTAATGAAACAAAATATTTCAATAATAGATTTAATTTTTACTCTAACATTATACTGATGAAAAAATTTCAACTTAAAACAAGAATGAAGATGAAATATTAACTAACAAGATCACCATCCTTCGGAAGAGTGGGCCCTACTCTACCTCTAGAGGGATCTAACAATAGAAATGGATCAACTTCTTTTTATTTCCATCGAATTTTCCCAAAGAGGAGTGAAGTACAAAATATTCAACAAAGAACTAAGAGACGTAATCTACTTGAAATCATAAACTAATACATTCTACTGCCTAACTAACTTGAGACTAGATATATATATCCTATCTTATTTGAAAAGCAAGGAAAAGCGGGAAATCAAGCTAACTCCATATTATTAAAGACATTTTGGAGCGCAGGAAGAACAATCATGAAAATCTTTAAATCATCTTCAGTTGATGTCGAGAAGAACTGCAGAGGTGGAATGCATGTTTGGCTAGAACTGTTGTTTTAGCTGACAAGTCACTTGGTCAAAGCTACTGAGTCATGATAGGTTAGCCACCAATCTCATTTGAATAGAAAAATAGTTAGCACTTCATCTCATCAATAAATGCTCTTCCAGTCATGAGTTAAATATACATAATAATGAAACAATCACAACATTAAATTCCATTCAATCACTCATTCAAATAAAATAAGCATTTATATAAAAGCATTCAAATTCTAATTCTTCATGCATAATTAAGTTCATAAATGAAGTATATAAAAGATAACATTATCAAGTTTAAGCCAAATATAAAGTATCAAGCATCAAATTTATAAAATATATGAGGTCTCTGCAAGACCTCATCATATACATATATATGCATGTATGTATGTATGTATGTATGTATATATAAACATACATATGTATACATATATGTATGTATATCATGACAAGTTTCATAATCCTACAATATGAAATGACAAGCATTAAATTACCTAGGACAAAAGAATTAAATGAATAAGATAAGATATAATTTCAACTAAGACTTCTAGAAAGATTCATAAAACCTAAGTAAACTCAACATGTGAATAGGACCTACTAGGTGAACTAGTTAGGTAAAACACCATATTCGCACCAACACCCCCACCCTTAAGTGAAACTTGGGGAGGAACCAACCAATGAAAATGATACAAATATGAGTCCTAACTACTAGGCCATGTTAGGTACCCATGTATAAATGCAATTTCTCACAAACAAAGAAAATGAGAAAACCAAGTGGAAAAAAACTCCTCCCAAAAGAGAGATAAAAAAAATATTCTCTCAATGAATAATGAGAAGGAAAAAAACCCATGCAAATAAAAAGAACCCCCATAATAGAGAATAAGAGAGACCATGCATCCCCCCTCAATGTAGATTCTCCTACAAGGATGGTATATTCTCGACATTGAATATTAAAGATGATCCAATATCATCAAATAAAATTCCTCCCCTTAGGAAGAAACAAAACTGAGATGGTATGCAAGATTTCTTCTAATTCATGAAAGGAAGATGAGGGAAGAAAGATGATGAGTGATGAATTTGAATTTTTCTCAAGTATCTCCATGTCGATGTTAAAAGCTACAACAATCAAATCAAGTGTTCTAGGCCACATTGTAGAAGATGACAATTTAGTATCTAGTAGAGAGGATTGTAAAACACAATCCAAATACAAATATATCTTCTTTGAATATAAAGTATCCTCCTCCTCTAAATGCTTCTCAAAAGAATCCACACTTATGTCAAATTGTGAAGAATGATCATGTAGAGAATGAACAAGAGGGTCAAAGTGTTTCATCACAACAACAAAAGAAGAATCATTTCCATCAAAGATAAGATAAATGCAATCAATGGTGTCTCCCAAATTTGAAATGTGGGACTCTACAAACAAACCTACAATGTCTATCAAGTAGTCATCTCAAGCAACCATATCCGAAAGACAATGTATGTCCTTCTACATTGAATTAGACAAATCCAAAACTATGGAAACATAAGCATCACCAAATACAACAAGATGAAGGATATGATATCTCAAAGCATACTATTTGACTACACTTATCATTCCCAAAATTTTCCACACTAGATTCCTGAAATTGAACATAAAATTATTTCCCCAATGTTGGATTACTAGAGTCCCTAACCTCAATATGTTGACTCATAGATGAAGAAGATGAACCCTCTCAATCTAGATTAAGATCCATAGAAACTGAAGTCTCAATATAAGTCTTTGTAGGAGGAGGATAATTCTATCTATCATCAAGACAACCATACCTTTCCTAGTCAGCAAGCATTTCCATTGTTTTATCGTCAATTGGTCAAAACTCATCAACTGGAACAAGACAATCCACAACATGATCCTCTAGGAATGGAGGTTCATTCAAGTCTCTATACATCTCCCAAATTTTTTTCTTAAGGTCATGAGGGCACTCAATACCATCAATGGCCATTTGTGTGCCAATATCATAACTACAACCAATTACTCCTATGCTATGTTTATTCTTTATGCCCCACACAAATCTCTTCAATTTGGATGATGGTTTAAAAACTAATCCATAAAGATATGGCAACAGATTGAGCCACCTATAATGTGTTAGGATTCCATCTCTCTAAGACTTATAGTTCCATCTATTCAACCTGATTACAACAAGATGCCTTTTGATACCCATGATAAATTCCTCAACTTTAGTCACACAATAGACCAATCAAGAGACTTGATACGAAAAAAGCATAAGATTACCACCCAACAATATATGATATGGAATTGAAATTACCATTACGATTATAGGTGCCACTTTCCAACAACAATGAAGTGGACTTGATCTTGTAAGAGTTGGTATAGAATGCTTTGAAGGGAAAACAATCTATTGAGGGGGGTGAATTAGTAGATCCAATATATTTAAAACTCTTTAACTTCAACACATATATCTAAACAGGAAACTTGAATCTTAACTATTGCTAATCATGAACACACATACACACAATAAAGTACCAAATATATGTGGAAACCCAAGATGGGAAAAACCATGGTGAGAATAGCTTCTTGGATCTACTATCCAAATCCATCCTCATAAATCAAGAATATAACAAGTAAATTTTACAATATGAAGTAGGCACCAACCTATCAGAGACACCAATCCCCAATTGTACTTGTAGGCACCAACTTATAGGATACACCAATCCCCAATACAATGAACTGAGCACTAGCTGTCTGAGTAGAACACTAGTCCTATTGGATTACAAAGATAAAACTTGTGGACCTTCAATGTTGAATACACAACTTACAAACAGTCTAAACTTAATTTAGACACTTTGCTACAATCCTTAAGATATTTCAATAATGACACATAGTAACTGAGATGCTTTACACTGAATAACTCATGCTCACATGTTCATCTCCTTGTATATTCATTCACCACCTTATCTTCAATTATTCTTCACATTATACATTTGTGCATCTAATGAATATATACATGTCATTACATTAACTCTCTTCCTTGTCGGTCATAGGTCCACAAATAACCAGGATGACATAAGGTGGACCTAAATTAAAATTACATGAAACATGTAACAGTTTGGTCCTAATTCAAATCTATTTCTGCCAAAAGAACATGATGTTGTGCGCTTCCACGGGAACCTTAACCGGGTCCTATCTTAACACCACACACTACCTTTGAATACTACATGTTATCAGCCATTACTGCATAGTTCGTGAACACCAACTAGTTGACAGACAAGCACAAAGAGCCTTATGTCAACTCAAACTTCTTGCATATTAAACATATTCTTCAAAAACTCTAGAAAATAATAGAAAATGTGTAGGCATACTCTCCATACAAACCGCAAAGCCATACTCACCTTTTGAAAGAAATACAGATCATAATTGTATTGCCAGAGAAATATCTCTACCCTAAAAACTAGACTGAGACATTCTGATACAACCTTTCGGATCACCACTATCACTGTGTACAGATGTAGTATGATACTACAGACAATCCTCAACTCCTTTTATTAATATAGCTAGCAATATATATTTCTACAACTCAAAATGATATGACAGTATAATTACCAACACATAAAGGTATAATAGGCATCTCCTAAAAAGATAGTGCCACCTCTCAACATATCTCCTTTGACATTAATGAAAACCTTTGTTCAACATACTCTACACCATGTAATATTTGGCCAAACATTATAGCCACCCAAGATCTAGGAACTTCATGAAAGTACAAAAGAGATTAACTAAGAGAATAATATTATTCTATCAAAGGATAAAAATGATAGATTATAATGATATGATTCATCAATAGATTGTTGTGAATTGATTTACACATGATACCACAGTTATATAGCCAAGGTGAGATATAGGATTAAACAATATTGTGAAAAGTGTCTTAATCCTATGTCATGAGATAATTAATATTAAATAACTTAGGACTCAAGTATTAAATGTCAAAAGATCAGATATGATCTAATGACAACTAACACCTTCTAGAGAGATTCCCTCCTAGGACCTAAGTAAACTTAACATGTAAATAGGACCCACTAGTGAACTAGCTAAGTAAAACACCTATTTACACCAACACCCTCCCTTAAGTGTAACTTAGGGAGTATGTTTTTTTTTGTATTGATAATAGTTTAACGATTTACAGTTTATAGGATGAGCATTCTATCTTGCTTTACAACAGATTATACACTATCAATTTTTTTTGCATAGCCAAAATTGGAGATATAGGTCCACGACCAGATTAGCTACACCAGCATGTATATTGACAGTTTCCTTAGCATAGTCAAAAAGTGTCATAACACTACAAAAAGGACCAAATAAGAACCCAAGCAGAGATTTGTGTAGCACTCCATATGACAAAAGAGTGAGGGGTATGTTAGTTCAAGCATAATATTATATAACCAAAGAGGGGTTTAGCTGTCATGGGAGACCTTAATTCTTGTCATTGTTACTATTCACTTGAGAATCACCACACTCAGCCTCTTGAGTAGCAGGCTACACCATAGGGATATTCTTTGAAACCTGTATCGCATTGTAGATCTCTCTTGGCCTGTTTATAGGCCCCTCGTTCCCAACAACTGCTTCATTAAATACTCTTTGGAATTCTCTCAAAGCCCTAAGGAAGGTCTCTGAATCATTCTAGTTATGGTGCCACGTGTGCCCATACTTGACCTTTGACTTGTTTACCATCACTACAGCATCTATTATTAGCCTCATGAACTTGGCCATTGAGATTTCCATGGTGGTATGCCTTGCATAACCACCCCGTTATTAGTTTGGAACAAAATGGGTCCCCCTAGGAGTTGTTTGTTTTGTCTGTGGTTTTTTTTTGGGTCTTAGGATTTGTTTGTTTTTCTCCTAAGTCTTTCTTTCCTTTGCTATGGCAGAAGCCGAGCCGGAACCAAATCTAGACTTTGAACTTTTCCAAAGTTCCTAGTTCAGATTTCGTTCTGACTCCGAGTCTGCCTTCTCTTTTGTGTTTCCTTTCATTGTCTGTCAGTTTTTCTAACACTCTCAAGTTTGTTTTCTCCCTTGGTTTTTTTGTCATTTTCCTTGCATTTTTTTTTCCAAAGCGGAAGCGGAACCGGAGGTGGAACGGAACTTGGAACTTTCAAAATTATAGATCATGTTCCCATTCTGACTCTAACCCCGCTTGTTTGCTTTGTCTCATTGTTTCTTTGGTGTTTGGGCGGGTCCAGTTTTCATTTTGAACCCGCTTCCCTTTGTGCTTGTGTGTCTTTTTTTTTTCATGCTTCTTGCTCGGAACCGAAACTGGAACCGGAACCAAAATTTGAACTTTGTGAAAGTTTCATTTCGATTTCAACTCTATGTCTACCCTCTAGTTTCTTTTTCTTCGTCGTTGCTTTTGTTGCAGAGCCAGAACTGGGTAGGGGACTTTGTACAAGTTTCTTTATGTTGTCTCCAACCCGGGTCCGCGTCCGCCCTGCTTTGGGTGTTCACGGCACTTAACTACCTGTTCGCATTGTTTGCTCTGCCTCTGACCTACCCCATTTATGGCATTAATTGCAACCTCTTCACATGTGTGAATTAATTTTAAATTCCTAATCATGTTTAACTAGCTCATTATCATTGTTATTCAAGACATTTGAGTGAACTAGAGCCAGAGAAGCTTCGAGAGGATCAATTTGATTGCAGAGGTGAGTTGCGGAGCAAATCTTGGTTGAATTTCAGTCTTTCCCAGAGAGTGTTTTTAGGTAGGGCTATTCTCCTTTTTCTTCTTGCTTTGTATTTTTGTGCGATTGTTTTGTGTTTTGTGTTTTGGCGCGTTCATGGAGTTCTCTCCTATGAATTTTCACCTTCCTTTTTTTTTCTTTTTTTCTTGTTTCTGTTTTGTCTTTTTCTCTTTGTTCCTGCTTTATTTTTCTTCTTTTTTTGTTTTTCTATTTTTGTCTGTTGTCGCTTTCGCGACAGGTGGTTTGTTGTCGTGCCATAATTTCTAATTAGGTATTCCATATGTAGGGGTTTTTTGTACTTCTGATGTTTGAAATATGTTTGCAACCTTGCTTCGTCCTAATCTGTGTCCTTTGGATATGTTCTATGATGGATTTATGTTGCCCTAGGTGGTTAAATCGATGTATCGAGCAAACTAGGGTTTGCCTGATAAACTTCACAACTCGCCTTATCTTAGGTTTAAATTGGTCCTTGTATGAGTGAAGGATAGGGGTTAGGCCGCCTTTTATTTGGTTTTCTCTCATAGGCCCATGTGACCCAGGTTTTAAAAGTCATATGACTGTGTCTTTGGAAAATGCCCTCTGGTTTGCATATTGAATTGGCGAGAGCAGACCCAGGAACGAACTCGTCACGAAGTTGTTTTCCATTAGGATTAGATCCTAAAATGATTCTACTTTTGGTCATTGCAGTATTGAGTCTTTATGCTTGTCCTTGAGTGGAATCGGAGCCGGGGTGGAAGTTGAACTTGGAACTAGTGTTTAGTTTCTGGTTTGGTTTCTATTTCAGTCTCTGTTCCAGTTTTTTCCTAATTCCGATTCCGACCCCGCCAGTGTTGAAAACTATTTTATGTCCTTGGTGCTTCTATGGTTCTACTTCCAATAAAGGTTGAAGTTTGGTTAAGTTCAAACATTGTTTCAAAGAGATAGAGGTAGCTATGGACTGATGTATTGATTTCTATGTGTTGATCATCTAACACAGGAGTTTATTGCAGAGTTTGAGAAATGTCTGGAGCATCAAATGAGGCTTCTCAAAGGAGCCAACCTTCAGAAACTTCAAGGTAGGGGGCTAGGTCGAAAAAGATTAAAGTAGAACAGCTTCCCTATACTTTGAGGTGCAAACATAAGGAGGCTACCCTTACCCCCAACAAGGTTGATTCTGATTGGGCGGATATCACAGACACCAACTTAGGCCCTTTTAACTTTGAGGAGTTAGTGGATGAAACTTTCAATGACGATGTTACACCAAGGGCACAGAAGGATTGCTCAGTCTAGATTGGCACACCTTGCACTATTCCCTTTGTCCGTTCAGTGTCCAGAATTGGTATTAGCAGTTGTTGGCGCTTACAATCCTGCTACTAGGCAGCGTACGGATTCACAAGGGAATGTTATTATTGATCTAACATCTCAAATGTTCAGATTCATGTTTGATGTGCCCGTTCCTCAGAATCCTAAGCATTGAATGAAGCAGAAGCTTTGAAGCTTTACAGTAGCAAAAAAGAAACCGATAGATCCTATATGAATAAGCATTGGATGAGGATAGAGAAAAAGTCTCTAACCAAGCTTCCTCACTAGCCAAAAAGGGCAGATTTCAATAAAGAAATTGGGGACATAATCATGTTGCTTTCTAGGGTGTTTGGAAAAAGGGATGCTTCACAGTTTAAAGAATGGATGTTCCCATTCATCCATGCTATCTTGGAATGTAAACATCAGTTTGACTGGCCAATAGTGGTGTCAGAAAGTATACATAATCAGATGCTCAAAGTGAGAGAGACCAAGAGTTTCTTTATGACCTTTTATGTGGTCTATGTAGCTGCTCGGATGGGGATTTTTCCTGGATTGAATACAGTTGGCATATTAGGAGAAGCTCAAGGGAAATATAAGGTGTGGGAGCACTATAATCAGCTCACATTGCAAGCATCATAGTTACACTATAGGAGGGTTAATGATGCCTTCCTTTATGTTATTATTAATAGGCTCATTGGAGATGTTGGGTATAGATTAAGCAGGGAGGCAATGGATTTTATCAATGAGTGGGGACATTGTTTTATTCAGTACCCCACATTCACTTACTTCATATTAGCGAGATTTGATGGTCATCCCCATTTGCTTCCTAGGTGTTGCAGTAATAGAATTGTTTTAATGGAGTTTATATATCAGGCTTTGGCAGTTAATTTAAAATTTGGCACCAAACACAAGACTTGTTGCCACAAGTTTCTAATGAAGTTGGGTGAGTTTAGTTGTCCACACATTGTGGAAGCTAAGGCTATTTGTGATGAAATAGTTTATCTGAAATTGGGCTTGTACACTTCTAGGAAGCATTATGACCCTGGGCAGAGGATGCAGGCTTTGCTTCCCAGTCTATTTGACAAGCATTTCAATATGTTGGAGGACTTTTGGATGGATCTACAAGATGATTATGATCTCTGAAGGATAAATTATGAAAGAGTGCCAATCCCACTCATGGTTGAGTATGGGATTAAGGAAGACATCTTGGAGACTTTATCTAATGATGGGGTAACTTTGGATCCCCAATATGAGGATGATAACATAGGCACTAAAAGTCTTGATCCAGTGGACTGGAATATGGAAGAGTCCATAGATATAAAGCAGATTGCTAGACCAGTCTTGGACATAAGTGTGCACTGGGTCAGTTTGAGGGTTAACCAGCCTAAGGCTCAGCCATCCAAGAAGAGAAAGGTTGTTGGAACCACACAATATAAGATTACAAAGAGAAGGATGGAACCTAAGGAACCCTTAGATTTTATGCCTTCTAATGCAAAAGAGGAGGTGGTTGCCCAAGACCTCCCAGAGGTACAAGAAGGTGAGACAATTGTAGATGTTGGTGTTTCCAAATCTGTTGCAGGAGAAGTGTCTGCTCAACCTTTTGTTACACAACAACCAAGTCAGGAATCCCCAAAGGGAACTCTCCATAAGGAAGCTGAGCTACTAAAGGAAATGGAGTTGGGAATTGAGATACATGATATTGCTATTGATTCTGAAAATACTCTATCTGATAAGGAGGCTCATGTAGTAACATCTCTTGATGTAATAGATGATGCAGGGACCGAGCATATATTGACAGAGGAGGACCAATGGAAGCTCTTTGAAGATGCCAAAAGGGAAGTTGATGCCGAGGAACAAGCTGAGGCATTAGCTAAACAACAAGAGGAAGATGCTAAAGCACAAGCTATGTTATTGGCCAAGCAACAAGAATTGGAGGCTCAAGTTAAGGCTGATGAATTGGCTCAGCAGCAACAACAAAAGGAGCAGGAGCTCAAGATGAAGGAAGAAAGAGATAAATTGATTTTGCAACAGAAAATTCATGATCTTGAGGAGGAGAAAGCTTCTCAAAGAAGGGAAAAGGAAGCTCTTGAGGCCAAATTCAAGGCACAAGAAGAGGCTCTTAAGAAGAGAGAAGAACAAGAACGCTTGGAAAGAGAGAAAGAGGTTGTTGAGATTGTTGAATATGAGAAGAAGTCCAAAGAGGCATGGGACTATGTTGAGGAGCTGAAAAGGCAATGAGATTAGATGTTAGAGGAAAGAAAGTTGGAAGAAGAACGTATGAGGAAGGAGATAGAGGCCAAGAAACTGTAGGAGCAGAAAGATAAGGAAGAGGCCGAGAAGCTGGCACAAGAGAAGGCACAAAGTGAGCAGAAAAATGTGTAGGAGGTTGAATCTCAGCCTCAAAATACAATATTACAACCTTTGTCTTCCACTATCGCTACTTATTCTTTGGCCCAAGTAGCTACTAATCCTATTGCTCCTACTTGGTTGAAGATTGACCTAGAAAGGAAGCAAATAGTTCAACCCCAGCCGTTGAACTGGGATGAAATGATGAAAGACATTGAGAAGGAAAGGCCCAAGAAGAAGGCTAGGGTTCTTCACTCCACCAAGCTTACTGACACAAGGGAGATTATTGTTGAATGTGCAATACCCATGGTGGATAAGAACTAGGAAGATATGCAGATGTTGATTATCAATTGGGTACAGTGAATTTGGGAAGGCCTACAAGGAATCAGCAAATAAACTTAATTGATATTGTGGCTTCCTCTACCAAGTCCTGGATGATCAAGGATAAGATAAAGAAGGATGAGCTTAAGGCTCAATTAGATCAATTGCATATATTTATGAAAGATGTTTCAACTCCAATCTCTCAACAGGTTGTTGCCCCTGAATCCCCCATCCTATTAACAAAGAAGGAGGCAGATGATTTGGTTCAGATGAAGAGCAAGGTGGGAATGCTAGAGAGATGGTTGGAAAAGCTCAATCAGGAGGTTGATGATGTTCGTGTTGATGGTTTTAAGATTCACAAGGTAGTTCTTGAGTTGGCAGGGGATCTAGATCAACGTACCAAAGATCTAGATAAGCAGGATGAGGAATATAAAGAATATGTTAAAAAGCTTGAGGACGTTGGCAAAGTACCTACGTCAATTTGTTTGAGCATTCAATTCTTGAGGAGGATAATGCATATATTGTTGAGAAAACTTTGAGTATAATAAGGTATAAATCCAAGGCTATTCATGTGCATCAAGATGAAGTTCAAGAGATGAGTAAGGATTTGAACCAATAGGTTGATGCATTGGAAGAAATTGTAGCCATTCTAATCAATCTAGATACCTCATTTAGGGAAGGCCTTTCTTTAGATAAGATGAGGGAGAGATGGAAGGGTAGATTCGAAGACATAATGCAAAAAGGAGATGATGGGGAGGATCTATTATTAGATCGATTTATTGATATCAGGGAAGCAGCAAAGGCTGCTAAAAGAGAATTGATCAAGTTGAAGGAGGTATAAAAGTTGGTTTCAGCAGAATTAAGGAGGATCAAATTTGAAGATGATTGGTTGGATGGACCTTATTCAAGTACTCTTCAACAAGTGTTTGACAGCTATGATGAATATGTCCTTGAGCATGTAAAGCATGGGTGAACTTATGGTTGAACAATTTCTTCACTTGATGTAACATCTCATTCTCTCCTCTTGTTCAGGGCGTTAATGTGGGCTCAATTCCAGTTCTCTTCTTAAGTTTCACCTTTTTCTTTGGAAATCAGAATTTGTCCAATATTTTTCCCAAGCTTCCTAACTCAGAGTTCAACAGTTTGGTTCTATCAACAGTCCCTATTCCTTAATTTGTGGATCTAGATTTCAAATTGGGAGGAATTTGTGCATGCTTGACCTATATGTATTATTTGATTCCATTTTGTAAAGGTCAAATAATTGAAGCAAGTTTAGCCACCTGATGATAGCAGATAGGAATAGTCTTAGGTTTTCATAATTGTTAAGCAGATACTCTAAAATTTCAAGTAAATTTAGATACAGTTTTACAGCTTTGTGCAAGTTTTTATGTTATCAAGTTGGACTTATTTGATGATTTTAACGATATATAATCAATCCATATGCCAGTGATTTTTGTTGTGCCTAAGTGTTTCTTATTTGATGAAATTTAATAGAAGGAACTGGATTTAAGATTATCTCATTAAGTTATTTGTGAATGAATTGCTATTATATCTATTTGATCTGTGTTTTAATAATGAGTGAATGGTTTGTTTCAAAGTTTATGAAGAAAGTTTGGTGAATAGTTATGATGATTGAATTAGCACTGTGGATGTAGGCAATGGTATAGATTAAGATTATTCTATGGATTTTTTCATGTCATGGTTGTGGTTGGATGAGGAAATACTCATTATTGGTATGCATGTCTAGATGTTAAGTATTTTTATTCATATTCTTCTAGTTTTAAAGCTCTAATCCATCTTTTTATCTTTATTTAAACCCCCCAAACGTAGAATAGTTGATTTCATGTAGTTTTCTTCCTTGTTACTAGCAAAGGCCCCTTGCAAATTATAGTTACATTGACCTCTGAGTGATATCAGCACAGTTGAGAACCAACTACCAGGACCTTGGGAGTTAGATGGCTACATGTTATCTTTCTTTTTCAGGAGAAATAGAATAGTGATATTCTGTTTAATTTTGTTGTTTTGTATTGACCATCAACAAATCTGGCACTAGAAGGAGGGCTTGAGGAACAAGCTAGCTCGAATTGGGTCATCCTCACCAGATAGGTACAAGAGAGTTCTTAGATCTTCTCAGAACCCTAAACCACTCGTTGAACTCCAAACCCCTATCAGGTACAGACCTCAAGCCCATAGGGTTTTGATACCACCATTGTCACCACCGCTTACCCCACCTGGCTTTCCACCAAACCCACCTATTCCACCACTTGTCCAACCAATTCCACCACCACAACCCATGGCTTTCTTCGTCAATAATCCCTCACCATTGGTGACTATTACTGGAGGGATACATGATCTCCCCAAGAACCCAGAGAGGTTTTGTCCTAAGTACATGCATGGATAATCAAGAAGTGTCGAGGAGCACATACAAGCATTTAAGGATGCATGTACTCGTGCTCAGGTGGCTCATCATGACGTTGTGTGCAAGTTGTTCGCCTATTCTTTGGGTGACATGGCATACAATTGGTACCTAAACTTACCTCAAGGGTCTATTCTAAGTTGGGCAGACTTAAAAAATGCCTTTATCAATTAGTTCAGGGTTTATGTAGATCCTGCTATTCTCTACCACCAATTTTCCACAATAAGGAAGGAGCATCATGAACCACTGCCCTTATTCAATACAAGGTTCCAAAGAATGTACCAAAGGTTACAAGATCCTTACCTGGTCGCTAAGAACATTGCCATTTTGGCATACTTAAGGGTTGTGGATCCTTTGATTGGTCTATTCTTGAAGAGGACATATTGGCCACCTGAAATTGATTCTTTGGATAAAGTATATCACTTGGCCATCTAGTTGCAACAACATATAAGCTTGCAATCCAGGATTCTAGGAGGAGTTCTTCCTCCTATGGGATACCAAATGCCCAATCCACCCCCTTTATTCAATACATTCCCAAGAATGTCCTACTCCCAATACGGACCTATGTCTAAATTCCAAGCTTCACCTCCCTTACCATTCTTCACCAATGGTCCCCAGGATTCCACCCAGCAAACTCAAAATTACCAAAATTAGGCTAGAGGATCAAATCCTGTTAACCAACGCTCTACAGTGAAGATTGCAGAGAGTGAAAAGACTCTACAATTAACTAATGAGATGGAGACTCTTAAAAAGACTCTATCTCAGATGTCTAATGATATGGCTCATCTGAGACAGAACCCTCCTCAAAATCAAAATCAAAACTTTCAAAATTAGGGAGGATACTCAAATCAAGTGGGTTATCCTAACCAAAACTCTAACTAGAATTACAACACTAATCAGAATCAGAAGAACTATCAAAATCAAAACTCCTCTAACTAGAATTATCAAAATCAGAATAGAGGATACAATCAAAGGTTTAATAACAATAGGCAGTGGAACATCGGGCCTAATAATGGGGGAGTCTCCCATAATTACCAGGCAGGTGATGAGAAGCAACACACTGCTAACGTAGTAGACCTCAACTTCATGACTAATTGGTGTACGCTACATGATACTGCAGCCCATTCTGAGGTGAATTGCCTGGAGATGGAGAAGATGGTTAAGATAGCTCAAGCTTATGCTCCATTACAAGGCACTTCCAACAAATATGGTGGATCTACTAATACTGCCATGACTTATGAATTGTTTGAGGAAGAGTCTTCATTTCCTAGTCAGGAAGAGAATGAGCTAGTGGAAGATGTGTATGATGCCTAGGATTTCCAAACCAAGGGAGGCCATTTTCTCAAAAATCAAAATAAGGGGCCATTCACCACATCTGCTCCCCCTAATAACATGGTCCTACCAAACTAGAATGCAGATAATAATCCACCACCACCAAAGGGGGCCATCAAATTTTCAAAATAAAGGTACTTCCCCTTTCTTTCCTGAGTATCAGGTAAAGAATGATTCAGAATTTGATTTCATTGTAGAAATGTAGAGGCAGAAAACTTCGATGTCATTCTTTGATGTTATGAAGTGGGGTCTTGCTCAAAAGGAATTTTTTTTGAAAGCCTTGGAGGAAGCAGACAAGTCAAAAGTGAAAGGAAAGATGACTCCCACTAACGAGATGAATGCAACACTCTATAAAGGTAAGAATGGAACTACACCTTTCCTTTTGAGTTTAAGAATTTTTGGAAAGAATCTACATAACTATCTATTAGATTCTGGAGCGTCGGGAAATGTCATGCCTTTTTCAATTTGTAAGAAGTTAGGTATGAGTCCACTCTAGAATAACAAGAAAGTTATTTAATTGGATAAAACAGAAGTAAATGTAGTAGGAGAGCTTAAAAATATCCATGTACAGATTGGATCTGATCCAAGGATCCAAACTTATATGGATATCCATGTTGCAGATATCCCAGAAGCCTATAGTATGCTCTTGAGCAGAGACCTAATGAAAAGTTTTAGGGGATATTTATCTTTGGATTTCTCACACATGTGGCTTCCCTGGAAAGGGACAGCCAGCCAAATCAGAATTGAAAGTGAGCCTAGGCTAAAACACATGATCACTGAGTATGATTCCCCTAATGAGGTAGCCTATTTCAAGACTAAGATAGGAGTTTACAAGTAGGAGGAAATCATGACTTTCTTTATGTTTCAATCTGATGATCTATTGCCTCTAGAATCAACTGACCTGATGATTACAGTGAAACAACAAGTCTTAGTCAAAAAGTTGCAAGAGGATAGGTTGGTGCTAGGAAAAGAGGCTCACATGTGGAGTTTGTAGTTTCCCAACTGGTGAAGGGTCCATTACCAGAATCATTCTGAGTTAACTTGTCAACCCTGTGTAGATATCTTAAAACATGTCTCCCAAGTACAAGAAACTTGTGAATGTCAACCTCAAGCCTCCACCAATAAATTTTCATTTGAAGCAAAGGATGCAACTATCCTTACAAGAGCCAGTCTTGCTCAAAAATAATTATCTTCTCAATTCGAGCAGACTCAGGCTCTATGCTCTGAACTACAAAGAGAGACCGAGGAATCTCAGTCTTTGCCAATTACACCTACCCCAGATGCCCTTCCAATGCCCAAGGAATTGGTCAATAATGTGTTAAAATGTGATCTCACCCAAGAGCAGGTTCAAGAATCAAGTTCTAAATAGATTTTGAATCCAAGAGAACCTTTTGGTGAACCATGCCCCCAATTACAATTAAATCTTGATGAACAACACCAGTCTGAGCCACCATGTGCTTCTAGCAAGCAAATACCTGTGGCCCTAAAGAAGAAAGATATCCCAACTCCAAATCAATAATGAAGTCTAAATTTTCATGGCTCTAAGTCCAAGTCAGGAAGTGGAGCAGGGATAGAATTAACTAACCCAAAGGGGAAGACTTACTTTGCTTCTTTCAGGTTACAGTTTGGTTGCACAAGCAATGTGGCTGAGTATGAAGCACTTGCTTGAGGTCTGATGTTTTCCCATTAGAAAAAGGTCACATCTCTCATGGTTATGGGAGATTCTTAAGTAATTATCAAGCAGGTCCACAGCCAATATAGTTGTCATAATAAAAGATTGGCTACCTACAGAAATAGAGTTTGGAATCTGATTGAGTACTTTGACACTTTTGGAATCACTTTGATTCCTAGGGAAAAAAATTAGATTGCAGATGCCTTGGTAGTCACTGCTAGTACTCTAGAGCCTATGCAAGACTCCAAGTTGAAAATATTTTCAGTTGAACTAGTTTCAATCCCAGCAGTTCTGGATAATGTTCAGAATTTTCAGGTCTTCGATGATGACCAACACATACTCGCCTTCTTGGCAAGTTCTGATGTCTTCGAAGGATAGATCATAGATGAATCAGATAGAGATCAAGGAGAATGGGACCCTAAAGGTTGTGATACTGAAGGAATAATGAATTTGAAAAGCAATAGCATTCCCAAGGGGATGGTAGCTTTAGAAAGAATATTTCACTCTGATCCTTGGGCTCGTGAGAGAGTGCTAACTCAAAGTGATGGAGGGAAGTACGAATCAATTGATTTGGTTGATTCAGGTCCTGAGAGAAATGTTTTTATAGGAAAGAATTTCCCTGAGGAGATCAGAAATGAAATAGTTAAGGTGTTAAAAGAAGACATTGCAGCAATTGCCTACAATTATGAATATTTTAAGACTTTTGACACCTCTATGATCATGCACACAATACATCTGAAGCCAGAAGTGAAGCCCTTTCATCAAAATCAATGCCCGATGAACGATTTGATTGAACCATTAATACAGAAGGAAGTGCAAAAGCTTTTATCAACAAGAATCGTCTTTCCAGTTTAACACTCTACTTGGGTCACCAATTTAGTCCCAGTACGTAAGAAAAGTGGGGAGATCAGACTGTGTGTTGACTTCAGGAACCTAAACAAAGCCTCAGAGAAGGATAACTATCCACTTCCTTCTCTTGATGAAGTATTACAAACTGTCAACGAATCTCAGACGATGTCATTCTTGGATGGCTATTTTGGGTATAACCAAGTGCTTGTCAGCCATGAGGATAGGATGAAGATTTCCTTCACTACTAAGTGGGGGACATTTGCCTATCACAAAATTCCATTTGGACTTATCAATGTTGAAGCTACATTCGAGTGTGCCATGGACGTAGCATTCAAGGATTTGATAGGTAAGTGAATCATAATCTATGTAGATGACTTAACTATTTTCTCTAAGAACAAGAAGGACCATGCTGCTGATCTAGAAAAAGTCCTTAAGAGATGTATCAGCTATGGAGTATCCCTAAATCCTAAGAAATGTGTCTTTGGAGTTTATGAAGGGAAACTTTTAGGGCATGTGATATCAGAAAGAGGAATATCCATAGACCCTGATAGAGTTGAGGCTATCTTGAAACTAACCATGCCAGGTAGTAAAAAGGAGATGAGATCCTTCTTTGGAAGGATTAATTTTGTAAGAAAGTTTATAATAGGCTTTGCAGAAATTGTGAAGCCACTAAATGAGATGATGAAGAAAGATGCAAAAATAGAATGGAGCAATGAGGCTAAATCTACTTTCTCACAGATTAAACAATCAATATTTGAGGCACCAGTCTTCACTAGCCCAGATTATCTAAAGCCCTTCTATATCTATTTCTTTGCATTTGACCATTCATGTGCAGCTATTCTAATACAACGAAGAGGAGAGGGAGATGAAAGGCCAATTGTCTTCATGAGCTCCCCATTCAAAAATGTAGAAGTTAGGTATCCACCCCTCGAGAAGCAGGCCTTTGCATTGGTCCGAGCAGTAAAGAAATTCAGACATTATATCCTCAGGAGCCAGGTTGTTGCCATAGTTCCTGACCCAATTGTCAAATCTTTACTTATGCATAGTGAGTTAGGGGAGAGAAGAGGAAAATGGATGGCTATTTTGCAAGAATTTGATTTAGAAATCCATCCAATGAAGCTTGTCCGAGGACAGGGCTTATCAAAGGCTATGGAAAATGTTGACAAGAATATCACTTGCCAACAGTATATGGTGCAGTCATTCACCGAGGATTTGTGGTATACAGATTTAATCTTCTTCCTTCTCAATAACAGATGCCCAGAGGGGATGAATGCTACCCAGAGGAGAGTATTAAGGATGAAAAGTGCCCATTACATGCTCAAAGGAGGTGCCTTATATTGAAGAAATTATGAAGGAGTTTATTTGAGATGTTTAGATCAACAAGAAGCTAAGCATGCTATTGCTGAATTTCATGGGAGATATGGTACAGGACATGGATCTGCAGATTCCTTGGCTCATCAAATTCTCAGGTCAGGATACTATTGGCCTCACGTGTTCAGGGATGCACATCAACACATGGTCACTATAACCTACAAAATAATAGAGAGGAATGTGAGTCTCTTGTTAGACTCAATAAGCCCTCGGATACTCCCCTAAAACTTCTCCTCATTCCTAGCCTTACAGATGAACCATAAAATCTCAGTAGTGAGACAATCCCAAGAAAACTGATATTCTTTTTTAAATTTCTTGAATTAAATAACACATCATACCAATTGATCTTCCCATTTTCATTCCAAATTGACATCTTATTACAAAAGATATTCCAAACCTCTTTGGAAAAGAAACAATCAAAAAATATGTGTAAAAGTGTCCCAGGGGTCTTGTATATGTTGCAAATGTCCACATCAGTATGGTTAAGTTTAAATGGAATTTTCTATAACAATAATTATCATCTAAAGCAAGTATTTTTAGGTTCTTTCACATTCTACCAGATAAATGACATTTTTCCATTTCGAATCATCAACATTCAAACCCCAACAAGCATTTACATGTTCTCTAATTGAAACATCCTTCATTAAATCCTTATACAAATTCTTGGCTTTAATTTCAGTCAATGGAGTACCATCATTCCAGATTAGATCAGCATCAATATCACAATTTCCAACATAAATCAAAGGAAAGGAGGCATTTTTACAAGCATCAGCCATTATATTATAGGTCCTAGCATTGGAGATATCTAGATTAAAATCATTAACCAACTTGTCCAAGGACTTTAAATTACCATTTTCAAGAATATTATGGAAGGTTTGGATGCCAGTTGGCTCCACTTTTTGGCAGAACACCCCTGTAAGAGGGCAAGAGGTTTGTTGTTATGCTCAAGGTTTCACCAAAGGGAGTAGTAGAATTGGCACTTTGGGCTATTATTAATAAGAATGTTATAGTTTTTTAATCTAACTTTATGCTTTACCAACTCCCAAGCCTTCCATAGACTTTTAAACACTAGTGATCCAACTAGGGACATGGGGTGCTTGTTCAGGAGAATATCACACAAGGGTAACTTTCTCCATGATTTCGCCTGCTTAGGAGTGGCTTGGAGTATGTTATTCCTTATCAGAACCTTCCATGGCTCCTAACCTTTCATGGCTTTAGCAATCCATTTGACAACAAGTGCAGTTCCTTGTATTCTTAGGCCCTTGAGGTCAAGACCCCCATCCATTTTATCCATACAACACCATTCCCACTTAACCATGTGTCTTTTTTTCTTTCCTTTTACATCAGACCACAAAAAATCCCTGATCCTTTTCTGGATCTCATTCACCTAGTAACTACTGAAGAACCATACTGAAGCAAAATAGATACTACATGATGAGAGGATCTTTTGGAAAACTTGGACCCTCCCTACAAGAGAAAGGTACTGCCTATTCTATCTTTCCAGTTTTTTCACAAATTTCTCACTTATCCATAACCACATTTCTTTTAGGTTGGGACTAATAGCAAAGGGAATCCTGAGATATCTAACCAACTTGTTAGGGCCATCCCATTGAAAATCAAATTTTTGGATCCAATTAGGGGGGATTCTGACTAGCCAAGGAAATTGGACTTGGCTACGAAGATTTTTGCTCTAGATGTTTGAAAGAATAGGTTCAATTTTTCCATAAGAATTTCCAAATTCCTCTCCTCCAACTCAATAAAGATGGTTGTGTCATCCGCAAATTGGATGTTGACTAGTTCATTATGATATGGGAGTGTGATCCCCTTGATCTTTGGGGAATATGATTGATCCCTTAACAAATAATGTAGGGCATTAAAGGCTATCACAAAGAGAGTGGGAGCAAGGGGGCACCCTTGTCTAATAGACCGACTAAGGGTGATTTCTTCATAGATCATTCCATTAACTTCAACTTGGGCTACCACATCTTTGAGAAAAGTGTCAATTGCATTACATCACTCATCTGGAAAACCGAATGCTTCCAACATTGACCTTAGAAAGGGCCACTCACCTCTATATAGGCCTTTTCAAAATCTAATAGCAGCATGACAGAGTTCTGATTAGATTGCCTGGACCATTCCATGGCCTCACAACTTGTAATAAGGTTCTCTAGATGTATCTCCCTTTTATGAATCTGGTCTAAGTGTTATTTATGAATTTAGGGAGGATATCCACCAGTATTAATGTAAGGATTATTTGCCAAGATTTTATAAGAGACATTATGGAGAGTTATGGGTCTCTAGTTCTTTATTAGAGTCTTGTCTCCCCCTTTAGGAAGCAACTTTATAATGCCTTTGTTTATGTTTTTTCCCAATGAGCCATTTTCCAGAGCCTCTTGATAGACCTAAAGCAGATCTTCACTTATCCATTCACTAAAGTTTTTGTAGAATTCCACTGAGAGCCCATCCCACCTCAGAGATTTATCATTCTACATAGAACAGATGTCTCTTAGGATTTCATCTTTGGTTATACCAGCAACTAGTTTGAAGGCAATTTCCTGATCAATTTTTTTGGGAATGAGACCTTTTACATATTCTCTAGCTACCTTATTGCTCTCTTGGTTTCCTTTCGAGGTGAATAGCTTCTGGTAAAAGGCTTGGAATTGGTTCACAATCTCCTCCTGAGCCACGAAAGTATCTTCCCATCCTCCCAGATTTTTCCAATCTACACTTTTTCTTTGATGTAGTTGAAAAAGAATTTGGAGCCCTTGTCCCCATGGTTCAGCCAGTTGAGCTTGGCTCTGATTTTGAGACCTTTAGTTTTATTCACTTGTAGACTCTTGAGGTCATTCTTAGTTTTTGCAAGGACTTCACTAAGTCCAACATTGGTTGGGCCTACCTAGATTCTTGCTTCAACCTCAACCAATCTTTCTTGAAGCTCGTTTTCAGTTCTTTGTGAGTCCTTAGCCCTTTTCTTCCCAATGGTTTGAAGAAACTTCTTCCAAGTTTCCATATTATACTCCCATCTAGTAATGAAACTTTCATCTTTTAATAGCCAATTATTGATCTCTCTGATGGAGGCTATGCCATCCTTACAATCTTCATCTTGTAGGAATTGAGCATTGAGGATGAATTTAGGGGTCTTGTGGGCCTCATTGGGTCTATTTTGGATGGTGGACACTTTGGATTTGATGGGGTGATGATCCGAGAGTGTATAGGGGTACACACTAACCTTTTGCCCAGCCTTGTCTAGAGTGAAGTTTAGAGCATTCTTGTTAGCATAGAACCAATCAAGACGACAATATATTTTGCTTCTTCCTTGTTGTGCATTGCACCAGGTAAACCACACCCCTTTACAATCTTTTTTATTTTTTTCCAAGGGGTCTTCTAAACTTTTTTTTTTCAATCTCTACCAAAAGTGCCTCTCATCCCCCTTCCAAGCCATATCCACACCTCCCCATTTGTCCTCTGAATACTCCACCATATTGAAGTCACCCCCAAGAACCCAAGGGACATCAGGTAGCTCAGAGGCCATCCATTTCCATAATTGTTCCCTTTCCCTATGGTCATTAGGTGCATAAAATGAGTCGACTCCCATACAATCCCCATCTTTTTCCAATATAACCCAAACCACTTTGTTGCAAGGGGAGATGCCATGGCTGGTTATAAATTGTTTCCATCTATTAGAGATGAGGATGGTTTGTCCCTCCTCTTCCCCTCTCATGCTTTGTGGAGAACTGAAATGAATCTTTCCAAAAAAACTTGAGATTGAATTCCAGGGTGAAGCTAATTTCCTTTGTATCTTGCAAGAAGGTGACGTCCTTCTTAGGCTCAAGACTTAGAAATCTTCTAACAATATATTTCCTGTCCGGGGATTCCAGCCCCTGAAGATTCTAAGAAACCAGCTTAAGATTCATACTCACTTGTCATGGGGGTGTCATCTTGGCTACTCTTGAAGTGCTCAAAGCATTTGGGCCATCGTTCCTCTACCTCAAGCCATTTGTGAGTGGGGGATTGAATTATCAGACTGGTATTTTTTCTTTTGTGTTTTATCAATTGTAGGTTTGAGTTGCCAGAGACCAGATTGCCATATTTCCTCAGCCTTCCTGACCCATTCCTTGTCTTATGACTCTTATGTGTTATACCCTTAGTGATATTCTCCTCAAACTCTCCCCCAGTATCATCATTTCAGTCATAGCTCGCATGGGGTGTGGCCATTGGCATAAGTTTAGAGTCCAAAATAAGAGTTGATGGTTCATTTTAACATCCATAAGGGAGGCAATTTGGTTAGGATCTATCTAGATAAGATCAACATTGTCTTCTTGGGTGAAGATTGTTTTAGAATCATGGATATTT
This sequence comes from Sequoia sempervirens, assembly GCA_007258455.2. Lineage (NCBI taxonomy): Eukaryota > Viridiplantae > Streptophyta > Pinopsida > Cupressales > Cupressaceae > Sequoia > Sequoia sempervirens. The sequence continues at coordinate 33,502,682 of VDFB02000020.1, forward strand.
CTCAGTTATGATTGGCATCCAAGGTTTCTGATGCCCATTTGGTTGGATTCCAGAGGGGATTAGGGTGCCATTGGCCCAATTTCTACCAATGATTTTTCCCGGAGAGCTCAACCATCCACGGTGCCTATAACCGGTTGTATTACCGTCACAGTCAGGGTGGGAGAGCTAGGTTGCCCCAAATCTTTGGGAGACCCAACCAAGTCGGCATCACCAATTTGGGCATCAACCACATTAGTTTTTCCAAATCTTTTTTTACCATCTATTTTTTTAATCTGCATCACACATGTTTGATTAGAGTTTTTCCTTTTAGAGGGGTCACCCGAGAGGTGATTTTATTCAATTATCTTTCTTAGAGTGTGCATGGAAATTTTCCGTGCATTCAATTTTTCAATTTGGGCACTATTTAAGTTGAGTGAGGGAATAGGGCCACTGGTGGGAGTAGAGCCAACAACGTTTTCACTGCACTCACCCTCCTCAATGACCAGAGCGCTAAACACGTTTCTAGTGGGTATTTCCCCTAAGGAAGGGCTAGGGTTTAGGGAAACAGGAGGAGAAACATCAACATTGTGGTCAAGGGTCTGGGGCTTATCACCAAGATTAGGTAGGATCGAGGATGCAAAGCCGCTATTAGGGTTTAAAATTTCCTCCACACTAGTCTGAGCCAAGTCGGGGTCTGACTCGTGGTTAGACACCCGACCCACTTTTAGGTTGCCAAAGCTTTTTCCATTATTTTTCTTAATCAAGGGACAATTTTTCCTAATGTTCCCTTCTTTACGACACAAGTAACATGTATTTATATTGCCCAATACTTCCATAGGGCAACTAATAAGCCTTTCATCATCCTCAATGAGGATTCCAAGCAGAAACTCGACCCCCGGATTTAAGGACACCAAGGCTTTGGCATCCAGGTGCGGGAGGGAGGCTTTGGATTCGTCTATTCGAATTACACTTCCAAACAGGGCAAGCAAGGCCTGAAACTAATTTCCAGAAATCAAGAGGCACATTTTTAACCACTATCCATCTTGGGCAGGAGAGGGCAAGGAATTATTCTACAATAGCTGAGGGTGACTAGGCCAGCGCATAGAAGACACACCCACCCACATTCCAATAAGATTTGGCAAGGGCCTTGCCCTACATTTCATGATTTTTAAAGAAGACAACAAAAATACCTCTCAGGAGCATTCTAAAACAACTAATTTAAATACCAAATTTAGAAAGCCAAAATTCATATATTTCCTAGCCGGAGTTTTGCCAATATCTACAATAGCAAAGAAAATGGCTACATCTTTAAGCCTAGATTTTTCAAATTTTATAACTATTTTCACCTTAGAGTTAGGAATGAGTTTAGCAAAGCCAAGGGTGCCAGAAGGCTTACCTTCTCCTCCTCCATTGTCACCCACCTTGTCTTTCTCGTCTGCAATAACAAAAATGGCACTCTCCAGAATAACCACTTTGTTGCCAGCAATGACTTCTTTAAATATTTTTCCCTAAGAGGACAACCCATTGGAATTTACTTGTTGGGCGAGGGGGTCCATACCCCCATCCATAAATTCCCCTGAGGGTCGAGCCCCAAATGGTATGCAAAGCAAGTGGAAGAAACGACTATCTACACATGCAAAGTTAATAACTAGAACCAAGTAGAGAAATAAAAATTAACCAATGCAGAGGCAAGAGTATGAAGAGACACAAAGAAAACTTGTATGGAGTAGGACAGGGCCTCCCCCACTTGGCACTTCTTGGAAACCAAGGACGAATAGTGTGGCCGCCACCCTAGTTGCAGAGTGCTTCCTTTTTCTCCAATTTTTTTTAACTTAGGGAGTATGTTATTATGCAAATGATGAAAATATGTTTCTTGACTACAAGGCCATGTTAGGTACCCATGTACAAATGCAATCTCTCACAAACAAATAAAAGGAGAAAACCAAGTGGGGTAAAACTCCTCCCCAAAAGAGATGAAAATAAATACTTTCAATGTACAATGAGAAGGATAAAACCCCATGTGAGGAAAATACCACCCCATAAGAGATAAGAAGAGAGACCATGAAGAACCACCTCAATGTTGAGTCTCATGTAATGATTGTAGATGCTCGACATTGAATGTTAAATATGATCTAATACTGTTGAACAATGTTCCTCCCCTTAGGATGGAACAAAACCGAGATAGTATGAAAGATGTCTTCCCATTCTTGAAAGTAAGATGAGGGAAGAAGGATGATGTGTGATGTCTCAAAACTATGCTCAGGTGTCTCCATGTCGATGTTGAAAGCTATCACACTCCAAAAAGGTATTCTAGGTCACACTATAGAAGAAGACAATGTAGAATCTCCTAGAAACGATTGTAGAAGACAATCCAAAGATAAAGTTACCTCCTTTGAAGATAAAGAAGCCTCATGCAAATGTTGTCTAGAAGAATCCACACTCATGTCAAACTGTAATGAATGATCATGTAGAGAATGAACAAGAGGGTCAGAGTGGTCCCTCACAACAACTGAAGAAGGATCATTGCCATCAAAGAGAAGATGAATGAAATCAATGGTGTCTCCCAAATTTACAATATGAGACTCATAAAACAAACCAGAAATGTATGTCAAGTGCTCATCCCAAGTAGACATATTTGGAAGACAATGTATGTACTGTTGCACTAAACCATAAGGATCCAAAATTGTGGCAACACAAGCATCACTAGGTACAACAATAGATGAAGTATATGAGATCTCAATGCATGTCATTTGACTACACTTATCATCCCCAAATGATATTGTGTCCTCAAAAAATGGTGAAGTAAGAACACTAGATGATTTAGTTGATGTCGGTTAAGAGGAATTAGGCAAATGGATTCCATTGACAATGCAAAGTTGCTACAATTTATGAAGTTCATAAAAAAGTCTCAAATCATCAAGTTATTTTAGCAAGCATTCATCTATTGTATGCTTTTTCTTCCCATAGTATCATATCTTACTTTCCATGCATTGCAAGACATTATTACAACCAATAAAAGCACAAGATTACCCTCCCAAAGTACTCAATCAAAAAAAACCCCACCAATATATGATTGCAACAATTTATACTTAGTGTGTTTATAGGTGTCACTTGCCAAAAACATCGAAGTGGACTTGATCTTAGTGCTTATAGATGCCAAATTTTAGCCACAAGCTCAAAGTAAATTTTTTACAGAAAATGAGATCAATTTGATCACATCACTAGAAAGTACACAAAAAATATGCACTTACAAAAAAAATCACCCAAAAATGTTATCGTAGGAGCAAGAATGGTACTCCAAAATTTCCCAAAACGAGAACGACTTAGCAACACCTATAAGAATATGTAATTTTTAGAAAAACCAGACACCAAAATTAAAAAAACCAATTACACCAATACAAAGATTACAAAATTATACCTCAAATTGAAAAAAAATCTTGAAAAAAGTGTTGAAAATTGAGGTGTTTATGTAGCTTAATACTTTGTAAAACTATTATACTTGTTGATTGAAATATGTATTATTTGTTTCAGATTCTTTAAGGGTGATTATCTGATTAATTCATTTTATCATTTGTAGAAGAATGAGATAGGATAATAGAAGATACACATCATATACCGTGGAGAAACCCTTTCATGAAAAAACTCCACCAAGAATCATTGTATTATTTAATCTTAGAATAAGATTACAATAATTCCAATCCTTCCTTGAGATGCTTCTTCTGCCTTCAATAAATCTTCTTTACAACCTGCAATAAACTAATACAAACTCTCTTCAACTTGCTTGAGGTATATAGGCAATAAACAACTTTGTAAACTCCAAAAGAGTTACAATTACAAAGCTCAATCCCTATCTCCAAAAAGGTATGCCTATCTCTTCCAAGTAGAGTTTAATCGTGAAGAACAATGCCAAATCATCATCTTCATCCATTTGGGCGTCCCAAACTGAAGTAGTAACTCAACCTTTATTCTGTAAATATCTTCAAGGCTTTATCGTCAAAGTAGGTGCCCAAGAGTGGGCCCACTTAACTTAGCCTTCTGAAATATCTTAACATGCAAAGGAGTTAATTCCAAGAAGCCAACTTGGGTGCCCAAAGTGGGTCCAAGTCATTTTCTGTTAACTGAAACATCTCTCTCCACCATTCATGCAAGAATGGTAATCCCCTGTTAACTGAAGGAAGTTACTTGTTATCTATCATGCAACTCAAGTCATTAGTCATGCATTCCAAGTTAACTGAAGTCAACTAGCATTTAACTAAAACTAGCTAAAGATAACTGAACCATAACTGAGCTAAACTAAACTAAACTGATTCTGAACTGAACTAGATTGAATTGAACTGATCTGAACTGAACTTCATGCATGTAAACATCAAACCCTAACTCCTAGGATATTTACATGCATTCAGAAGTGTTATCTTTTACTCCAAACAATTAACTCAAGGTGAGTTCCACCTTCCATGTGGGTGCCCCATGTGCTCCTATTATTTAGGAACTCATCTTGGACGCCCTCACATGCTCCTATTATTTAGAATTAATTATAAATATCAATTAACATGATTATTTCATCCAAAATTAATCTCTCTCTAATCCTAGTGTTTGAGAACACTTTCTAAGGACTTAGGAGACACATGAAATAAATAATGTTTAGGATTGCAATTAAATTGCATCCTATTTCCAACATTCTCCCACTTGACATTATACATTGCAATTATTCTAAACAGGGAATAAATATAAATCAAGTACAGAACTTAAGGCCAATGGCCTTCCTGCACCAACTAATCAATCCATGCCAACTTCAAATGCAACCTGCATAATCATGAAACTCCAAGCAAATTATTAAAACTCAACACCAAGAGAAATTATCTGTATAAACTGGTTTCTTAAGATAATTTGCAGCATTGATCAAAGTGTCAACTTTCTCAATCAATACTTTCCCACTCTCAACCATTTCTCACACAAAGTGATACTAACATCAACATGCTTAATATGCGCATGATACATAGGATTTTTGGCTAAACACATAGCACTCTGACTATCACATTCAAGTTTAACTTACATGCAATTAAAACCAATACCTTTCCCAAGTCTTTGTATCCAAACTGCCTCTTTGGAGGCATGTGAAACCACCGAGTGTGTTGAACTCACATTCAACCAAGGTGTAGGCTCCTTGGTCTTTTCTGTTGAAAATAGCTTTTCTTACTAGTAACTATTCCAACATATATCTCTTACCATAAGAGAACTCAAGCCTCACCTATTTCTCCAAGTATCCATGAGGACCGGTAAACAACCAATCCATGCCAAAAGCCAAATGCAACATAGCACTATCATGAAGTAATCAAGCAAATGATTAATGTACCCAATACTTAAGAGAACTACACAAGATCAATTTCAAAGCTCCAATCTTGAACATAAACATGACATCCATGATCTAACCATCTCCTCCTAGGAGATCACGTGCACCATAACACACTTAAACATCCTAGTCTCAAGAGAACCATGCCAATCTCTAAATGTAACAAGAGTAAACCATGACATAATAGCAACCATTCTAAACCAAGAAAAAAACATATCCCCAATCACATGAGGATAACCTTACCAATGATGCATCCACGTCACTACCAACAACTCCCACTAAACCGTGGTACCGAGTCACACATGGCATCGTGACTACCATCCTCTACATGAATATCACTATATCCTACCAAAGCTCCCACTGAACTGTGATACTGAACTATACATGGAAACAAGATAACCATCAAACCATTACTTTCAAAAGCATATGGAATTTCAGAAATTTCCTCATGATCAAAATTATCATAACATGTACCATGCCACAACTCTAAACCACTAATCAAGAGTATACCATGACATAATAAAAAAAACCATCCTACAACCAAGAGTCCTCTTCATTTCCAAATGCTCCCATTGAACTATGATACTGAGCAATGCCATGGCATCATGATGCACATAATCAAAACCACATTTCTATCACAAGCTCACACCAAACCTATGAATCCAAGCTCTCAATGACACATGAAAACCATCCTCTAAAGCAAGAATATATACCTCTTTGTAACAAACTTATTTTCCAAAATCAGCAATAACAAAAATAGTAAAATCTCCCACTACAGCCAAAAAACCTCCAATCTTTTAAGAGAAAAGCCTCCCAATACTCTACCCAACCTCAGCTCTGATACCAAATGTTGAAAATTGAGGTGTTTATGTAGCTTAATACTTTGTAAAACTATTATACTTGCTGATCAAAATATGTATTATTTGTTACAGATTATTTGTGGGTGATTATCTAATTAATTCATTTTATCATTTGTAGAATGAAGACAAAATTTGTAGAAGAATTAGACAGGATAATAGAAGATACACAACATATACCGTGGAGAAACCCTTTCGGGAAAAAACTCCACCAAGAATCAATGTATTATTTAATCTTAGAATAAGATTACAATAATTCCATTCCTTCCTTGAGATGCTTCTTCTGCCTTCAACAAATCTTCTTCACCTCAATTTAGGAGTTTGTATGACCAAGTTATGAGTCCACGAATTTGGACTACAAATTCAAAATTGTTGATGAAGAGGAGGGTAGATTGGAGCAACCTACTGACGATCATGTGGCCATCAAATTTAACATAGTCATAGATGATGATCATTTGATAGTCAAATTTAAGACAATACTTTTAATGATCATTTGACCGACAAATTTAACATAGTGTTTGATGACAGTCATTTGGATGTCAAATTTAAGATAGTCAGCTGAAAATTTAAAAAATCACCAAAAGAAATTGACACAAAAAAAAGTATTATATATGAAAATAGGGGTTTTTAGGCCTTTTGAGTGCAATGGTAGGCTTAGATTTGACCCAAAATGCTCTAAAATGATGGCTCCTCACTATATTTGGCAACAAATCTCTCTCTTCAAATCCTCATAGATTTTTCCTCAAATGTTTGATTTAGACAAAACAAAAGGATAAAATGACTTTCTTGGAATCTCTAAACTCAATGGTGAGCTTAGATCTACATCCAAAAGCTCCAAAATAAACTTGCAATACAAATTCACAAAGAGGAAACCTTAAATTTGGTATTTCTTTTAAGTTTTTTTGATTCTCTAAATCATCATTCAATGCAAGAGAAGAGCATACTCAAATTTTCAAGATCCACCAAGAGGTGAAACCTAGATATCTCAATAAAAACTAACAAAAAGTAATCCCACAAGCTATGATACCATGTAAGAGTTGGTATAGAATACTCTACACCATGCAAGATTTGGCTAAAGATTATAGCCACCCAGATCTAGGAACTTCATGAAAGTACAAAAGAGATCAGATATGAGAGAATAATGCTATTCTATCAAATGATGCAAATGATATATTATGATGATATGATTCATTTATGAATTGTTATGAATTGATTTACACATGAGACCACCTGGTTATATAGCCAAGGTGAGACATAGGATTAAATAGGATTATGGCAAGTGTCTTAATCATACGTCATGAGACAACTAATATTAAATAACTTAAGACTTGAGCATTAAATGAAAAAATATAATATAATATCTAATGATAGCTAACACTTCCTATAAATATTCCCTCCTAGGACCTAAGTAAACTTAACATGTAAATAGAACTCACTAATGAACTAGTTAGGTAAAACTCCTATTTACACCAATAGATCACAGTGCTTACAAACATCAAATTTGGCCATAGACTCAAAGTAATATTTCTATACATAATGGGATCAATTTGATCACACCACTACAAATTACACAAAAAATTATGCACTTAAAAAAAAATGCACCCAAAATTGTTACCATAGGGGCAAGAATGGTTCAAAAATACTTGTGAAAATATGATATTTATGAAAAACCAGGCACCAAAATTAAAAAATGATTGCACCACTATAAAGAGCATAAAATTCTACACCAAAAAAAAACTCTAAAAAGGAGGTTGGATGACTAAGTTATGGGCTTGCAAAGTCGGGCTACAAAAATGAAAGCTCCAACTATAAGGGGGGCTAAAAAACCTTAAGTGCCTACTGATGTTAACACTACATGAGTAGGTAGAATATTCTACTTGGCCACTAGAATATGCTAAAAATTGGATAAAATACTCTCTTTCCATTAAGACACGAAATATTCTTCAAAATCTACAAGATGTTGTTTAGTATAATTTTTGATCACCAACGAGTTTTAATTGGCGATAGAATTACTGCCAATATATTCACTTATGGGTGGTGATGTCGATCATTGTTGGCCTAGGAGAATTTTGGGCAGGGTAACTATTAAGTGTTAGTTTTTATGATCAGATTAGAGCACAAAAATTTAATTCAAAATCAACACAATGACACAGCAAATACCCTGGGAAAACCCTCCACTTGAGGGAGAAAAACCCAGCAACAATTTATCACTTATATATTGAATGATAAACAAAATGTCTCCTTTACAATGAGGCCGATATGGAGGCCAAGTAAGAGCACCACAATCTGATGCTAACATAGAAATAATATGATGCTTATACTGATGACAAACTCAGCCTTTAGTAATGTTGTGATCAGCCTCTTCAACTACTCATGAAGTATATCTATGATCAGGCTCTTCAATATATAGATCTGCCTCTTCAATATATCGAACTGCTCAACAAGAATATCTATGATCAGCCTCTTCAATATATCAATTGACATCTTCAATATATCGATATGCTTCTTCAATATATTCACACTTTCTTGAACACAGGTTCAACCTTCTTGAAACCTTCAATCTGACTTCTTCAATATATTGTCTTGTCCTTGAAGTAGATCACTCTTGAAACTCACAACCTATGTAAAGGATGAACTCACACACATGATAATCGAATGAACAAGTGAATATATTACAATGATCAAATATTATCTCCAATATATACTTATTCGATGAGGAGGTATTCAAAGGACGCGATTCCACAAGGTGAATGGTCAGCCTCAATGAGGTATGTGTCTCTTCAAGTAAATCACCGATTAGAAGGAAGTCGACCTCAATACATAAATATAAATATTATTTAGTTTCCAAGAGATGTGACTCTTCACATTGTGTATATCAATGAACTAGATATTAAATAAATGAGGCACCTCCTCATAACTTTTATCAACATAAATTAAATAGCCAAGGGCTATTATTTCATTTATCATTAATGCAAAGGAGATCGGCTAGAAGAAGATCTCGACGCTACACAATAACATCAACACTCCCTCTTAGCTAGGGAGGATACTTCCAACTATAAAAGACATATCACCTCATCGTGATGTCAACCACAATGGCTACTACCATATGTGGAAAGGAAATATATCACCTCATCGTGATATCGACCATCATGGCTACGCCCATGTATGGTATGTACAAGTGCTCATCACTCAACACGATGTCACCTCATCATGACGTTCACCATGGCTCTCCCAGAGGGTGAAACACAAGTACAAGAAAATCATCAAGGACTCTCTTGCATGATTTTGTCATGGAGTCACACACATGACATCCACCATGGCTCTCCCAGAGGGTGGAAATAAGGGCTTTCTCCTCAAATATCTCTCAAAGAGAAATGCATTAACAAGGGCTTACACCTCAAATCTCTCTCAAGGAGAGAAATTCATTAACAAGGGCTTGCACCTCAAATCTCTCTCAAAGAGAAATGCATTAAATAAGATCACTAATACTGAGACTCCCTCTCAGCTAGGGCTTCATTCTCTACCATACCAAGCTTGTCTCGAAAGTACACAAACTTTACCCTGGAGAGAGGCTTGGTGAGAATGTCTGTCGTCTGCTCATCGGTGCTAATATACTTCAACTGAATTGCTTTCCTCAATACCATATCTCAAATATAGTGGTACTTGATCTCAACATGTTTAGTTATTTCATGGAACACTAGATTAACATAAAGCGCCATTGAAGACTGCTTCCTGCTACACTAGGAAATCATCGTAGACCCCAAATTGAAGCAACATCTAGAGGTGCTCTTCCAATCAACAACACACCCTGCCCAATCAGAATCAATATATCTATGCAGCTTCAAGTCCACACTTGAAGAATATCTCAAGCCATATCCAACTGTGCCATGCAAGTATCTCAGGATATGATTTGCTGCAACTAGATGTATTTGCTTTGGTTCACACATGAACTGACTAAGTGCACTCACTGCATAGCAAATATCCGATCTAGTATTGACTAGATACATCAACGATCCAATCAACTACCTATACATAGTAGGATTCACCAAATTTCAACTACCTGCAGCCTCTTTTAGCAAGTTGGTCTCCATAGCCATAGACATGGATTTGTAATCCATCATACCAAATCTCTTCAAGATGTCAATAGTATACTTCCCTTGACTCAAAATGATCTCATCCGACTTCTGCCATACTTCTAAACCAATGAAGTAGTGCACGTAACCAAGATCCTTCATTTCAAATTTAGAAGCTAACTCCTTCTTGCATTTGATAATGAGGTGATCTTCTCCAATAAGAAATAAATCAAGATAAAGAACCAAGATCAACTAGATTACCATCTTCTTTCGGTTTAGTAGTCTCCCTCTGAATCTTCAAGTACTTGCATCAACCTTCTAACCTCTTCGTCCAAGATTTCCTGCAACGCTTGCCTTAGAGAAATGTTTTCCCGTGCACACCTCTAATACTGTAGAGAGTTCAGGATTGTCCTCCTCAACCTCATCCCAAATCACTCTATTCTGAATAGGTTTGCGAAGCTACCAATGTCAAATCCAGATGACTGTCTTGAGCAATTTTAATCTTAGCAGCTGAAGGGATCCTCTAAGGATTTAGCACCTAGCCTTGCAATACAGTAATCTTCACTTCTTCTCAGTGAGTTACAAAACTCCCTCTTGATCCCTGCTTCAGAGATTGCAAAGAAGACTTCTGGAAGTGAACTCCCTCTAGCCACCAACTCAATCCCATGGTTGCAATTTTGTGACTTCACACTTGATCATTTCTTTGGTCGGCATGACTTCCTCACAATATGCCTCAAGCTTTTCATCACTAAGCAATCTCTCATCACCTTCTTGCTCCTATATTTGTCCTAGAAGCATTTTAGAGAGAGATTACTAACAGTTTATAACTATCCAAAGAAATATCAAGGCTAGAATCATACAAGGTTTACTATCTCAGGTTATAACATGAATACATAAGAATTTATGAACAATATTAAAACATGAATAAATAAATCAACCTATAAGAGAAATATATCAAAAGATCAAAATGAAGGGATAAAGAAACTTATCTTTATTGAATTCTGATATAACTCTTTCTTCCATCTTTTACTCCTCTCGAGAGTGCTAAACTCAGCACAACAAAAGACAATCTGAACAACTACAAATTTCTTGAATGCATTATGCAGTTAGCATAAAGAACCTACCCTCTCCAAGAGTCAAGGCTCTATCACAGTTCATGCATTAGAGAATGATATCGATGTGACCAACTTATCACCATCGAAATTGTAGTTGTCTTTTTATTTCAGAGTCACACTCAGAAATCTTCACAATTAGCATAAAAAATAACTTGCAAATAATAATTTGAATCTTCAAAGGATCTTATGCTAGTGAACACAATTCAAGATAAACCACGATCTCTCTTTACTAATTACACATGATCCAAATAAATGATATAACTAAAATTCAGCCTAGAAAGGTGATTTCAAACAAAACAAAAAATAAATATCTCTTTAAATATTTTGATGGATGCAATTACTGGACACAGTAAGATATGTTGCTCTTGCACTCAGATTAGTCCACAACCTTCACGTCTTGAACATAGGGACCTGCCAAGGTTAAATTTGAACATGGTCTTTGACCATTCAAATTTATAATGCACTATGTTTCCTGTTGCAACCCACCAGATTATGAAACAGATGCAACACGCTTACTAGCAACACACGATGAATGAAGGTGACACCAAATGTTCTCATCCACTGGATCACAATTCAAGAGAAAACATGATATTTACTACACACATGATCAAACAAACATTATCATATCTGCACAACTCAGTAGACTGAGTTTCACATAAAAATATAAACAACAAAAAATACTTATCTCTTCGATGTAGTAAAGGCTTCTTTTATGATAGTATACACTCAACAATTATATGTTCAACACAAATATCCATAACCAACATATTGGTGACAATATTTCTCCTCTTTAATCTTCTTATGTTGTACTAGCAAGAGATCCACTCAATACCCTTGGTGCCTTCTAAGCACATGATAAAATATTGCACTCGAATTTGTTGCCTTTGATTACCTTACAAAAATTCACGGCTTCAAGGGATACCGATACCAAAGAAGTACAGGCCATACTTTACACGGACAATTATTTCTGTAGGCAGCCCCCACAATGCACCCAAACATACATTTCTTCGGCCCCTTTATGTTATTTCCACAACCAACCATAATTTAGATATAAACCTTGAATGCTTATGCAACGCCTTAACCACTTAATTTACTCGCTTATCAACTAAAAAAATATGTCACAAGGCACCATCTACCGCCATGATAAACAAACAAATTCTCAAGCCCAAGACCAAGGTGTATTAAATGCTCAAATGATCCATAACAGAGTAACACATTACAAATTATAATATCGCAGGATATTGATATAGTTTCAACCTGACACCTTATCATTCATGAACTCAATAGATCGCTTGTGAAATGAATGCCACGCAGCCTCAACTCTCAATCGATCTTCAAGATCACTAGCACAACTGCTTGCACAAATCTGACTAGGATCTTCCTTAAACCTGCTCTGATACCATGTTAGTTTTTATGATCAGATTAGAGCACAAAAATTTAATTCAAAATCAACACAATGACACATCAAATACCCTGGGAAAACCCTCCACTTGAGGGAGAAAAACCCAGCAACAATATATCATTTATATATTGAATGATAAACAAAAAGTCTCCTTTACAATGAGGCCGATATGAAGGCCAAGTAAGAGCACCACAATTTGATGCTAACACAAAAATAATATGATGCTTATACTAATGAAAAACTCAGCCTTTAGTAATGTTGTGATCAACCTCTTCAACTACTCATGAAGTATATCTATGATCAGACTCTTCAATATATCGATTTGCATCTTCAATATATCGAATTGCTCAAGAAGAATATCTATGATCAACCTCTTCAATATATCAATCTGCCTCTTCAATATATTGATCTACTTCTTCAATATATTCACACTTTCTTGAACACAGGTTCAACCTTCTTGAAACCTTCAATCTGACTTCTTCAATATATTGTCCTGTCCTTGAAGTAGATTGCTCTTGAAACTCACAGCCTATGTAAAGGATGAACTCACACACATGATGATCGAATGAACAAGTGAATATATTACAATGATCGAATAGTATCTCCAATATATACTTATTCAATGAGGAGGTCTTCAAAGGGTGTAATTCCACAAGGTGAATGGTTGGCCTCAATGAGGTATGTGTCTCTTCAAGTAAATCGTCGATTAGAAGGAAGTCGACCTTAATACATAAATATAAATATTATTTAGTTTACAGGAGATGTGACTCTTCACATCGTGTATCTCAATGAACTAGATATTAAATAAATGAGGTGCCTCCTCATAACTTTTATCAACATAAATTAAATAGCCAAGGGCTATTATTTAATTTATCATTAATGCGAAGGAGATCGGCTGGAAGAAGATCCCAACGCTGCACAATAACATCAACATTAAGGTAGAACATGATGGTGTTACCATGTGACGGTCATTGGGCCTTGTGGTACTACGTACTATGCAACTTGTGCAATACCTACAGACTACACAGGTTGGCACAATTAAAAAATATTTTATTTTAGTTAAAAATCTAAAAACTTAAATAAATTTTTTCTTGCACACCAATAGTACAACCAAGGAGGGAATTTTTTTTCTTTGAGGTGCTAGGGAAAGTGCTTCGATTTTGATTGTTTAACAATTGATCTTGGGGTTATTGTGCCTTTTGGATGCAATGGTAGGGTTAGATTTGACCCAAAATGCTCCAAAGTTGTAGCTTCCTTTATGATCTAGCAACCACCTCCTAGCTTCAAACCCTCGTAGATTTGGCCTTAGATGTATGATGTGGATAAAAAAAAAAGGAAAATTTGACTATCTTGGACCCTCTGGTCTCAATTTTGAGCTTAGATTTGTACCAACAAGTTCCAAAAAGAACCTGCAATACAAAGCCACAAAGAGGAAACCCACAAATCTGGTATTTCTATAAAGTTTTTTTGATTCTCCAGATCATCATTCAATGCAAGAGAAGAGCATAGTCAAGTTTTCAATATCCACCAAGATTTGCAACCTAGATATCTCAATAAAGACAATCAAGAAGCAATCTCACAAGCTCTGATACCATGTAAGAGTTGATATAGAATACACTATGCTATGCAAGATCTGGTTAAATATTGTAGCCACCCAAGATCTAGGAACTATAAAATTACAAGAGATCGACTATGAAAGAATAATTATATTATATCAAAATATGTAAAAGATATATTATAATAGTTTGATTCACATGAGATCACTTGGTTACATAACCAATGTGAGATATAAGATTAGATAAGATCATGACGAGTGTCATAATCCTATGACATGAGACAACAAACATTAAATTACCTAGGACACAAGAAGTAAATGGCATAAGACAAAATAAGATCTCATGCCAATTAAAAATTCTATAAATATTCCTAGGACCTAATTAAACTTAACATGTGAATAGGACCTACTAGGTGAGCTTGTTAGATAAAACACCATATTTACACCAACAATATCTACAAAATATGATATCAATTTGTTATATCATCTTGGTGCAAGGAATGAAGAAACCATCAGCTACTATGACATTGAATCCTTCAAAGCCATTTATTTCTAATCTCCTCCTAGATATAAAATCCTCTTCTATGAAATTATGTGTGGCCCTACTATTAATCAATGCCATTAATTTTTATCTATGTAGAAATTCACATACTTAGGTGCACAAGAAAGTGTGGAAAGGGTACCTCTTGAAGATTCTTCTTCTTTTTATTTTCTTTTATGTTATTATCCACTCTCTTAAAATAAAAGTTCAATATCATCCATTTCTAATTATTCATCTAATATCACCTTGATATAATGTACCTATCCTCAGCCAAGACATATGTGACTAAGCAATGGCTCTTTAAAAGGAAACATAATTTCTTCCTCCTAAGCTCATTATTAGATTCCTATTCTTTTATTATTCTTTGTGAATTTTGCTTTTTAATGACTCCCTTAAATAATGGTTTCTTTCATTATCCCAAAAGTGGTGCCTTCAAGTATAATTTATTCTTGGATACTAAAGTCTCCAAATTTAAAGCTCTCTTGATCGTTTCCTATAAATATTGAGGATTTAAGGTTGTTACCAAACCTTTAAGAGGTTTAGTTAATCCTTCCATATATATTATGTTAAGTATTCTCTTTGACACATTAGGTATCACATGACTAATAATCTTTGAAATTATACAACATATTTTTCTGTTATCCCATATTGCTTAAGTTGAGCCAACTCCTTGAAGTGGATCTCTATCACTTTCCTATCAAACCTCTTTATAAATGATTGGCTAAATTCTTCCAATGTGGTAATGGAACTATGCCCTTGGATGATTATGCCATGATACCACCACTCATGTGTTACTCCCAAGTGAAGGGTAGAGAACTCGATTTCCTCTTTTTCATGAACAAGATTCAATGAAAAATAGGTGTCCAAATTTTGGATCCATCATATTTAGGAAAAGTGATCTTACCCAAACAATGCATGCCTTTGTGGGGATGATCTTATTGAGTTTTCCTCCCTCTCCTTGGACTATTATGCATTCTTAGATCATAAAACTCTTAGAAAGTTAGTCCACCCTATATGGCTTAGCATATTTCATTATATTCTTTATGATATATCTCAAAATCACTCCTTATATGAGGTTGAATTACTCTTCCTCTTCTAGATGTTTATCTTATCTTTGTAAGAGTTTAGCTTAGATGTTATTGAAAATGGGCTTGATTGACCTTTTCATTTTCCTTTCCAAATTCCTTTAGCCTTTATTTATAACCTCATGCAAATAATTCACTTCATCTATAGGTATTATCCTTTCCTTATCCCCCATGATTTCTTCTATCTCTTCTCCCTAATCTTGTAACCTTCTCTAATAAAATATGATTTTGTTTTCATTAGGTTATATAAAAATTAGATCTAAAAATACATGCTAGCAATATTAAAGCTCTAAAACTAATGTAATATTGCTAGCTTGAGAATATGCATTATTTCTATATTTTTCTTATTTATGCAAATTGAAATAAATAAATTTAATGTATAGACAATAAATATTACTCCAATAATTGTTGATAGTGTTAATATATAATTATAATTAATTATGGAATCTCTTATCCATAAATTATGTTAGATATAACATTAGATCCAATAATGGGGAATGCTAATATGATTTCATAGCAATTATGATTTGAATGACAACAAAACTATGTGATCTAATGAGAAATTGGCATTACAATTGGAAGGTATAGAAAAAATCTGCAATTATGGATAAAGTACAACATATGAGAAAGGTACAACAACAATGAAGGATTTATTATACTCAATAACAATATTCAAGTATTGAAATAATCATAAATCACCACAAATGCCAATATAAAATGATGCAATTTCACTTACAAACATAGTGATCAAATTCCTATTGTAAGTTCACTATACAACTACCCAAAAGATAGAATGTCAATAGATACCATTGTGTGTAATGACTAGAATTTTGATAATTTATACTATAAAGAGTATGATTTTATGGTTGGTGTTAGGGTGAACAATGGTTGGAAACTTAGGCACAACCAAGGATTAAGGGTGCATAGTAGCAAGGAAACCTCAAAAAAGTTGAATCAATTATTAGTGACGTTCAATTAATGGTGGTTGGAGTGTTGGTTCGTAGTTAGTTGCACCCTAGAGCAACTAAAATATACCCTCAAACTCTCTAATAATCATAAATAATGAAAAAATAGCTTGATTGGTTTCTTCACCAATTAAAATCTTCACATAAAAATTTGCAATTAGCACAATTGTGATCTCCATATGGAATCAACACAAATGGATAAGAGGGTTTTCATCCTCAAATCCAATAATGAAAATCAAGAGGGGTTTCATTGTCTAGATCTACCACACCAAAGGGTTTTTATCCTTAAGTTCTTAATCTAAAATTATAATTAATGCTTGTTAGAAATTAATCTTTACTTAGGTGAAGATTATTTATTATTTGTATTATTTAAATACTTGTAGGAATATTCCAAAGGAATTCCTACAAGTCTTTTGTCTCATTTGAGTATCCTCACACATGTGTTGAGGATGAATCATTTTTATAACTCCTCTTTGGAGGAATATTAAGGCTTAGGTGTAGCCTCCTCCTTATGAGGAATCTTGACACCTTGCACACACATAAGATGAAAGGTGGCATGCATAGAAATGGGAATTGCTTATTTAACTCTTTTCTCGCCTCTATTTATTGAGGTGCTTCTCTCCTTCATCAAAAGCATTCTATGCTTAAGCTCGCTCACTCTCTCTCACATTGTAATCTTCTTTTGGCTTTATGTCATCTTCATAATATAGGGGCTTTTTTCTTTTTTTTCCCCCCTTACAAAATATTATGTCCCCTCTTGGATATTTGGTGTGCTTTTTCTTGGTTTTCATCTTGGATGGTAATATTTTCCTTCAAATGACAACTTTTGGAATAATACTTTCATTTATTTCTTTTTATTATTCCTTTCCTGGTATTAGAGCAGGTGTTATTAATCTTTGTTTTAACTACATTGGTAAGGGTTTACCATCTATTTTTCGAGCATTTACCTTGGAGGCACACTCTAGAGAGAAGAAGAGTAGAGCTTTGCTTAAAACTCAATTTTTTAATAAGTATATTTTATTCTAACCCTTTATTGTGGAGGAAACAGTTTTTTTATGTCTTTTATTTATAATTTTAGTTTATAAATTTCAAATAATTTTTTTTACTAATTTGTGCAAATTTGCATACATTTCGTAATTTTTTTTTGAACCCCAACAAAAAGGTTGGTATTCAAATATCAATTCAATTTTTATTTTATTTTTTTACATAAATAACAAATTTTTAAAAATTACAACAAAATTTTTTATATACATATATTCTGCATAATTTTTTTTTAAAAATCTTTATACATAAAATCTGTAATAACAAATTTAAAAAAAAAATCAACAAAGCTTTTTTATATATAATACATTAAAAAATCTGCATAATTATTTTTTAGAAATATTTTTTTATTAGACATCCACACAACTTTCCATTAGCATTTCCTCCACACCTTTGGTCGTCGCCCCATTTCCCACTTAGGGTTGTCGAGTGAGGCGATTGGCTTCGCCTTTACATAGGCACGAGACTTTTGCTCACCCATTTAGATAAAGATAAAGTTTTTTAAAAATAAACTTTTCATTTTTATTTGTTAGTTTTTAAAGAATTATAAAAAATATTATTAATAAAAAACTTAAAATAATTTTTTTACAGAAGGCTATTAAAAAATAGTTTAATATTTATCTTCTCTAAATTATTATTTTTTAAATAATTCTTTAATAAATTTTTTAGGAGGCTATTATTTTCATAAAATTTAATTTTTTTAAAGCTTAGGGAAATTATAAAATAAAGGGGTTAATATTTTTTTCCAAGCTTATGTTACAAGGGCAGTTTTTTTAATTATATCAATGTCATTATTGTAATTTTTTTACAGATGTAATCTTTCTTATAAGAGTGTTATTTATTTAATCAAGGTGTTTTTTATAGTTGTACAAGTAAATATTTTTATCATTATGCAAGTTTCCACTCTAATTTTAGAAATTAAATTAAATTTTTCTATTGTCATTTGTGAAAAATTCATTTTTTGTTTATATTTCAATTCAAACGTCTCTTGGATGTTGCGACAAATCCGAAGTCCAAGCCATATTTGTCTACATCCAAAGATGCTCAAGAAAAGTGGAAGACTCAAAATAAGAAAGCTCTTGGACTCATGCATTTCCATGTCTCTCAAACTCTATGTTCATATTAAGAATTGTGTGAAATTTTGTGAAGCATGGTTGATCCTTCAAACTATCTATGATAGTTCAAATGAGTCAAGGAAGATACAAATTCAAGATCAACTTGAAAATTGAGGTATACAAATTTTAAAAAAAAAATTGTTAAAATTTGATGCACTCAATAGTCAATTGCATGTTTTAGGAGTTAAACTTGAATCTCTTAGAATAATTCATATTATTCTTAAAAAAATGTCTTCCTAGACAATTTTAATAGTTTATTACAAATATTTATGTCAACTTACTTATGATATTTTTTGAAATTTATTAAGGCAAGAAGAAGAAAACTTGATTCAATTTGGTAATCTTAAAAATAGTGAGCATGCTTTTATGTCTAAAAATTATAAGCAAAAATTTAAGCCTCATAATAAAGAATATTATAATCCTAAATATCATCATAATAATACTAATGATACTAGAAAGAATAACTCTTATAAGAGGCCTCATTGTAACTATTGTGATAGAGATGGTCATTGGTCTACCACTTGTTTTGAGAAACAAAATGATAAAAATCCCATGAGGGAAAATTCATCAATAAAATAAACCTAATGATAATAAATTTCAAAATAATGCACGGCAATCTAGACGAGCTTTTACTTGTCATTATAATGATTCAAAATCTCTTGAATGGGTTATTGATTCAGTTGTCTCTCAACATGTTACTTCTTATAAAGAAGTATTTGAATCTATGTAACCCTACATGACTAATGTTCCACTTCAACGTGTTAATAATCATAGATGTAAAGTAGAAGCAATTAGAGTTTTGAATGTGCCTAATGGTAAGTTACATGATGTTTTATATTCCCGAGTCAAAGACTTATTTGCTATGTGATTTATCCAAAACAAAATCATAAAGTCATTGCTAATGCTAAATTAGACAATGATAATTTGTTCAAATTTTATGATTTTTCTCGTTTTAAATATTCTTTACTATCTACCATTGATTTCAATGTTTGGCATGAAAGACTTGATCATATCCATGCTAACAATATTGCATTTATGTAAAATTATAATATGGTAGAAGGATTGCCTAGCATTGTTCCATCTAAAATTGTATGCATCAGTTGTGTTGATGTGCCAAATTGACCCACAACATGCAAATAAGATAAAAGTAAAGTAAAAATGTATCACCTCTCCTGAAAGAGACAATCATTAATCAAACTAATCACCTCCCAAGGTCTTTGGTGTTGGTTCACAACGTTGTTGTTTCACAAAGTGGTCAATATGGCTGTAATGTTCAAGGGGCTTGTTGGTTTTGAGCTTCTGGATTGTTACAAGATCAAACATCTATCTAAACCTACTTTAACCAAGGGTTTTAAAGAAATGGAAAAAGATAGATCAAGGTTTTAAATTGAAAAGAATGTTGATTCATTCAACTAACCAGACTTGTTACCTTCCAAGGAATTCCTAAACTAGAACTGCAAAATAAAATTAACCTGTAATTGATACAAAGTTTTATTCATTCACAGTGCAAACTTCAACAATAGATTGCAAATCATCATTCAAACAAAACATAAGATAAAATTTCATTCCTTGTAAGCTTTTCAAATCAAATGATTAACCCAAAAATGAATACCATTCTAGAGCATAATATAAAGAAGGTTTAAATCTGGCTGCTCCTACTATTAATGAAACAGATAAGCAACATTTACAAATCTGGCAAGATCACTAATGTACAGAAAACCCATGTCTTCAAATTATCTCCATCTATGCTAAGAAAATCTGGAAGATACATCATCTCCCCCTCCTGAACTGCAAAAAAAAATGTCTAACTTACTTTAGAAACCCTAGCTTGCTTTTTCTAACCTTTTCTAACTCTTCTTCTAACTTGTCTAACAACTTCTCAAACTTTCTAACCCTAACTCTACTTCTGCTCTACTGCTAAGTTCACTCTAACATTCAATCTCTAACCTTCTAACCCTTACAAAAGAGGTGAAATGCCATATTTATCAAAAACATGTCAGATGCGTCGACGCAGTTTAGGGTTTACAATAAGTCGGCCACAAAGTAAGTCGACCCTAGAAGAGTTTGAAATAAAGTCAAACATGCATTAAATGCAAGGGCACCAACCAGACGACCCAGGGTTTTTCACATAACTCAGACCAAAACATGTGAAGAAGAAGCAAAGTGAACCGATGAGGAAGCATGACTTTCGATGCAGCTTTGCATTAACTGATTTCCCCATGTCGCCCATACCTTGTTCCATTCTGGCCTTCATCACCAAGAACGTCCTCTGCAAGTTGTCTGCAAGTGGCATAGGCGAAACCCTAGTTTGCCATTCAATAGCATTAATATTATTCTTCAGATATGTCCCATCGTATTGTCCCAGTCTCTCTTGTTGGATAGATATTCATTAATGACTGCACTGTAGGTCGCTGCATCATCCAGCTGGTGGGTTTACTGCATCTCATGATAGCCTTAGTCTTTTGTAGCAAGGTGTTCATATTTAGATCTGAAACCTCGAATTAGACTGATGTCATCCTGCCCTCAGGAATCCTATTCTTTACTTACAGTTTCATTCCTTCCTTTTCTGCTTCAGAGATGGACGATCCCTTTGTGTCTTTCTTAGCCTTTCCATTCGTTGCTAGTCAAGACTCAGCCTGCATTCATCAAACACCAATGTGATAATCCAATTGTTGACAACATTTCATCAAAGTGTTAGCTCAAAATCATGATAAAACTATTAAATTAGCCCTTAAGCATCAACACTGAGAAGTTCGAGATTTCGAGCTAACCTAGAAAAACCAGCCTGGGAGGAATTCTAGAAAATTCTGAACTGGGCGGATTCTCCCGATGAGGCACCAGTATCAATAATAAATTTATTAAAATGAACATAAGCAACATAATCATTGTGCAATTTACCAAATTAAAGCATGGAGTATAAGAATTTATCATTAGAATCATCAATTTTATCCAACTTCTTAAATCTCATAAAGCATAGCAGAGAATTCAGAAAAATCTGGTAGGACCGGAATTTTGCGGACGACTCAGACCTCTGAACTTCAGAAAACTGAAGGGAACCAGGCAAATGAAGGAATCCGGGAAAATCCGACTAGATAGGAAAATCCTGAACCTGACAGAAAACCCGAACACCCGCTACGACTTCACTCAAATTAATCGAAGGTCACAAATTTGAGGACCTTGGGCAAGGAAATCGCTTAACGTGAGCCTCCTACAGATCTTCTTTGAATCCTAGGCTCAATCGAAAGCAGATCAAGATGAAATGGCAACGCCCTAGGCATGAAACCTTAGATTTAAACCATGAATGCATAGGGCAAGTTATGAAATGCCCAAACACACAGGAATTTGAACTCCAAGCAAGACCACAACGTTTTAAAGCACAACAAGATGAACATCTCAACTCAGGAGAACACAAATGATAAAGCAAAATGGCACAAAGCTCCAAAAACAATTGACCAAACTCGAAAACTCGAAAACTCGACGGCCAGACAAAAATCCAGAAAAATCCAACCCAAGCGGAATTTCGCGAAGGCCAGAAATCTCCGAACTTAGCGCAAAATAGGTCGAGCCAGACTTTGAGCGCAATCCGGGAAAATCCGACCAGATCGAAAAATCCCAAACTGTCTCAAAAACCCGAACAACAGCAATGAAACTGAAGTTTGGAAGAAATCCGGGAAAATCCGGACAGACTGGAAAATCTCGAACCAGGGTAAAAACCTAAACTTTGCCCAAAACATAAGATTTTCAATATTTAACTCGGGAAAAAAACTTGGGCAAGCAAGATAAACATATTAGGCACATGCCAAGGCAAAGAAAAACCTCAAAATCGAAGGGGGCAAAACACAAAGAGCGAAAGCAAAAGAGGGTCCCATTTTAATGAAATTCAAAATGGGGTGGTTATGCAAGGCATAACAAGTTGCATGAGTGTTAAGATGCATAGGGAGCCCTTTCCACAAGGTCAAGCATGGAGGGCACATCATAAGTCACACCTAGTCCATATCAACCTTTTGGGACCAAATATAACATCAGTGATGTGTTTGAGGAAATCTAATCCCTAATGAGCTCTATTATTTCTTGCTTCAATATGTTCACCCACTGTATCAATCAGAAAACGGACCCGTGGGCCATTTAAAGAGGGGAGAATGGTGGGAAAAACCCCAAAATCATCTTGGAACTCAAGCCTAACCATCATCTTTTCGAAAAAAACTTTCAACCCCATTCTCCATTTAGGCCTTATTAGAGTCATGACTACCCATGCCACAACCAATTTATCTTTCCCAAGGTCAAGAATGGCAACCACAAAATGAGAAGCGATGATAAAATTAACTCTAAACCTAGAAGCCACTTTCAAGAATGTATCCCCCAAGATCATCTTAACCACCTCCAAGACCACCATAGAGTTTCTTTTGAAAATGATCTTTAGTTGTTTCTCCGTGATGGGGCCCCTAAAAGTAATTTTTTGATACTTCATGGACATACACATAGTAGGATCCATGGATGCACAAAAAAAGAGGAAGAAAATTATAAAGTAAACCAAAAATTTCCAACCCTAAAATAGACCAAACACATGCAAAGTCATAAATGTGTCTCACATACTGAATGATATTCTAAAAGTATTTCACTAGCTAACTTATTTCCAAACATGTTACTTGGGTATGGTTGAAGCATAGTGTGAACTGTAGATCATGAGTACAAAGCACTAGAGAGAAGCCTTGATAAGACCTCCAAAATAATTTAATTAGTTGACTACTTAATAGCCAGGTTGGCCAAGAAATCAACATCTCTATTGGCTTCACGATACACATGGACAATAATGAAATCTTCAAAAAAATTTAATTAGGTCTAAGCATACCCATAGCATCTTATTAAGTTTCCAATTTTTAAATCTTCTTGATCTTGGGGCATTTATAGTCAAATGGGAATCCCCTTCAATCACAAGCTTTTTAAAACCCAAATTCACCCCTTCTTAAAGACCATGGAGGACCACTCATACTTTAGCCTTGTTTTCGGTACCAAGAGGAAGGGGATGCTAATTTTATGCAACACATCACCATTGCAATCCTTAAAAATGTAGCCTACCCTTGATCTGCTTGGGTTGCCTCTAGATTTCCTAATGAATTTGAACTTAATCTTGAAAGGAAATATGCATCCACACAAGATAATTTCCACATAACCCAAATAGAGAAATATATGCAAAAAAGTATTCATAATCCATATACAAAAGAATAGACAACATACCATACAAGATGACACAATATATACCCTGGGAAAACCCTCAAGAGGGAAAAATCAGCCTCCAAAAGTATCCATCACTCATGTATTTCATCAAAAATAAACATTACAATACATATTCAGAGTCCTCCATGAGCACCTTTGAAAAATCAAGCCCTCTACAAGCACTCCATGTGAATAATCATGTATCCACACATCCCATGCCATGATTCAACCCTCACAAATTCCAACAAGAGATTCCTTAACCCCTTAACTAAATAGCCAATCCAACCTTAAAAAAATACCCATGTGTTTGCTTTTATAGAAACAAGCTCACACAAAACCATCAAGTGGTATTACGTAAAACCATGTGACTAATAACATGAGCTTACAAAACAATTAACCCCCACATTTAATTCTTGGTGCTAAGTTTTCCCAGTGTTAAATATTTTTCCCATGTGCAACCCCCACATTAAATATTTAATCCAATGTTACATACAACACATAAAGTGGCCCCAAGAATACTAGACCCATGTGATGCACACATCCCTAGATTCCCTAAGTGCACCACATAATAAAAAAATAAATATTACATTATAACATAATGCAAGGTGGACAACACATATTTTCCTAGCATTCTCCCACTTGTTGTATACATTGTATAAGGGGTAAACAAGTAAACTCAAACATGAACAAGGGAACAATCCCCATAGCCACATATACCATCAAGGAATCAAAGTGCTCCATGTGCTCCATCAAGATACTTGCAACAAGAATCAAGGTGACCACCATCTCAAGAATGAATTATCTCATCCTGCATCATGCCAATACACAAAGATAAGAAACCGTCCAAAGGGATGCCTCACTATCTGTCATAAAGAAGCATAAGTCTTGCCTCCAACTGATACCCCAATACACCAACATTCAATCCAAAGGTAAAAAGTATGTATCAATATATGTCAAGATAAAATCACCATAGCTGAAAATAACACCCACAATAAATGCTAACACATCCAACTATCCATACCTCAAAGGCATACAAATCATAACAAGTGAACCACATACCATCAACATATAAAACCCATAACATGCAATCACAAGCTCCAAGTTCCAAACTTGTCATATAATGAACATACACATCCAAGAACTCCTATTGCATAACGTAATCTCAAATTTGAAAATGATCAAGGCATCTGAAGATCCACCAATAAAAAAACATAGAGAGTGTAACCAAAATCATGTAGTACCAAGGAACATCCACAAAGATATGCAAATCCTGCAAATCAAAATGTTGTAGTACAACTCTCAACACAAGTCTCCATAGCTCTCTTGAGTTCTTCACACCCAACAAGGGAAAGCGATAAAAGAGCCTCCATGTCATCACCAAAGAGCTATGAACAACACAAGACCACAAAAATAGTGATCACCATAGCTCCACACAAGTTCTCAAATCCAATGTCATGTGAATACAAACATCTAGGAAGAAGAATAAAACCAAAGAGAGAATATGCAAATCAAAACCTGTAGCATATCCTTCTACACATACGTCTAAATGCTAAGATATGATAAGTATGATCTCCTTCATAAAACCCCAAAGGGAATAGTACCGCCCACATATAACTATGAACAAGATGTATGCATCTTAAACCAAAGGAAGATCAAACCATATCCATTCCCAAACCAACAGAATAATCCCAATAACATCTCCTAAAATCAACATCAATGAATAATCTCGCAATGCATAAGGAGATAAACATGCCAACATCCCTCAAATGAACTCTCTAGAAATTAAAAAAACCATAGATCAAGATCCATATACATGAGAAGATAAAGAATAAAAAATAATGCATTTGGAAAAACAATGGAAAATATCTCTTAGATGATAAATCTCTGAGTAGACAAAGAGTGGGGAATGAGAATGCTTCTCCAAGATATACAATTCATCATAACTCATCTAAGAACAATATTCTCGTAGGTCCATTGTGAACTCATTCCAACCAAGGTATAGGCTCCTCAGGCTTTCAACTGAAACCTCATCAATGAGTAACCATCTCAAAAAATGTATCTAATCCAAAGGGATCTCCTAGCCTCATCTATGTCTCCAAGTATTCATGAGTACCTATAACCGATCAATCCATGCCAAACTCCAAATACAATATACCACCATAATGAAGCTCTCAAGCAAATGATAAATGCACTCAATACCAAGAGAACCAACCAAGATCAAAGTCAAAGCCCCAATCATGAATCAAGAACTCAATCATGAAATCATGATCTCACATCTCCTCAAAAGAAGATCATATGCACCAATGAACATATCATGTGCATGTATCACGCCAAAAATCTAACCAATAATCAAGAGTATATCATGACATAATAACATAACCATCCTATCAAAACAAGGATCACATGTCAAATGAAAAATCATGACACCTAAACCAAAGACTAAAGAGTCCTCATGGCTAACGAAGATGTCAACATCTCCATATCACATAAAGACAACCATCTCCTGCAAAGAAGATCATCCACCATCAAATGGTGAATCCACATCATTGCCACAAGCTCCCACTGAACTGTGATACCGAGCTCTCTATGGCATCATGAAAAACATCCTCTAGATGAAGACCCCCCATGGTCGCAATGCAATAAAAGAACTCAACACCGAGATCCCAAAGGGAAGAGTACAAACCATGATCTCCAAACCAAGAAGATACAACATCTCCAAACCATCACCATCACAAGCTCCCACTAAAACATGTAATCAAGATGTCCATGACATTGTGATAATAATATCCTCAATGAAGATCAACCAAAGGCCCTCACACAGTCAAAGAACTCAACTACAACATGAGCTCCCAACATGCAAAGTAAAACCATGATCCTTAAGACAAGAAGACACACCACTGCAAACCAAACTGAAATCAATCTAAGACCACCAACAATGCAGTTGCATAAACAATCATGGCATGCGAAGTCCCTAAGGCACAAGGAACATCCATGTCACCTTGATCACCACCAAATGTATTAGCAACAAAATCAACCTATCTCACAGATGTCTACATCACATAGTCTACTACATAGGTCCACCACCATGACTGTACTCGGTACAATCTCTCCTCAACATGACAACTAGACCAAAAAACAAGTGACTAAACCAAGCCACAAATCTGAATCTGTAACAAAATTGAATTATCTATAGGCATAGACAACCCACATCCAATTCATAAATGCAACCTGTAAGCATAGACAACCTACAACACTACACAACTCGTAGATACAACAATGCAACATACAAATCCAACAATATATTGATAACCATGTTAAATGAGAGTAATTAGAGATGTACATGTGAGTATATAATGAATCCAACATCAAATCACCAATATCTGAATAGCCATAAGCTCACAATGGACAAGCTTTCTGTCGACTATAAGAAGTCCAAAATTTGACTTCATATGCACAAGTTGTGACCTCTCCAAGCTAAAAAGGAACATCCAAATTCCAATAAGTATTTCACTATCAAAACAACAAAATATGGAAAAACCACTGATACTACAACATAGATCGTAGAACCACCTTTCCAATGAGTATAAGAAGTCAAAAAACTGACACTTGAGGCAAATAATATGCCCCTTAGAAAAAAGTTGCATAATTTGGCTTATAAGAGGCGTTGGGTGGCCCCTAACAACCCGTTGGTGGCAGCGATGCCACTTAGGTGGCACCGCTCGTAGGGGTGGCAGACTTGAACATAATGTGCAAATTAAATTTGGTTTAATTTTTATTTAAATAGCAAATTTTAAATTTTTTATGGTGGACAAAATTTTATGTGTTTATAACCCTCGCGAGGAGAGCTTCTATTTGCCTCACTGGACTAGGGGTCAAAGCCGGGGGGCCAAAGGCCCTGCTGACCCGACAACCTTGTCTGCCAGGGGCCTTGTTGGTTGAAAGGGCTGACACCCTTGCGGGTGTCAATACCCTATCAGTATAGGAGTACTGTGGGCGGGGGGAGAGGGGGGATCCGCAAATACCCACACAATATAATTTTTTTGATTTTTAATTATTTTAAATTTAAATTTTCTGTGCAAGGAAATTTTTTAAACCACAATTTTTTTTTGTGACAATAAATTAGACGGTTGTACGATCAAAGGGGTAAGGAGGCAATTTTTTTTGCATTTTTCCAATAACCAAAATAGGTCAAATTTTATGTCAATCTTCATCTCTTGGGCCTCCTCGATCCAATGATGAGGTTTGTTTTGTCCCAAGGGGTCATCTACAACATTTCCCCTACAAAACACTCATAGTGAACATCAATTCAAAACCCTTTTTCCAACAAAGATTCATAAGCCCAAATCTGCAAAATGACCACAGATTTGCAACCTCAAAACCTCAAATCTATAAAAAATATCTGCACAAAACCCTCGTATTTTGCAATGTATTCATTCTTTCCATGCAAGTCCTAGATTCAACTATACACCAAATCTACTCCAACAAGGGTTATAGAAACCACAATCATGACTCTAAATACCAATTGAAAGAAAATATGCATCCACCCAAGATAATTTCCACATAATCCAAATAGAGAAATCTATGCAAACATGTATTCAAAATCCATATGCAAAAGAATAGACAACATACCATCAAAGATAACATAAGATATACCTTGGGAAAACCCTCAAGAGTTAAAAACCTAGCCTCCAAAAAATCCATCACTCATTTATTATTTAGCAATGAACATTACAATTCATCTTTAGAGTCCTCCATGAACGCCTTTGAAACATCAACCCCTCTATAAGCACTCCATGTGAACAAGCATGCAACCACACATCCCATACCATGCTTCAACCCTCACAAATGCCAACAATAGATGCTATAACCTGTGATGTCTCTGCTCTAGTCAATTCTCAGGAGCAGTGTGTTAGCCTATCTCTTGGACCCTTGTAGGCTAATTGGATTGGTTAGAGGGTCAATGGCCTTATTTGGTGGGCTTTGTTGTTCTCACCCTTTTAGTGCAATGATTGGCTCACGACAGGCTTTGGCAGTTCAGGGGTTGACAACTTCTGACGACACGTCATTATGTGGGGTTATGAGCAAGTTATGAATATTTTAGTGAATTAAAGTGTTTTAAAATATATTTGACAGAATATTATAAAGTCAACTTGATTTTATAATAAAGTACTCACTTAAATTTATTTAAGTGAAAATCTAAAGCACTTTAGTGAAATACTTCATAAAGTGATTAATTAAATCACTTAAAATGGGCACCCAAATATTTTAATGAAAACTATTGAGAAAGGTGATTTAAATATCTTTTAAAATATTTAAATGACACCAAAAGTGGTGTCACTTCTTGGGAAGCGTGCCTTTTTGCTTTATAAGCCCAAGCAAAGGAAATTAGAACTCATCTTTGATTATTTTACATTTCTCTTACCTTTGGCTTTGCTTGCTTCTCTGAGACAAGGGTTTTAGGAGTTTGTTTATCTCTGGAGAACAATAACTCTTCACAGATCTGTGATTGTGAGACTGTGAAAGATTAGTTGAATGATTGCAACAACAGGGCTTCAATTCAGGAGTTCTACAGTGCTTCAATGAGATTTTTTTGTGCATTTTTCAGTATTTTACAATAAAAGACAGGAGGATTTGTGAGCTTGGATTCTTTGTGCATCTAGAGGTCAAATTTGTTTCATAGTCGTACATTCCAGGCAAAGGATGTGATTTCTCCTTGTTCTGCGTGGTTCTACAGGAAAGTGTGTGGGTCTTTTTGAGGAGAAACACCTTATTCTTTAGGGGTTTTCTACATTCTCCTTTGGCTCCTAGCTTGTTCCCTTCGTCTGCTTCAGTTTTTAGGTTGGAGGTTGCATTCCATTGCATTCTACGCTTGAGATTGTCAGTTTACTCCATTCATGGCTGGCAATTGGACTTATTTTCTTAATTAAATAATCTGGAGCATTTCGGGTATGTCTGTCTTATGCAATCTCTTTGTTTCAGTTATTTAATACCCTTTGCACTTCCATTTGGTAGATTTAAGCTCAATTCTGAGTTTTATGAGCTTTTATATGCTGTGCCCCTTCTACTTCTCTCTATAAACTTTCTTAAAAAACTCAAAACAACACAAAAAGATAATTAAAACAAGAGGGGTTTGAAGAGGAGCCGGTTGGGCTCATCACATAACCCCTTAGCCAAATAGCCAAGCCAACCTTAGACAACTACCCATGTGTTTGATTTTATAGAAACAAATTCACACAAAACCACCAAGTGGTATTACATAAAACCATGTGACTATACCATGAACTTACAAAACCATTAACCCTCACATTGAATTCTTGGTACTAAGTTTTCCCAACATTAAATATTTTCCCATGTGCAATCCACATTAAATATTTATCCAATGTTACATACAACTCATAAAGTTTCCCCAAGAATACTAGACCCATGTGATGCATGCATCCCTAGATTCCCTAGGTATAACGCATAATAAATAAGTAAAATATTACATTATAACATTATGCAAGGTGGACAACACCTTTTCCTAACAAATCCAACCTTCCCTTAGAGGGATCCATTTCACTTTTGATCTAAAGGAGGAGCAATGATTAACCCTCAGAGCCCCATGAATGAGAGAAATATTGTACTATTTTAATATTATCAATATAATGTTTAATAGGGATGTATATATATTCTTATAGAGAGAAATGGCGTTGCTATAGAAAGTTGCTAGCGGTAGGGTTTTAGAAAACAAATTTTCCTGTCTAGGGGTTGATCCTCTCACCATGGTCGATGATGATATGGAAAATGCTTCCTCTAGTTTGGTTTTTGGAGATTTGTGTGAGGCTAATGGTGCTTCAAAGTTTCTTTTGGTGTTGCTTTAGAATCCTACTTTGGATTTTGCCCCTATTTCTCGTTGGTGCATTGGCCTTGATGGTGGTTATGATGTTGATTTGAATCACACAAAAACCCTAGAGGAAATCACAAGGGGTTTATGGCTGCTGCCACAATAGAGAATAGTCCCAAATCCTTGACAAACGAAAAAAAATAAAGGAGCCCAACAATAGAACTATTGGTTTAGGAAGGTCCCTCTAAATCACTAGTAATCCCATCAAATTAAATTTTGATGATGAAGTTGAAAAGGAAATAGTTGAAAATGGAGAATTCTTTGTAGAGTTAATTTGTAGTTTTAGTCGCTTATGGCTTTGTCTCCTAGACTTACATCAATGGATTACTAAAACCTGGTAGTTTGACTAAAGAGAAAAACTCAAAATTTACCCTTGCACTTATGGATTCTGCATTGTGATATTTGATTGCATGGAGGATCAAAATATTGTCCTTCGCAATTTGTGGGTTTGGGGATAACATTTTCTTTTGATTAAATTGTGGCACCCCACATTCAATCCTTCTACGAAATCTTTTTTTTGTCAAGCCTATTTAGGTTCGCCTCCCCAAATTAATACTTCATTTTTGGAGTGAATCTTGCTTCAAAGTGATCGGTGATTCTTTAGGAAACTATTTGGCTATTGACAATCAATCATGTGATTTCATACGCACAACCTATGCACACATATTGATAGATTTAGACACTTCAGAAAGTGCTTTAAAGGTAGATATAATCCTTAAAATGAACTGTTAGAGTTGGATCCAACCCTTGGGTTATGAGGGATTGCCTTTTCATTGTTGAAGATGTTACAACATTGGTCACCTTGTTGTAGACCGCCCCAACTCCATATCCAAATCTTAGCGTCCCACCACATGGTGGAAAGATGCTGCTCCCCACCATTACACTGTTGACAACCCATTAAATCACAATATGGATGCATAATAGGAATTAAAATCACAAGCATGAGAAATCTATCATGGAGGATGCCGCTCCTTAACATCACATCGTTGAGAGCTCTATGGGTGAACATGAGACTTCACATGAGTCTCAACATGACTTGGACAATAATTTGGGACAACAGGGTTCATCACAGGTCAAAGAAAAATCAAAAGAAAAGGCTCGAATTGTGTTTGAAAATAACAATTGTCCATGAGTAGGAGTGAGAAAAACTTGTTGAATGCACAAGACAACTGAGAGGGGGGGTGAATCAGTTGTACATTAAAACATCAGAACCCTCATTAACATTCAGATCCACATCACCTTTAATCTTTCAAAATGATTTATCATGAAAGCAAATAACAAAAACTGAAACACATCAACACCATGCAGAGTAGAATACTAGATTTACATGGAAAACCCAAGAAGGTAAAAACCACAGTGAGGATTAGCTCATAATCTAAAGTAATTGCAACACCAAATACAATAGACTCACTACCCAAAAGAAAGAAGGGCTCACTGCCAGATTACATAAAAGAAGAAAAGAAGAATGTTACAATGAGAAATTCATCTCAATGCAACAAAAAAATCCACCCCGACATCACCAATACATTCATAGCCTTTATGAAGATTGTAAACACCTTCTGCTCATTGCTTCCAGTAATCTAACTCATTGAAGCTTGCACTGTATTTCACAGATTCTCACTTCACACCTCTGTAATTCACATCACACACATCCTCCATCAACACAACACTTATTTATACTATCTTCAACCTTGGAAACATTCTCCAAGGTCGGCTATGCACCTCAATTGTGCAAATTCAAATTAGGTTGGCACCAAAACATTCCTACGGTGGAAAGGAATGAAGGCAGACCACATCGCACATTAACTCGATCCTAAATCCACTCATACACGCCATACCACACTTCCACAATTACCGAAGCAAATACACAATTAGTGTAAACACCCAAGGTCGACCGAACCTATGTAAACACCATCAAACATTTAAGTACATGCTTCCTTTGATCCAAAGATGACTCGTGGACCACACACAACACTTAAACACAATTTGGAATATTCCAAAAACACCCTGAAATCGAACAAATTCCTTCACAACAAATTTCACTTGAAGAATGAACTCATCTTGTACACCAAAATAATCTTCCACATATTGTAACTCAAAAAAACAACTTGTGGAGAACCAATCCACGAACAATTTCAATCGAAAGTAGATATGAACCTTATCAACACACTTCTAGAACTACAAGACTAGAAACCAACCTATGGAGAAATGCAAAGCAAAACCATTTCTCCCAAAACACTATTGCAATATAGCTCACACATTGGCGAGCACAACTTTCTCAGCACTGATCTAGACCAAGAAAATCTAGATATAACACCTATGAACACCTTTGATCAACATATTCGAACCGCACAAGCAGATCTTCAACACAGAAGAAATGCAGAGCAAAATCAAAACATCACTCTGTATGTCAGAACACCTCTACAACACACTATTTCCTCTTTTATTCATTTTTTCTCAAAAGCACTTATAAACCAAGCACTAGAAACACACTCTCATCATCTTCACCACTTCCTCATCATCACCAAGCCAACTGCAACAAATCAACTTAACCAAACAATATCCACAAATATAAGCTTATCAAAACAACACTAGAGGTTGAGACCAGTAACACTTAACTAATGACAACATAATGAAACTAATCAAAGCATCACAACTTCTCAACCATCACCTGTTGACATCAATGACAACACAAACATAACCCTGCTGACATCAATGACAACACCAACTACACATACTTGCAACAAAGCTCTACAACTTCTGTAACATCTTTGCTTTCCCATCCTTTTGAAAGGTTGCAATGAAGTATGAGAAGTGAAAAGAAAAAAGAAAGTTTCCAACAAAGGCAATAATACCTGTCACATTATGCCCCTGCACTCTCATTCCAAAAATAGTATCAATATCTTCAAATTGGATTAGATTGTGTCAACGATCCTAAAGTTTAGGATCTTTAAGAATAGTTCTGTGCATCCCTTTTTTGTAGGTGTGATGCATTGCTTTTTAAGGCCCTCCACTTTGAAGCAGCTCAAATAATGCTATTTTTTCATATATTTTTTTTATGGGTATTGGCTCCCTTAGAACAAATTCACTAAAAAAAAAAATGTTTAATAAAAATATTCATTTAAAACCAAAAAACTTCCTGCAAATATAAAATGTAAGATGATTAGAAATTCGTGTTTAATTTAATGATAACAAATCGGCAACGTCTATACAACAACGTTTGACTGTATTTATTAATTAATTGAAAATAAAAAATACGTTTTGACTGTATTTATTAATTAATCGAACGAACAAGTCGGACATTATTGAAACCAGCTGGTTAACCGATGGGCCTGAGATGGGGCCTGCAAGGAAGACCGTCGCATTGTTTATTCACATCGCACTTGCTGAAAAAACAATCTGCACTGTTGGCTCACACTATCTGGGAATCACTACTTCATCCACACACTGGTCTATCAGTTACTTTTCTGTGTCACTGATTAAAACACGTGATTGATTATCAGCATATAAAAATGAGCGGGCAGTGCTCATGCACAGAGCTCAAACGGTTCAGTAACCACGATGCTTCTTTTCCACTCTCATTCTCCAGCTGGAGTGTGTTGGAGGCCTTCTCCATGTTTGGGCCACATCAACAGGTATTTTTACAATCCCTTGTTGAAACGGCTTACTTATTTCTCAAAATGTGAATTCCTTGTGTTTAAGAATATGTACTTCAAATGGCCGTGTTGGGTTTGTGATAAAACTTCTTTTGATGCTTGCCATGGTCGGTGATTCTGCCCTCACAGGACAGTTTAATTAAAAAATTAGTTTATTCTTTTATAAATTCAATTAAAATAAATATTCGTAAAAGGTAGTTGGTTTATTGGTGAGAATTTTTAAGACTGTACAAATTCAACATCATAAATAATGAGATGGGATTTAAATCTTAGATGAATTTGACAGAATGAATAAAGATATATTTTGTAGAATGCACAAGTTCAACATTATAAATGATGAGATTGGATATAAATCTTAGATGAATTTTACTCAATCTTTAGCAATAAACCAAAAAAAAGTTGATTCATATACCAATTATACACAAACTGTAAAAAGCATTCGAACGTTTATCCTCTCAGCATAAAAAAGGAAATAACTTTGATTGTTGTAGTAGAAATTTTGTTGGAAGATTGCATTTTGATCTTTTAGTGGAGGAATTATACCCACAAGCATGAAGTGCGGGTTTGAGACGTAAAATGTTCTTGTTTATCCTCTTTTGGTCTACTTTTTGGCTGGCTAAAATCCGCTTTAATCTTACATGATATATGGGCCTCTGCCCTCGTTGAAAAAGCGACGGCTTCTCCCAGTTTGGAGCCCCAGTGGTAAATCGACTCTTTGCTGTACAGTCTCCACTTGAACAGTTGATAGAAGAAACGAAAGGCTTTCATTAAGCTCGCAAGAATTCACATCTTAGGATGGCATCACTGAGGCAATAGGTTCCTTCGGCAATGACATGAATCCAAAGTTCATATATGTGTGGCTTGATTCAGTGATATAATTCTGGGTACTCTTAAAACAAATGGATTTTTTGTGTGTTAATTTATTGTGAAACTTATTTTATCACAGCGAAACATATACTTATAGAAGAGAGGATAACTAGTAATGTGGGCTTAATGGCTGCACAATTGAATAACTAAGCACAAAACTTACCGTATCACCACTTTAAAGATATTTTGGGTATGGTAACACAACATGGTATTAGAAATATGGACGATGGCCTCCGTTGTCCTTAATTCGCCGTCTGCTGCATTAGTTTAGTAGGGACAACATTACGATATGTTATGCTTAAAATTAGTAAAGGATTATGCTATAATGCAATTATTTAAGTATTTTCCTTGAGTATATATTGAGAGAAAAGGCTAAGATATGTATCTTTTCTCATTTGAGATCTGTCTACTGCATTAAGCCATCATTTCTAACCTCTTATAGTCAGCTGGATTTGCACGTGTAAATCCAAAATGAGTGTATAGGTGGCCCATCTCTTACATTTATTACTTATCTTAAATTTATAGGTCATTCTCCCTTCTCTTTAGGAACATTGCAAGTGGTATAAAAACTCCTTAATTTTCACCATTGCTGCAACAAAGACAAGGGTTGTTTATCTGAAAAAGGTCTAAGTTGTGATCAAGAGAGTTCAAGGGATTATTTACATAATTTGGAAAAAAATAGAAGGGAGATTCAATCTCTATGTAAAAGGAAAAAAAAAGGTCCAAAGTCCATGTTCCATAGAAATATACTTTTAAGTTAAACAAGAAGGATGTCAAACCTTGGGGATATCCTAATCCGTCCACACCAGATGACGAAGAGGAACTGGAAAAAAAGGTTTTCAACGCCCTCTTTTAATATTCGGATGAAGATTCCACATTACAAATTTAGGAGAGAAGTAGAGGGAAACGTATGGCTGAGCAAGATCAAATTTACTTTCAAGCTGCAATGCATTTGTAATCTCGAGGAGAAGCTAAATTCAGCCTTGTAGCACAGCAACTAGATGGAGCAGCAGATACCCGAGGAGATAGGTAGTTTTTACCAAATCATTGAAGTAGATTCAGCTAATTTCTTATAGATTTGTACTAGGAAAGGGGCCACATTTGTATGAGAGTGGCATTGGGTTTTATGACAGGTCGGAGTCATTTGATGTAGCCGTTCCATATTGAAGAGACTCCCTTGTAAGCCGTGGCATTTGAGAAGAGTAGGTGTGAAGACCTGATAGGGGTGAGTCATATGTTGAGCCCAAAACATTAGCCTCTCAGTTTATGATTGTTGTAAGGAATTTGGAGGTTGTAAGAGCTGAGAAGAAGTTGCTACCTGCACTATTACACAACAGCGCCACACTTTTTACCTTCATTCAGCTATCCCAAGTAAGTCGCAGCATCATGGACCAGGGTTGAAAGATTTACCAGTTGTAGCAATCATAGTGGGCGACCTGTAGATGACTGCAGCAGCATTTTGGAAGTTAGATGTGCTTCTAACTAATCTATACATGCAAGATATTTCATCCCATCAATGATACAAATGAATTATGTACTGTCCACTCTGGTGTATAAGGTGATAAATGAAAGTTATTGTAGCATTCCACTAATAGAAAATAATCGTTGTTAGTTTAAGTTTGATTATTATATGATCATTTTTTCAAACACTTGAAAAATCATACAAATAATTAGAACACTCCATTGCTGGTATTTCGTCAAACATTTGTCAAAATTTGAGAAAATTGGCTTGGCACTTTATAGTGGTATCAGGGCTGGTTTTCCTGCCAGCCTGTGGAGAAAATAACTCATATGCAGCCTAGTGAAAGAGCTAATAGGTATTATCAGAGGAATTTGACAAGAGAGCAATTTAATTTTCCAAAAAATCTAAAAGAAGAGTTTCCTTTTGTAGATTTACAGGTTGAGGAACAGGTAGAAGAACCCATGGCTGAGAAAGAAAGAAGGAACAAAGGGAGCAACATGGAACAAATACTTAATGATCTTGCTAAAGGACAGCAGTAGTTGGGAAATTTATTGACACAGATGCTGCAAAACATGAATATGCCTAGGGCTGATCAAAACAATAATGGGGAAGCAAATAAGTTTGGGAATAATAGATGTAACAATAACAGTAGAACAACTATTGGATCAACAATTAGACCCTTGATGCCCACATTTTTAAGTAGAGAAGAAATTTCAGAAGGTAATGTAGGATAGTAGAATGATGGAGAACGTTACTTGGATTATTTGCATGAGTACCAGTCATTAGGAGATGAATTCCATGCTACTATGTCCTTAACTAATTTTTTCCAGCTAAAATTGAGGCACACACCTAGGAGAGATAGGGGTTTACCCAATCAAGGCTTGCAACAAGGGTTGGGCAAGTTTTCAATACCTACTTTTGATGGCTCTAACAAACGCACAACACATTCATGAATCCAGAAACTAGATACATATTTCTCATTAAACCCCATGCTTGAAAATGATGCAATAAAATATGCCACACTTCATCTAGAAGGGAGTGCCCATGAGTGGTGGTACCATGGGATGGT
The DNA here is from genome assembly GCA_007258455.2 of Sequoia sempervirens. Classification (NCBI taxonomy): domain Eukaryota; kingdom Viridiplantae; phylum Streptophyta; class Pinopsida; order Cupressales; family Cupressaceae; genus Sequoia; species Sequoia sempervirens. The sequence goes on from VDFB02000020.1 coordinate 33,540,911, forward strand.
GACAGAGGGGCATAGTCTCATAGACTCTTATGTAGATTTTAGCTAGAGACTCGTTGACATATTTGATAAGAAGGATCTAGAACTACATTTTAGGGAGCTTGCATAGCTGAAGTAGCATGGCTTAGTTGATAGTTATGTGTTCAAATTTTAGAGGCTTTTGGTAATGGTTCTAGACGTATATATAACCTTTATTTCAGCCTACACCTCAAAAGTACAATGAGTCTTTGAGGGAATTTTGAGATCAAGTTTATCGTTTAATGCTTTGCTTTTATAATCTTTGTTTCAGCTTTCATCCGAAAGTACAATGAGTCTTCAAATGTGTTCTGGAGATAAGTTTGTTTAAGCTTCGTGTTTACCAAATCATTCCCCGTTTACTTCTAAATCCTCTTGCTCTGAATTTACTCGAGGAGATAGAAGTGTTATAAGTTTAGGCCTAGTTGTAGTTGAAGTTACGAAACCAGAGAAAACCTCATCTGCAACGCAAAGAGTTTTATAACCTTGTGCTCTTAGTTGAGATAAAAAGATATGAATTTAGTTTACTTTTTCTTTTTACACATAATCAGCAAAGGAGGGAGCTTCCCCTCCTAATTTGAAGCGCAGTCTAACTGTGCATAGCTGTCCATTTCCAATCCGCACACCAGAGGCGCGAATTGAAACGCCAATAGGGTTTCAATTAGAGAAATAGAATAAACTGAACACGTCCAAATGAGCTCTCATAACCCCTTTTTTATACTTTTCACGCTAAACTCTCCAGAAGTTTCTATTTAAAATTCACTTTTTAATTTAAACTCCATTTTAGCTCCATAAAGGACCTTTTGATTAAAATAATCATAATTTGACACGCAAGGCCCTTGCTTTATGCATCCATGATTTAAATTTTTTTATCCCAGTTCCAACGAGCTATAACACTAAGGTACCTTTTAAATATATTAAATAATATTTGACAACCTTAGTAAAATAATTAAAATAAAGCTACTAATATACTCATTTTACGGGAACAGCCGGAATGCATCGGAATCGGAAACTGACTGCATTGGAGTGATCCTGATAAAGAATAATGATAAACGGAGCTGACTGAGCGACTTTTTATAAATAGACGCCCTCTCCAAGATTCTTGGAGAGCACACTAGAAGTTAGAAATAACATCTTAAAGCATCAAATAACTCCTCTAAACCATTTGAGCTCATTGGTAACATTGAATTACCCTTTTGATCAAGTAAACACAAACCCAAAAAATCATCCCCCACTCCAAAGCAAGAGAACCCAAAAATGGGGACATTACATGAAGTTTTAACAGACCACCTGTGACTTCAGATTGTTTCCAAAGAACTCTACTCTTGGTCTGCCCCTTCCAAAATACTCATCTTGGAACATAACTGATTTCTCTCAAGAGCAGGTTTGTTTTAAGCCTCCTTCTATGTCTAGACAACTTAGAACATTATGTTATTCTATATTTGAAGTCTCAGGTCTCAGAAACAGTAGCCTAAGAAATTCCAAATTTAGTGTGTTATTAACTTATTATACATTTTTTAGATTCAGAATTTTCCTAGCAACCAAAATGTTTGTTCTTGGAGATTTTTCAGAATATTCTCACGGATCCAAAATATTTGTTCTCATACCTTTCATTCGCCCACAACTGTTTTCAGAAGATTTATATGTCCAGGACAAAAGACCTTTCAATGATGCCTCACACTGATTGACTTCTTTTCTGTCATTGATTTTCTGATGCTCTGATACCATAAAGGAAGAATAAAATAAAAACTAGAGAATATAGAGAGACGAGAGTGATCTTTGCTTCTTCAACTAGTTAAGATCTGCATTACATTTAAGGTGTTCTTCATCAATTGGTTTTGTCAACTACTCTTAAATGTAAACACACAACTACCAAGCAACTCATAATTGTTATGACAAATACATAGATTTCAATACCCAATTGATGTATGTTGCCTTACAAGAATATTAATAGGTTGTCTTTACTAGTGAAATATAATTTGTACTCTTATGTTAGATAAAATCTATAATGATATGCAGCTTCTGCTTGTATGCATATAGCTTTTTGAGTTTTTGATAGACTTTAAGAAATGCTTCTTGGATTCTGCAGGCGTTTTTTACCGGGCCACCTATGGAGGAATCGATATTATTATAATTATAATTCTCTTATTTCATGCTCTGCGCTAGAAGGTATTTGTCTCTAATTTTCCGTGCTTTGGTTTAAATGAATGAATTGAAATGTTCATACAAACATCTTTTAGATCGAAGTATACTTTATTTGAGAAAGAAATTTGCATATCTTAGATTGGATGTGCATTTAAGATTTTTTCTAGCGTTTGATCTCATCTTGTGTTACTGATGCAAGGGGGACTCTCTCTCACCATAGACTCAGCTTCACAACAAAAAATTAATCAAATTATACAAAGGTTACTTCCCCTCAAAACTTTATCTTAGAACAATAGCAGCAAACTCAGCTACACAAGCTAATTTCAAATGAAACCCTTTCCATTAAATCATCCAATAAATGATTACAAACTGAAATTGCAGTCATATGAGGACCTCAAGATCTCATGTTACAGCTGCAATGGTTGTGAAAATTCTCCCACACAATTAGCAGCAACTGGATTGGGACAACTATCAAAACAGTCTCAACTTCATTGCAATTCGCGGCTTTGAAACCTCAAAACTGATAAAATTCTTAATGGAATAACTTCAAATATTTAATTTGCAGCTGATTATACCTGCAAATACTCAATAAAACCTGCATCTTATGCTCTTCATTATTCCTCCATGGCTGATTGCTTCTATTCAGCACTCCTCTTTTGCTTTTTTTTTTGTCTTGCCAACTTCCCATCTATCCTGAATCAACATTTTCTCAACAAATGATGAAAATATATAAGTTTTGGCACAAGAATGGATGAGTAACTCCCCTTTGGCGTCCACCACAATACTTTGGCATATGCCCCTTCATTTCCAACGCCCTAGTTATGAAAAACATTAAAATATTAATTTAAAATGCATTTTAGCACACGGTGACACACATATTGGCACCTAGTGGTTTTTGAAGGCTTCCCAGGAATTCCAACTCCCTGACATGATTTTTTGGAAATAAAATAATAAAATTTAAATGATTTCCATCAAGGTAACAGTAAATGGACTCTAGGTTACCGTCATTAAAAGTAAAACTCTTAACCAGATAGTAAATTTATTCACCAAACTTGAAAGCAACAAAATTAAGATAAACAAGCAAGCATTAGAAATTTTGACTTGAAACTTTACACAATATGAATATTCAGAAAAAGTGACACAAAGATGATAACTATACACAGGATGAAACAAACTTATATCTTCTCAGTTGGGTCGATTTCCTTCAAAAAGCATCATTTAAAATAAAATTTGAATTACACTTTAAATCTTTCAATAGTTTGGACGCCCTTTTTAATTATAATCATTAATTGAAAATGGCCCCTTCTTCATGATGGTCGACCCCTTCCATAAAGTCACTTAAGTTATAATATTTAATTATATTATAACTTTATAACATAAGCTTCAATTTAATTAATATTTATTTTGGCAAATAAATATTAATATCTCTCTCAATATAAGTCCAATCGACAAACCGTTTGAAGCTGGATGATAAGTGACTGAAATTGCATATGACCAGACCATACTGCTAAAAATAGCAGGGGTGCTCTGCTGAGTGTCTCCATTTACTAAAAATAGTAAGTCAAGCAAATGATGTCTAAACGACCCCGAACGAAAGCCAAACTGAATGATTCTGATAACTGAAGCCAAGCCAAGCCTCAACAAGACCCTCTATCCACCCTATCAGCCTACGAGGGTCACATAATAGGCTAATCTCATGAACTGAGAGATGTCAATTGGAAGGGGACATTACAGTCCGCCCCTCCTAAAATTGCTTGTCCTCAAGCAATCTCAACTTCGGATGTTGCAAAATCTCCTCACTCTCCCACGTAGCATCCTCCACTGGTAAATCTCTCCATTTCACCAAATATTCCCTGATAGTCCTCCTGCGTAGCTGTCTTTCCCTGTATTCTAGGATCAACTCAGTTACTAAAATCAACTTTCCCTCATCATCTAAGGGAGGTAATACTGCTGAAGGTACCACACGATGTCCTAACGCCTTCTTGAGACGTGACACATGAAAAACATTGTGGACCTTACTATCCGCTGGAAGCTCTAGCTCATAAGCCACCTCTCCAACACGCCTCAAAATCCTGAAAGGACCATAATACCGCGGCTTGAGCTTCTCCGATCCACTCTTCCTGAGAGTAGACTGACGGTAGGGCTGCAGCATGAGATATACCATGTCTCCCACCTCAAAAGATCTCTCTGTCCTCTTCTGATCTGCATACTGCTTCTGCTGATTCTGTGCCTTAGCAATATTCTCCTTAAGAGCCCTCATAATGTCCTGACTCTCCTGCAATAAGTCTCCAGCACTAGGCACTCTACTGTCACTTAGTAGCAAATCAAGAAAACTAGGCGCCTCATACCCATACAGCGCCATGAATGGGGACATCTGAATGGTCATGTGGTAGGTGGTATTGTAACAATACTCGCATAAATATATCCACTTGACCCACGCCTTTTGCTGCCCTGCAATGTAATTCCTGAGGTAGCCTTCCACCCATTTGTTCACTATCTCCGTCTGACCATCGGTCTGCGGGTGCTAGTGCTCGGTGTAAGCTCGGTTCCACAAAGTTTGAACACCTCCTGCCAGAAGTGACTCAGGAACTGACTATCCTTGTTGCTAACTATGCTCCGAGGCAACCCATGTAATCTGAAAACCTCACGGAAGAAAACCTCTGCTACCTATGTAGCTGTGTAAGTGGTGGTGATCGGAAAGAAGTGGGCATACTTTGTCAGCCGATCCACAACTACATATATGAAATCACGTCCCTGGGCTTTAGGCAAGCCCGTAATAAAGTCCATCGACAGGTATTCCCACTTCCTGTCAGGAATCGGAAGTGGCTGCAACAATCCTGCCGGATATGTGTTCCCCCGCTTGTTTTGCTGGCAAACAGGGCACTCACGCACATACTGAAGAACGTCTGCCTTAAGACCCTTCCATGTAAACCTTTCCCGAACCTGTCTGTATGTTTTGAAGTACCCGGGATGCCCTGTTGTAGGTACATCATGAAAGGCTCGCATAATGGTGTTCTTCATCTCTGATCCCGGGATCAAGAAAATCTTGTTCTTGTAAATGATCAAGTCATTCACAAGTGTGTACCTGGTGTCCACCATAGATCCCTCAACAATACCAGATGCCCATGTATCCTTGGCATACTTTGCCACAATCAAGTGCCTCCAGTCCTCTGCAATATGTACCATAGAACTCAGATAAGGCCGGCGTGAAAGAGCGTCAGCAACAACATTCTGTGTACCTTTGATATAAGTGATGCCAAAGTCATATGCCTGTAACTTACTCACCCACTTTTGTTGACGGTCATTCAAATCCCGCTGTCCTAGGAAATGCCTCAGGCTATTATGATCAGTTTTAATGCAAAACTTACTGCCCACTAAATATTGCCTGAATTTGGCCAAGGCATGCATTATGGGCAACATTTCCTTATCATATATACTGTAAAGCCTCTCTGGTCCTCTAAGCTTCCTGCTCTCATAAACAATCGAGTGCTTGTCCTGCATAAGCACTGCTCCAATGCCCTCACCAGAAGCATCACACTGAAGCTCGAAAGGCTTCGTAAAATCTGGCAGTGCCAACATCAACTGCTTTGGCTTTTTGCGCAATTTTCTCCAATTGCTTGATTGATTCTTCAGAAGTGAAAGAAGTTTAGGGATTAACTTGCTCTGAAGAGTTGGCAATTTTCTGAATGACTGAGATGAGCTGTGAATTCTCTTCTTTCAGCTTTTCCTTCTTTTCCAAAAGTTCATTGTAACTATGCGTTAAAACAGTTACCGAATTTTAAGCATCTTGCATCATACCAGCATGTGTTTGCTTGCCTAAATCCACCCTTGTGAATTTATAATCAGAAACTTGCATCTCTTCTGGTGATTTGTTTGCAAGGGGCTCAGCTATTTCTGCATATTTCATTTTGTTGCTATCCACAACTACCCGTGAAACGGTTTTAGCCTTCTTTGCAGCTTTTGCCTTTGATCTCTTCAACTGTTGGAAATCAAATACATCTGGAGAGATTGCCTGTTTCTTTCTCTTTAGAGCGACTGAACTCAACCATGGAGGAAGATCCAATGTGTCTGCATTTGAAACAGCAACAGATTCATTTTGAGTCACGGTTGTTACTCTTGGAGATGTCTCAGTTTGAATCGCAACAAAAGCTTGACTGGATGGCGCATTGTGATTAGCATTAGTCATGAAACAATCAAAGCTTGCAGCAGATGTATCAATTTTTGGAAGTGTTATCTGTGATGTGTTTGGATACATCGGATTAGCATCAAAAACATTCTCCAGTTTATCATGTATGTTTTCTATAGAAGCAGTCACTGTTGATGAAGCTGATGTATGAAGAGCAGCTTCAATAGGAGGAACGTAAACCGTTGAAAAGGAATCAACATCACTATCAAATTGAGACATCGGAGACAATACTGATACTGGAGCAGCATCAATATGTGGAGACATTATACTTAGAGTAGTAGGAGACTGAAGAACTTCTCCTTCTTGCTGATCGATGATTTGGATCTGCGTCTCTCTAATCTCCTTCCCTTTTAATGTTGGTTCCTCCAAAGGTTGTTCTACAGCACGGTTGACTCTCAGCTTAATCCTCGTTCCTGAAGAAGAAGCACCTTCCTTGGACTTGTCTCTGACTTCTGATTTCAATCCAACAGGTCCAGCTGAATCATCTTCATTATTAACTCTGATTTTTATAGTCTTGACGCCTATACTATTGAGCCAAGAGTTAGTATTTGCCAAGATTGACTGAAATCTGTAAAAGATAGAAACTGATTCTTTATTAGACCATTGTATTGCTGGAATAGAAGCGTTAGCAACTCTTTGTTCTTCATATTCTGGATCTAAAATCAGCTCATCATCAATTACTCCTTCTGGAATCAAGGTCAGATTAAAATCAATAACCTGTTCAACTGTAAGCCTGCAATAGTCCATTTTATAGATTTCTTCCTCTGTTCGTAGATCTGCCCAAATATCTTCAAGGCGATGCACATGAGTGAAGGCCCTCTTTATCTTGTCCTTCATTCCTCTGTAATCAAAATCTTCCCTTGCTTTGAATCTTTTTAACTTGATCTCCTGAATCTCAGTTTCCATAGCTTTTGCCTTTGAGGTACTTGTCAAGGAGTATCTCCCAATCTGTAATGGTTTATGAGATGAGATACTCACTCCAGTTTTATGTTGCACAGCTTGTCGTGCATGCACTGTCATCAACTGTCTTGCCAGCTCCATTAGAATGATTTTATCAGTTGGATACCTTGGTAGCATGTATGGCTGATCTTTAAAACAGCTATCTCTCATGTAGGTAAAAGTAGGAAATTGAAGAAAAAGACAACCATATTCATTGACTTTTTTCCAAGCAGCATCTGATACTTTGTTGTTCTGCAAGGTTTTGTCAAAAAGGCACATGAAGTGACCAAAGAATGCGTCTTGGACTCTTCTGTAATGAATCCTGCTTGGTATCAAAGGCAGCTGATCATAGTATTCCCAAATTGGGACAAGAGATCTATCTCCAACAGTAGAAAGACCTGGAAATTGTCTCAATGAAGCTGCTATGTAAACCAGATAGGAATTCATATAGAAGGTGAGCGTGGTAGGAACTTGTGCAAGCGCTCACATAAACTATCACTGATTATTTGACCCCAGAAGATTGGGTATTGTGCCTTCCTAATCACCACAATGAATTTGTACATCCACTTCTCAAAGACATTAGAGAATTTCAACCCCATAATACTGCTCAAGAGAGTGATTATATCATTGATTTCTTCTTTGAAGTCAGATTGATACAGCTTGGGCAACCGAGACAGACAAGCTCGACACTTCAGAAGCCATTTGGTATTGATGTGCTGTTTACAATCTTCCTTCTTCTGTTCATAATGATCTAGAGCACTCTTTACTGAAATATCTGAATACATGGGTGAGTTTGGAACTTTGAAAATCCTATGAATGGTTTCTGGATCAAGTCTTATGACCACATTCCCATCATCATCTTTAATGGTTCTGGATTCTCTGTCAAAGTGAGCTGCGCACGCAAGGACGAACTCTGGCTCTAGGGCAGCAACAAGAAACGAGGAAACCAAATGAATATGACTTCGCAACAGCAACTGCATATGATGAGAAGTTGATTGCTCAGCTCTCTCCAAAAATTTGGACATATCAACATGCCCAATCTCCGTGTCTCTGATTTCTTCAATGTTCGAGACAACATGGGAAGGAGAAATCTCATTCTGATATTTGTCATATTTGTACTTCATCTTTTTGTTCGGTGGAGAAGGAGGTTCCTCCGTCATTGAACAAGAATCTGCAAGGCTGCAATGAAAGTTCCATAAGGTCAAGACATCATCAACGTTTACAAGCGTAGACATGGCGAAGGCTCAAACTCAGAATGGTGTTTTGGCTGTTTGAGGGCAGAAAATGAGCATTATAACTCATTTCGGGTTTTTGAGGGCTGATTGCAAGTGAAAGAGACATGTGCTTTTCATGACAAATGAAAAAGTTAGATTGCAACTTTGAAAAGTGCAAGTCACAACTTTCAACTTGCATTTGCAGTCAAGGACAAAAAGTCCGATTTTCAGGCACTTTAAAGGCATTTCCGGATTTTGAAGGCCGGCTACAAGCGAATAGTGGATGTCGGGATTTTGGAAAGTCATTGCAAGTAAAAGAGCATTTCGGAATTTTGAAAGGTCATTGCAAGTAAAAGTAGAAACTTTTTGATTTGCATTCTATATTGAAATTTCCAACTTGTAATGGGTAAACAAAAACCCGAATTACTTTCAAAAAGTATCATTTTTTGTGTTTCTTCTTTTATTTAGAAAATGGAAATGGAAATGAGATGAAGTGAAAGAATATGGATGACATGAGAACGGAATGAGTGAATATGCATAAAAATGAAATGGTATGGAGAGTGAATATAAATGGAATGAAAGGAGATGAAGGTCGAATGGAATAGAGAATAAATGTTCACAGCTGAAAACAACAAAATGCTTTTAGAAAAATGATGGCATTATGAAAGGCGTATTTAGCTGTTAAAAGCATATAGAAATGAAACACCAACCCTAGTTGGATATTTGAGGGAGTTACTTCAGACTTCCTATTGTTAATGATAATTGCAGCTTCAGGCGATCCTTCCAGCACAATTCAATTGGAGGAAACATAAATTAAATGATAGCTCTTCGGCTATTTAATTTATATACAATTTTGTATTGTCATATATTTAATGAGGAGACGCGAATGTTATGAGGCCGACCTCATTCCTTATTTTCCACGATATTCTCTCTTGGCAATAATATAATTCTGGGCCGACTTTCATTGTAAATTATATTGTATCTTGGCCGACCTTGTAGATGAAGACGTGCGACCTCTCTCATTTGTATATATATAAGGCTTCACTCTTCCATTCATTCATTCATTCGAGTAAGTGCGAACTCTGTCAAGTGCGAATTTAGTCAAGTGCAAATTCTATCAAGTGCTTCAAGATCAGATTGCGAATTATTCAAAGGGCAGATTGCGAGCTCTTCTAGAGCAGAATTTGAAGTGACAGTTTGTTATCTGTTCTTGCATCTTGTACAGGTGCTGAATATTGGCTTTGTGTTAGGCCTCATTGTAAAGAGAATTGTTGCCACTGTTTATAAATATAAGAGAGATCTTTGTTGCTGGGTTTTTCTCCCTCAAGAGGAGGGTTTTCCCAGGGTATCTGCTGTGTTATTGTGTCTGATTTTGAATTATTTTTCTGTGCATATAATCTGTTCACTAAAATTTACATGGTATCAGAGCAGGTTTGAGAGGATCGTGATCAGATTATTGCTAATCAGCTTACCCTATTATTCACTTAATCAAGATGGTGAATGGTTTGAAGGTTGAAGATAGACTCGAAGGTGCATCCAACTTCACATCATGGAGATTCAGGATCATGCTTACCTTGCGTGAAAATGACTTGGGTGAGTTCGTGGAGTCTAGCGCTTCTGAACCTAAGGAGGAAGAAGAAAAGTTGCAGTGGCTGAAGAAAGACATTAAAGCAATGAAGATATTGGTTGATTCTGTAAAGGATCACATTGTTCCTATCATCTCTAAGTTGAAGACAGCGAGAGATATGCTCAAGACCTTGGAAGAGATGTACGAAATCAACAATACCAGTCGGGCACTTGCACTGAAGCAACAACTTCATCATGTGAAGATGTCGAAAGGTGAATCAGTGATTGCATACTTTATGAGGATTGCAGATTTGAGAGATCAGCTCTCTACAATTGGGCATATGGTTGATGACAAGGATCTAACTATGCTCGCTCTCAATGGTCTGCCTTTGTCTTGGGAATCATACATTCAGGGAATCAGTGCAAGGTCAAAATTGCCTAAGTTTGATCACCTAAGATCTGATTGCATTCAAGAGGAATCAAGGTTGATGTCAAGAGGCGTTGGTCAAAGTTCAAAGAATGAAGATATTCATGTTCTCGCCTCCCATACTTCAAAGAAGAAAGGAAAAGATGGAAGGAAAGGATTCTTCAAGAGAAATCGGGACAAGGGAAATGATGATGCACCTCCATCTAAGAAGAAGAGGGATATGTCCAAGATTCAATGTTTTAGGTGTGATAAGTTTGGGCACTTCGCCAAGTATTGTCTAACTAGACCTAAGCAACAGGTCACCGTTGCGGATGTTGATGATGCCTCTCCTCAAAAGGATTCAAGTGAATATTTGTTCTATTCAGCATTATCAAGCAGTGTACCTTCCGACACCAACACTTGGATAATCGACAGTGGTGCTTCACGACACATCACCGACTTTATGGAGCACTTATCAAGTTTGGTGGAAAAGAAGTCTTTTGAACAAGTCATCATTGGAGATGATGCTAGCTACTCCGTGAAAGGAATTGGGACCTCTACACTTCATTTGGATTCCGGCATATCACTTCAATTGGGTAATGTTCTTTATGTTCCTGGAATCAAGCGCAATCTTATTTCTATATCAGCTTTGGAAGATAAAGGATATCAAGTTGCCTTCTCCAAAGGCAAAGTTCTAGTATGGATGGAGAACTCTAGCTTCAAGGATGCTCATGTAATTGGAGTTAGACATGAAAACCTTTACAAGGTCTGCACACGTTCATTTCAAGCTTTGGTTCATGACTCTTCAAGTCTATGTGATCTTTGGCATCGGAGATTGGCTCATCTACACTTCTGAGCTCTACCTATCATGGAGAAGATGGTGACGGGCCTTCCTAAGTGCACTCAAGAGCACGGAGGTACTTGCAAGGGCTGCGCATTAGATAAGAATATAAAAGCCCCCTTTCATAGTAGAGAAAATAGATCTAAGTGTATTTTAGAGCTTATTCATTCTGATTTATGTGGTCCTATGTCTGTTCCTTCTTTGAGTGGTTTCTTGTATTATGTTCTTTTCATTGATGATCACTCTAGGAAGACTTGGATTTATTTTTTGAAATCTAAAGAGTCTGAGGAAGTGTTGGATAGGTTTAAAGAGTTTAAAGCCTTAGTAGAAAATATTTCTGGTAAAAGAATTAAGGTCCTCAGATTTGACAATGGTGGAGAATACACCTCTGGTAGTTTTCGGAATTTTTGTATTGATGCAAGGATTAAGAGTGAGTTCTGTGTTCCCTATAATCCTCAACAAAACGGTGTTGCAGAAAGAAAGAATAGAACGATTGTGGAAGCAGCGAAGGCCATGATCCATGATCAAGATTTGCAAACCTTCCTATGGGCAGAAGCTTCCAGGACAACTGTGTATGTTCAGAACAGAAGTCCTCATAAGATCTTGGAGAATATGACTCCAGAAGAAGCCTTTACAGGGAAGAAGCCTGAAGTTAGTCATTTGAGGATCTTTGGATGTCCTGTCTATGTTCATGTTCCCAAGGAAAAGAGAACCAAGTTGGAGCCTTCTGGCAAGAAGGGAATATTTGTGGGCTACATTGAGACCTCAAAAGCCTACAAAATTTACATTCCAGGTCAGAAGTTGATCGAGATCAGTAGGGATGTCACATTCGAGGAAGATGTTGCATTCAGGAAATCCATGGGGATTCATATGGAGATTGATAATGAAGAGTCTCCTCAGGATATGGAAGTTGACCATACTCCTGAGATTCAGAGGGAGACTTCAGAACCAAAAGAAGATATTGATCCTGTTGAACCCTTGGAACCTACTGATGGACCTACTGGCATTGTTATTGGGAGAAAGAGACCTCTATGGGCCAGTCGCACTATGCAAGAGGCTAAAAGCTTTGCAGCTCCTAGAGGCACATTCAAAGAAAGCAAAAGGCCACATAAGTTCTCTAGTTATGTTGCCTTGATGAGTCAGATTATAGAATCCGAGCCTACCTGTGTTGGGGAAGCATCTAGTCATCAAGTTTGGAGAGATGCTATGGCAGAGGAGTATCAGTGAATTCTTAAAAATGATGTTTGGGATATTGTTCCTAGACCCGAGGGCAAGTCTGTGGTATCTTCTAAATGGCTATTCAAGATTAAGCATGTTGCAAATGGAAGCATTGAGAAGTACAATGCAAGATTTGTGGCTCGTGGGTTCTCTCAGAAAGAGGGAGTTGATTATGATGAGACATTTGCTCCTGTTGCTCACTACACTTCAGTCAGAACCATCATTGCTATTGCTGCATCTAGAGGATGGAAGATTCACCAGATGGACGTGAAGACAGCCTTTCTCAATGGAGTGATTGAGGAAGAGGTTTATATAGAGCAACTTGATGGATTTGAGATTCATGGAAAGAGTCACATGTTTGCAAACTGAAGAAGGCCTTGTATGGTCTTAAGCAGGCTCCTCGTGCATGGTACGAAAGGATTGATCGGTACCTATCAAGCTTGGGCTTCTTGAAGAATGATGCTGATTCAAATCTCTACTTCAAGGTAATCAATGGTGATGCTTTAATTTTGGTTTTATATGTTGACGATCTGATCCTTACTGGAGAAGATCACCTGATTCTTGAGTGTAAGAAGGAGTTGACTTCGGAATTTGAGATGAAGGACCTTGGGCTCATGCATTACTTCCTTGATTAGAAGTCTGGCGAAACCAGATGAGATGATTCTAAGTCAAGGAAAGTACACCATTGATATACTTAAGAGATTTGGTATGATGGATTGCAAATCCATGTCTACACCTATGGAGACCAATCTACATAAATTGAAGGAGGCTCGCTAGTTCAGATTTGGTGGATCCTACATTGTACAACAATGATTGGATCCTTGATGTATCTAGTTAACACTAGACCATATTTGCTATCAATGAGTGCACTTAGCCAGGTTATATGTGATATGAGAACATACATCTTGTTGCAGCTAAACATATCTGAGATACTTTACTTGGATATGGGTTGAGGTATATAGGATCTGACTACACATGGTTTCTGATGCTGATTGGTTGTGTCAGATGGAGAGCACCTCACAGTTGTTGCTCTTTTGGGTTATGATTTTTGCAGAGCATCTCTGTAATGCAGAGAGTCGAAAGTACATTGCAGCTTGTATGGCAACTCGAGGCGGTGGCCGTAAGCTCCTTGCAGGATTGTTTGGACAATCAATGGAGCCTACTATCATTCATTGTGATAATCGAGTTGTGTGAAGCTTTTACGTCAATCCTGTTTCATGACAGATCAAACATGTTGAGATCAAGTACCACTATATTAGAGATATGGTACTGCGGAAGGCTATACAGTTGAGGTACATTAGCACGACGAGCGGGCAGATATTCTCACCAAGCCTCTCGCCAGGATAAAGTTTGTGTACTTAGAGATAAGCTTGGTATGGTGGAGAATCTAGCCTTGACTGAGTAAGAGTCTCAGTGCATCAGTGAGCCTTGTTAATGCATTTTCTTCTGAGATGGAAGAATTTGAGGTGCAAGCCCTTGTTAATGCATTTTCTTGAGACGGAAGAATTTGAGGTGAAAGCCCTTGTTTCCACCCTCTGAGCTGAGTCATGGTGGATGTCATGTGTGAGACTCCATGACATATGTTGTACTTGTGTTTCACCCTCTGAGAGAGTCATGGTGAAAGTCACTTTGAGGTGACAACATCACGCATGTGATGAACACTTGTACTTACCATATTATGGTTGATATCGAGACGATATCTAATATCACGTTGAGGTGATATTCTTCTCTTCACATCTGGTTGTAGCCAATGTGATGGACATCATATTGAGATGATTTGTCTTGAGCAGCTGGAAGTTCTCTCCCTAGCTGAGAGGGAGTGTTAATGATAATTGCAGCTTCAGGCGATCCTTCCAGCACAGTTCAATTGGAGGAAACATAAATTCAATGATAGCTCTTCGGCTATTTAATTTATATACAATTTTGTATTGTCATATATTTAATGAGGAGGCGCGAATGTTATGAGGCCGACCTCATTCCTTATTTTCCACGATATTCTCTCTTGGCAATAATATAATTCTGGGCCGACTTTCATTGTAAATTATATTGTATCTTGGCCGACCTTGTAGATGAAGAGGTGTGACCTCTCTCATTTGTATATATATAAGGCTTCACTCTTCCATTCATTCATTCATTCGAGTAAGTGCGAACTCTGTCAAGTGCGAATTATCAAGTGTGAACTCTGTCAAGTGCGAATTCAGTCAAGTGCAAATTCTATCAAGTGCTTCAAGATCAGATTGCGAATTATTCAAAGGGCAGATTGCGAACTCTTCTAGAGCAGAATTTGAAGTGACAGTTTGTTATCTGTTCTTGCATCTTGTACAGGTGCTGAATATTGGCTTTGTGTTAGGCCTCATTGTAAAGAGAATTGTTGCCACTGTTTATAAATATAAGAGAGATCTTTGTTGCTGGGTTTTTCTCCCTCGAGGAGGGTTTTCCCAGGGTATCTGCTGTGTTATTGTGTCTGATTTTGAATTATTTTTTGTGCATATAATCTGTTCACTAAAATTTACACCTATTTGTGCTTCAATATCAAAATTTTGTGGCCATTGGCCAAATTTTGGCAATTGAGGAGAAATTGATTCAAGGGAAGGAGTGGCAGATTTAAGTTGAAGAATTTCAGTCTTCATCTAAAGTTGGGCGCACCAAGGAGTAAGGTGATTTTGGGAAAGAAGGCAAAATAAAATCAGACAAAATTTGTGAAGGGTCGATAGGCTTAAAGGAAGGCTGGCGCACGATTTTGAGGGACAAATATAGCTACAGCAAAGAGAATTGAACAATTTGTTGGTTGCTGCCACTATAAACCAGGTTCTTCAAATTCAGTTGTATTGCATTTTAGTTTTGTAATCTCATCTAGGAAACATTTGTTGATGTAAGCAGCATATACGTATTGTATTGCAGACATTGTTTGACAAGAAAAATTGAATTGTAATGCTGTTAAATACACAACCAATATGCATTATAGTTTAGTCATAAAGTTAGTTGAAGAAATCATGTTCTAGGTCTGATTTGCATTATACAATCAGCTTGTAAACTCTTCATGCTTCTGCAATATAATATTAGAGGAATAAGGAGTTGGCTGCAATCTATTTGTCAAAATGTCTATCATATGTAATTGCATTTCATTGAAGAAGTTTCCATGCCAATTGTTTGTAAAAATGCCAATATGGCTGTAGGTGCATATTTACATAGTTTAAGTCATCATATATGCATTTGAAAATACAAAACACATTGTACATCATTTGAGTTCATTGGATAGTTGTTTATTATCATTGGAAAAGCCATTATATTTCATTAGCATTCATCAAAAGCAATTCAAGTACACACTGAAATCATTTACCAGCAAGTGCAAGTTTGCAAGCAAAGTGTTTGTCAAATTGTCTAAGGCAGAAAATCACGTCTTTTACATCAGATTTGGCAAGGCACTTTACAACGGCATAGCCAACCATTTCCACTTTTCAGCAGTCAATATAAAGTAAAGCAAAAACTCAACCACTTATCCAGCAGGAGTGTAATACAAAATACTGAAATAAGAAAGCTGATTAGTACTACTAAATCATCGTTATAATATGGCGTTGGATTCAATATATCATGAGAGAGTCAAACAATATGAAGCCCAAGTGTTAGATAACCATCTCTATGATATTACAATGGCAAGACATCATGACATTATGATAAAATATTGAAAATGCCAGGTTTGATATGGAGTAGCAATTTGATATGAAAGTACAACATGCACGAACTCCAACCAACAATCTTCAAATGCCCATATCTCCTCAACCACAACTTTGAATCGCCTCAAACTTGTTGCAAATGATGCCAAGGAGCTAGGCGTCCAACATCCAATAGCAAGCTTCCACCAAATGGTCTGCAAATGATTGGCACGCAGACCAATGCACCAAACCCAATGAAGTACGACCCCTTGAGAAGGGTGACCAATAGCAAAAATCAGGTTCACCTTCTAAAAATTTGAGATTCTAGGCAAAGGGGCACCCAAATGCCATGAACACAATGAACCAGTACCCACAAAATTCTTGCAACTCTTCGGATCGGTACGAGCATAAATGTGGGTGAGCAGAGGATTGAAGAACACTCCAAAAACTCCAAACAACAAATGAACACACCAAAAATGTCTTTAGAAAACATCAAAGCCACACTAAACTGAAAACACAAAAGAAGCCATCACTAATGAAGCTCAATTTGCAACCTCTAAATGAAGAAGCAATCACTCTTCAACTAGGAGTTATCTTGCAAACTTGAAACTAAAGAATAACTAGGAGGTGTACCAACCTCGAAGCAAGAATCTAAAAACATTTCGACATCACTTCGTTATAATAGAAAAATGGATAACCAAATGAGAGGGAGAGGGTTGTATTTATAGGCTTCAAACCCAGGAATTCAAATTCTTCATTCCCTCCAAAAAGGGATGCCCAAAAGAGGAGAATAAAATATTCATTAAAAAACCTTTTGACCATTCAACCTTGGTGTCCAACTTCACTTAGCAATATTAACTTAATAAAAAGCATTAATCTTTCCAATTTGAACGACCACATATGAGGCCCACTTTTTAAAAACAACTTAAGTGATAAGCCTAGGCATGGGGGGCCAAAAAGCAATATTAAAAATAATATATTTTAAGTCATCAACTTTCCTTTTCAGACTCCAAAAAAACTGGAGAAGCCTCTGCTAATATTGCACTGCCAAACCACACTACTAGAAATAGCACTTATAATAAATAGCATACTACTAAAAATAGTAAGTGACTCCGAACACCATTTAAGCACATTCCGGGTAGCCGTCGTAACTTACTAAAAATAGTAAGTCCGAAAACAGTCACTGATGAAAATGCATGCAACACTCCATTGAAGCTCTCTGAAAACCCAAAAAGACTTAGAAAACATACTGGAAAACTCCAACAACCATCCCCTGAAAACTCAGAAAGATACCTCATTGAAAATAGGAAACCCTAATTCAGCCTCTGACTAGCCTATGGGCCTCTGAAATAGGCTAACAGTCTCAGATAGGACTAGTGTTAAGAAGGGGACATTACAGGTTTTCTCACTATTGCTCCCAAACTGTTTCTTCCACCTATCTTGCTAGAAGAGCTTGTTGCACAAGTCATCAAACTTCAGGTTAACATTGGTGGAGGTAATGTTGAGAGTTTCGATGAAGTGCTTGTAGGATCATGGTAAGCTTTTTAGTGTGATGACCACTATATCCTCTTCTTCCATCTTATGATCAATGGCCTCCAGTTGATCGCGAATGTCTTTGATCTTCATGAGATGATCTTGCAAAGACATCTTGTCATCCATCATAATGGAGAACATATTTTTAAGGAAGAAAGCTCTGCCCTTGTCTGAGGTTTCATGAAGATCCTTCAAGTGTTTCCAGATCTTCGCAACAGTCTTGCCAGATGGTATTTTTGGAAGCATCTCATCGGCGACTGACAACTTGAGAAGCATAATCGCCTCTCAATTACTACCATCATATTTGTTCTGGTCCTTTCCCATAGTGATGGGACGAGCTTCTGTACCCAGAACAATTGAATCTAGACACCGGTACTCGAAAATAGTGAGCATCCTCTACTTCCAGGTGTTGTAGATTTTACCATTCAACCCCTGGCTACTTTCCAACATGATGTTGGTCAAAGATGCTATCCCTCCCATTTTCCAAAGGCACAAAAAACGAGGTAATCAACTAGCATGAATCCTAAGGTGATCAGCTGGCATAAATCCCACGATTTTTAAAAAATCATAAAAAAATCAGAGGCTCAGAAACCCACGATTTTGTCCAAAAATCGTGAAAAAATGAAGTTTTGCAGCTTCAGCCACAAATTTTTGAAAAATCTGTCAAAACTCCACGATATTCAGTAGAACAAGCACACGATTTTGTTGTCAAAGAACTGCCAAAATTGCAAACTTGTCCAAAATCCCTAGCCACGAGTTGCAGAACAAACACGAATTTTTCAAAAATCTGCCAAAACAAATCCCATGATTTTTAACAAAAAAATTGCCAAAAGAAATGGATGCACGACTTTCTTTTGCCAGACCTATGATTTACAGCAACGCGCAGCAGAAGAGACACCACAGACGCGTTGCAGAAATAGGAAGGTCGCGGGTAGAAACTTAAGCAAATCGCGTGAAAGAGAACTCAAAGACAATGCCATGAAACAAATCAAAACGTGCTTAGAAATCCTTGGCTGTGAGCAGAAAACTTACAAATCTTTAGTCACACGCCCAAAATACAAAGAAACAAATCACATGCAGGTTGCACAAAGCCCAAAAACTCTAGAAACGATGCTTTAAAATGCCCATGAACTGTAGAAAAATCGCCCAGAAAAGGTGTGAAAAAACCCATGATTTCTCTGTAGGCCCTAGCCGTGATTTTTCAGCATAGAGAGGTGCGATTTTTCCTAAGGAAATCCTCAAAAATACCCAGAAAAAGAGTTGTGATTTTAGTCACAAACCCCACAAATTTTCTAGCTATAAAGAAACTTGTGCAGATCAGAAAAAATTGCGATTTTTCGAGAAAAAAACTCACGATTTTTTAATTTCCAAAAAGGAACCACAATTTGTAGATAAAAACCCGCATTTTGTAGAAACCCTAGGACGATTTTCTTTCAGGAAGAAACCCATGAATTTTGTCACAAAAATTAGCCAAAAACCCTCAATTCCTTAGAAAAAAATCCTTGCAATTTTTAGCTGTTGAGAAAACCCATGATTTTTATTAAAAAATCGAGCAAAAACTTTTAAGATTTTTTCAAAATTTCTTACGTAAAAACCACGAATTTTATTGCACAAAAATCTTGCCAAGAAATACCTCTGCTCTGATACCATGAAATGGTAATTAATTGATTATCGTATTTAACAAAGGAGAGGAATACTCCTTATATAATAGATTACAAGACGATGTTTCTAAAAGAAATAATTGTAAACTAAAGCAAAAACAAAAAGTTACAAAAAGCTAACTGAAAGCAATCTAAGTTAACTGAACGTAAACTAACAATTAACTAACAACTAAGATGACCATTAAATATTACAATATTACTTTAATATGGTTGACATCCAACTTTCTATTCAAACTAAAATCTGCATTAAAGTGAGTGAAACAACCTTTTGATATGAAGATGGTAACACCTAGATAACTTCCCAATCAAAACGTTGCCCTGCAAATGATTTGTAATCAAATTTAAGTTACAATTCTACTTCAGTTTTATGTTTATAACTTCATAATTTTTTATTACAGCAAATGATTTCCTGGTTGGAACTATTGTTACTTTATTGGGGAAGAGGTTTTAATAAACTAATTTTGAAGATCACAAATTACAGTTGAGATGTACACTTCTAAAATTTTATATTATTCCAATATCATATTTTGGTTATGATATGCTCATTGTGTTCAAACTTCAGACATCAGGAGCTCCAGCACTTTATCTTCTTTTATGTAGATAATTACTTCTAATATTTCTTGACTACTTATTTGTAATATGAGACTTATTTTTGGCAGGAGATGAGGCAAGTAATCAAAGACATCATGATAATTGGGGTTCACATGACACAACATTTAATGTTTCTCAGAATTCTCGAAGACTTTCTCAAGATAACTGCAGTAGGAGAGACCAGCATGAAAATAACTTGAAATCTGAGAGGGTCATTAAGGATAATGAAATCGAGTTTGGTATGCATGAAGTACCGATTGTTGATAGAAGTTTGATGCAAACAGTTCACCTTCAGGAATTCATGAAGGTAGGTTTGTTGCTTTGTTGATTCCTTACGTTGGCTGTATTATTATCACATTTATGTAAATTGCTGCTTCTCGATTCCATTTATAATGTTATTCATACTCTTGGGATAGAATGTGAGTTCATGATGATTCTTAATTTTTAATATTTTTGCCACGATCAGACTTATTTATAGATTTTCGAACAAAGTTCTGAACTTCTTTGTTTTTGTGGTCTTTGTAGAATACTCTTCTTTCCTTATGCCTATTCTCATATTCTTGGTCTGCTGTCATCTTTACTTTTGATAGCCTCAAACGCTCCACCATAATAATCTTGTTAGATTTTAATTTATCTGTTGCAGGATGTCATGTCCCCTTCTAGTTGACATCTCTCAGAGTTTATGATTAGCCTATTATGCGACCCTCGTAGGCTGATAGGATGGATAGAGGGTCTTGATGGAGCTTGGCTTGGCTTCGGTTGTCAGAGTTTTACCAGTTGGCTTTCGTTCGGGCTCATTCGGACACCATTTGCCTGAATTGCTATTTTTAGCAGTATGGTTTGGTCATGTGCAGAATCACTCACTTATTCACCAACTTCAGACGGTTCGTGAATCGAACACATTTCGAGGGAGATATTAATATTTAATTGATTAATTAAATATTAATTATTCGGAGCTTATATTATAAAGTTGTAATATTTTAATATTATAACTTAAGTGAATATTAAAGGGGTCGACCATCATTGAAAAGGGGACCATTTTTAATTAATCTTTTAATTAAAAAGAGGCGTTCAACTTTGGAAAAATTAAAAGGTGAAAATACAATTTTATTTTAATGATTGCCTTTTTGGGGAAAAGTCGACTTCTTGAGGATATAAAGAATTTTCATTGAAAACAAAGCCATTATGATTGAAGTCGAATTTTTGCTGAGTCTTTCTTCTGAGAACAGAGCCAAGGGTCCCAGTTTTCTACTTGCATTGGAGAACGTGCAATCTTTAGTGTGTGCGATTCAGAGGCTGTGAAATATCAGCTGATCTATTGCCAGTCAGAGAGATAGCTTTATTCAGAAGTTATCACAGAGCATCACAGGCGAAATATATTCAGGGTTTTGAGTGTGGAACTCATTCGGGAGAGATTATCATTTACAGGCGCCTATTTTTCTTGAGACCTGGAGTCATCAATAGGGCCGCACCTTTTTATTGGTTGCTGCTGTACAAAGGCCGTACATTCTCAGCTGCAGACCGTACCTTCATTTAAGAGTGTTGTACCCAAACCAAAATTTTTGTTTCATCAAGGCATTTTGTTTAAAAGAGTCTAAACCTTGCTAAAATGATGTCAAGTACAGTTTTTGGGCAATATCAAGCATGGAGTTTTTGTCAATATTTTGTCAGTCAATGTCAGTTTTATTGAACAGAACCTGAAGCAGAGACTCAGAATGGAGCTTTTCATGATGGAGGAGCGCTTCACGATAACATTTCACATTGCACACGGTCATTTCAGTGATCGAGACGGAGTTTTCAGAGGTTAATTTATGAAGATTTCTCAGAGGAAAAGCTAGAAAGCGCAACTATAGCCCAGGGGCGCCCAACTTTTTGAAGGTTAAGATCTTGTTGCAAGTGTTCAAGCATCCAGTCAATCTCTTCAGAATTGGTCTGGCTATCCGATGAGCTATCCAGCGAAGCTTTCCGAGACCCACAGCTCCGGCAAACAGCGATAGAAGTTGAAATCCCCAAAGTTCCAGATATGAGAATTTTGTCTTTTTCAGGCAAAAGCACAACTCTAGCCTGAGGGCACCCATCTTAAAGAGGGGGCAAATCTTGGCATTTTCGATGGCTCATGCAGTCAATCTGTTCACGACTAGTCTGCTTATCCGGCGAGATATCAAACGCAATCATCCGAGTCTCAGAGTTCCGGCAGCAGTCGTCTGAAGATCAGCTTATAATGGAGTTTTCACGTTTCTGAGCTTCTCCATTGTTTCCCAGTGCAAGTACAGCTCAGGGCCGCTGGTTTAAGGACCCTTCAAATGGCAAAATTTGCAGATAAGGTCTTCCTGACATCAGTTCTAATCTAGCCCAGCGCCGCGATGCATCATTCAGCTTGTCGATCCGACGTTTCAGGTGATCGTGGCAGAGTTTCTACCAAGCATGTAATTTCACGGGCGGACCAACAGCAGATTTGCAGTGTATTTCTGCAGTCCAGAGGCGCCTAGCCTTTAGGCCTGTCAGATGAGGTCGTTCGCATTCGAAGTCTTCACGGCTTTTGAGCGTAATCATTTTATCTATTCAACGAGCCTAGCCGTCAGCTTTCGGGATTTGGCAAACGCTCGTACGTGCGAGGTCTTTGGCAAAATGCTGAAGAGTGAGGATATCTGGAAAAAGGCCAAGTCTGGAGCGGTAATTTTAAATAAAATACGCACTGGAGTTTTTTGAGGTCTTAGAAGCAGTTTTCTTGCTTCGTCACCTCCAAAGACTTCTCTTGTGGGCCTTCTGGCTGTCCATTAAAGCAGATAGTGCCGAATCGGGTCATCCCAGCTCCAGATATCCGAGGTCGAAGTAGGGTACTTGGATGAAAGTTCGACTTTCGTCAAAATGACACCAGTGCAACTAAGAGCCAAGGGCGCTTTTACTTTTGAGGCCCTTAATGAACTTTTCAGAGGTCATGTGTACAGTCGTTGGATGCAGAATATCTCCAGCTATGCAGTGAGCTTCGTTTCTTGTCAGCAGGGTTCACCGTTCACCGTCAGCAGCCGCTTGAAGTGTCGATGGCAATTTAGGAAAATGGTGGTCGAACCCGTAAAATGAATTTAATTAGGGGCTCTAATTTTTCAGTGGTGTTAAACGATGGATTTTAAGAGTGTCTCCCAGCAGACATTTCTTCCTTGTTCAGCAGGCTTTCCGATGAATATCTCGGGCTCGCCTCAACATCACCTGTCACTCAGAATTCAGGTCAAAGATGGCCGCGGACTTTGTTGTCAGCTACAAAATAGGAAGTTAATAAAAAGTGGAATATCTTGAGCAAATGAACGCCTATAAGCTCGAATGATGACTTTTTAGAATCGGTGAAGTCCAACGGTGAAGCCTAAGGCTTCATTCAATTGTCAACTGGAGTTTCAAATATTTTGCATATTTTAGCATTGAGTGGCAATTTTCTATTTTTGGCGCCTTTGCTATTGCATAATAAATATTTTATTATTATTTATTTTTGAACTTCCAGTCAGTGGCAGTTCAACTGAAGGGCGACCAATGGGAAGGCTTCTATTTTCATCAGGGTTTTAAATCTTGCAGTTGCCAGATTGATGCGAATTTCATCTTGTTTAAGTATGGCGCCATCTTCATTTATTATTCATAAAGCTAAAGAGAAATTCGTTTTTCTTAAGAGAAATTCATATTTTTCAAGCAAAATTCGTTTTTCTTCAAGGCAAAGGCGTATTTTCAAGCAAAATTCGTTTTTCTTCATATCTTCAAAGTCAAAATTCGTTTTTCTTCAAGCAAAGGGCGAATTCTTTCAAAGCAAAGGCAGATTTCTCATCTATTTCCAAAGGCGATTTCTCCAATCACATTCTTTTGCAGGTTAAAAGTTCACGATTGTCAGCAATTTGAAGAATTCAAGGGCGATTTTCATTGAAGAAGAGCATACAAAAAACATCTTTTTCCTCCTTGGTTCTCAGATTTCTCTCAGTTTTCAATTCGCATGTTCCCCGAATTAAGTAAAATTGACAAGTCTCAAAGATCCGATTTATTTCTATATAGCTTCCTCGACTAAAAATCGGCGCTTGATTTTTCTCGTGAATTTTAAACTCCGCATTCGCTCTGAGTTTCTAATTTTCTCAACCGAAAGTCTTTGCATTGGTCGAGTTTCGATTTCGCGATTTCCGACGCTCAGTGTTGTCTTAGAATCATTTTCCTGACAAACCCATATCCGGGATTTTCGCCGGGAATAACCCTCCGATATTATTTTAGCCCTCGCCAGTTATTTTAGCTTTCCGTGGTGTTGTCGAATATAGTCAGAAACCACAAATAATAGGGCGAAGCTTTTTCAGAGTACAAGCATTACCACGTATCGGCCTGAAGACCAAATCGTCTTAATTCATGATTTCGCTAGAAAAGCCGACCGCATTTGTATCAAGCCGCAAAAGAGATAATGGCCATCACTTCAGTTACAGAGCCGCCAAAGCTATAAGTCAGTGAAATGCTAGTTTGAGTGTGTGAAGATTGCCAAGATTGCTCAAGTTGCTGACATTCAGATGCTGATGCAATTGACAGCCTCGTTGAGGGATTGGTTGTTCGAGATCACGGCTAGTAGACTTCAGTTCCCACCTCTCAGATGTATTATATTATACATAGGAGTTAACTTTGGCGCACCTTTCGCTAACCTCGATGTTGTCATCATTACGCATAGCTATTCTGTGATTTGTTTTATTTAGTTTGGAGTTTCTTTTAGGTTTTTCTTATTAATCATGATAGTCTTCCGCTAACTCGCTTAATAAGGATCGCATGCTTGCACATTGTCCATTTTAGATTAGATGTTTTAACTCGATGGTAGTTTTCCAGCTTAACTCAGATAGTTTACTTCATTAGGGTTTGGCAATGTAATCTTGCATGCATTGCAGGAACTATAGATAACACAAGGTGATTTTAGGGTTCCCTACACCTTGATGTATATAAATAAGAGCTTTTGCTCATTTGTAAATAACTTTTGCTTGGGAGAGAAATATATGCTGCGCCTACCTTGCCCTCAATATTGCTCTTTTGGTATTTGTTCATGTGTCTTCACTATTACGATTAATTGTTATGCCACATAGGGTTTCATGCAATTGTAATGGTGAATTCTTTCTGTTTTGTGCATCTTTACCATTATGATCAATTGTTATGCCACATAGGGTTTCAAGAGGTTGTGATGATAAATCTGTTTTATGTATCTTTACCATTGTGATCAATTGTTATGCCACATAGGGTTTCAAGAGATTGTGATGATAAATCTGTTTTGTGAATCTTTTATCATTATGATCAAGTGTTATGCCACATAGGGTTTCGTGAGATTGTGATGATAAATCTGTTTTGTAAGTCTTTACTATTTTGATCAAGTGTTATGCCACATAGGGTTTCATAAGATTGTCATGGTAAATTCTTAAATCTGTTTTGTGCCCAATAAACTTGTCTAGATTGAGCTGATAGATGCACCACCTTGCCTTCAAGTAGAGAATCTAAACTCGTTTATCGTCCTGATAGTCAACTCCTGCTCCATTTCCTCATGCTCTGCTTTCGAGGAAATTGGATAGATTTAAAGTAGATAGCTTAGTTGTAGTTAATGATCTACGAAACCAGAAAATCCTTAGCTGCAACGTTCTTGGTTTTCTTAACCTTGTGCCTCTTCCAGCTGAGAACAAAAAGATAGGACTTAGATTACTTTTATTTTCCATGCATTCCAGCACAACGAGGGAGCTTCCCCTCCTAATTTGAAGAGCACTCATTGCGTAGTGTACATAGCTGTCCGTACAAACCTGCACTCCAGAGGTGTTAGATTTTACGCCAACAAAAAGGCCGTACTTTCTTGTTCTGGAAAATCGCCTATTCCTTTGGTCTTCTGTCTTCTTCCTTGGTGGCGCCTAAACCTCTGGACTATTTCCTGAGCATCAGATGGAGGGAGAAGTAGCTGTATGAGGAAGCCGTACCATTTCATGTATTCTTTCAGCTTGCTGCAATAATCAGGTTTTCATCAAAATATCGTTATCTTTCTAGTTGCATGTTATTGGATCTTATTTGTAATCATTCCGGAAGATGAATAAATAGTTTGGCATCAGGAGTTTCAATAGATTCTATCATTTCCAGAGTTGTATTATTTTATTTAAATTTATTCAGCAATTTCTTTCAAAATCGCACCTTTACTATTGTATGCAAAAATCACAAAAAAAAAAAACCAAAATACACAAAAACAATCAAAAACACACAATTTCAGAAGTTAGCGGAAACAGGGGTTTCTACAGTGGTATCAGAGCTAAATCCTGCCATCCTGAGGGTTTAGCAATCTTATGCAGCCACAAGAGGTTGGGCCACACAGGTATTATACTCGCAGGAGAGCCTTGATTGACAGGCAACAGGGTTTGAACAGGTAGCCGGGAAACATGGCTGACAGAACAGATATTCCTCAAAACCCTAGGGATCAGGACGATGCAGAGGTTCTACACGCTCTTAGAGATTTACGAGCAGGTCAACGGCAGTCTAACGATGTGCTACAGCAGTTGACAGTGGCACTCCAAAGATTAGGTACGCTGAGGAGACCGTCACCACATCGTGACGAGGACAGGAGTGATGCAGGATCACGGAGAGCACCTAGGACTGCTTCACGGACGGCAGACAGGCCCACTAGGCCTACTTTTGTGAGACAAAAGGCCGATGAGGCTATGGCAGGTGAGGAGCATGAGGAGTTGTTCGCAGATACACTTATGGCAGCGAACGAGGAGTGGGAGTTACTACCACCTGATGTCAGAGAGAGGATTCCCTTTGACAGATTCATTACACAGAGGAGAGAACATCACAGAGGTCGACAGGATTGGAGACCTAGGTACCAGAATAATGATCTGAAGCATGCTACCAACAGACTCACTCTAGCGATGTTCGACGGTAGTGGCAAGGTTACAGCTCAGGCCTGGATCAGTAAGCTAGACACTTTCCTCACATTGCGTCCGATGGTTGAGAGGGATGCTATTAGGTATGCGACATTGCATCTTGAGGGGGTAGCTTATGACTGATGGCACCACGGGATGGTGACACTCCAGCATGATCGGATCACCTCATATCAGGAGTTTGTTGATAGGTTGGTGGAACGATTTGATAGGAAGGATCCAAAATCCTATTTCAGAGATTTGGCTTAGTTGCGACAGAGTGGCAGTTTGGAGTCTTACATTGGTGACTTCCAGAGATTGTCGGTTATGGTTCCTAATATTTCAGAGAGGCGACTTGTAGTGCTTTTCATGGAGGGACTAACGGAACCATTGAGAGGTTGGATCAAAGCCTTTGATCCTCCTTCGTTACAGGAAGCCATGAAGAAGGCGCGTAGCATGGAGTTGGTAGCACCATCCAGCAGATTTAACTCCAGAAACACTTCTTCATTCAGGGACAATAAGGGCTTCAATAAAAACAGAGAAAAATCAGATTTTAAGAATGATTCAAAGGGAAAATCAGCAGCACCACCTTTGGATCGAGAGGCTCTTAATGATCTACGCAGGAAGAAGCTTTGCTTCTACTGCAAAGGTCCCTATGATGCCAACCATGATTGTCCTTTGCGGGCTAAGGGTAAGGCCAATCGAGTGATGTGGGCTTATTACGAGGAGTCGGAATCTGAGAGTTCCGAACAGCAGGAGAGTTCTGAGGAGTCAGAGTCAGAGGCTTCAGAGCCTAAGGCAGAGGCAGAGGCAGAGTCAAAGCTTCAGATTCAGGAGGCACGACTATCTAGCATTCAGCAGGAAGGTTCATTCAGACTCCGTGGAGTTTTGGCAGGACAAAGGGTCATTACCCTTCTTGATACAGGAGCCACACACAATTTCATTGATGCTAGATTTGTGGAGAAGCGTGGACTCATTACCGAGGAGTTCGAAGGCATTAGAGTTAAGGTGGCAGACGGTTACACTCTCAGGTGTGATCGAATGATTAAGGATCTCCCCTTGCGCTTGAACAACTATGAGTTCAAGGCTGATTATTACGTGGTGAACATGGGGGATATCGATTTAGTCTTGGGCATGAAGTGGCGTCATTCCCTTGAGGAAGTCACTCTTCGTCTCAAAGACATGGAGATTCGTTTTGATGTCAATGGGAAGACACATATCCTGAAGGCCATTCGGGACAGCAATGTAAAGACTATTTCCTTTCGTCGGATGGAGAGGCTCATGCGACATGACATGGTAGAGTGGGTTGCCGAGTGCACATTGGCACCTATACAGGAGGGACAGCATAAGACAGAGTATCATCCTGACATTCAGCAGTTGAGAGTCAAGCATGAGAAGGTATTGTTGTGACCTTTTCACACATCGCCCCATTCAAGATGGGGACCCCCTAATTTTTGCTCCGTTCCGGTCTTTTGGCTTGGGTTTTCTCCTCTCTCTCGCTCTGTCTCTTTTCTGGTGTCTGCCTTTCGGGGGGTTGTGTCCGTCATTGAGCTTAAACGCGAAATATTGGCCAAGTCTAAAATTAGGGTTTCGTCGTTCCTGGTCAATTCAAGGTCAGATAAAGTGAGTAAATTGAAAATTGAACTTAATGTTGTTGTCA
This sequence comes from Sequoia sempervirens, assembly GCA_007258455.2. NCBI lineage: Eukaryota > Viridiplantae > Streptophyta > Pinopsida > Cupressales > Cupressaceae > Sequoia > Sequoia sempervirens. The sequence continues at coordinate 33,569,417 of VDFB02000020.1, forward strand.
GCATGTTTCCAGCGGGCTTCCAGCCAATTTTCATCAGATTCCAAGATACTTACTATTTTTAGTAAGTGTGCAATTCGGGGCATTTTGTCAGCTATTTTGAGATTCCGATCATCACACGGCATTCAGAGTATATTAGATTGCTTGCATACCAAATTTGAGCAAAAACAGATAGCTTACTATTTTTAGCAGTCCGGCTTCCAGGGCTAATTTCAGGGTCCAGATGCAGAGATTTTCTTTGCATGTCTGGATATTCCTTCTGGGTTTTTTGAGACCTTCGCGATGATGTAGCATGCAAGTCAAGATGACCACTTTCAGGATTCAGCCTTCCGAGGCTATTTTTAGGGTTTGCATGTCGAGGTTTCTTTTGCATGTCGGGTGATTCCTGATGGGTTTTTCGAGAGCTTCGCGATGGTGTAACATGCAAATAAGGATTCTCACTCAGAAGGAACTTGCTATTTTCGCGATGGTGTAACATGCAAATAAGGATTCTCACTCAGTAAGGAACTTGCTATTTTTAGCAGGTATGTCCCGGCAGCCGCCTCCCAGCAGTTCAGATTCACGAGCCGATCGCAGCGTCGGTAAACAAAGGCAAATCCGAGATCTTTGATACGCATGCAATGCAAATTAGGGTTTCCACTTTCCGTGAGCCTAAAATAGGCATCAAAAGTCAAAATCTTCGAACCGGCGGTAAACCATCGCTGACCGTCCTTCCGTTGCCCTACGAATTTCGTCAACGGAGTAATTCTACTATTTATAGTAAGTCAAATTGGAAACGTATAAAAATAGTAAATCAGCTGTGACAAAGGCCGTCACGGCAACGTGTCACGGGTGAGGATCACCATTCAAATTTCAACTCAACTGAGCTTGGAGCCATCGTAAACAAGAGCTTACTATTTATAGTAGTTTTTCACCCTCAAAACAAAGGTAACAGCGTGGTGACTAAAAGTGGCGCGTCGACAGTTGATAGGACCGCGGAGGGTTTGGTACGAAAAATTTCAAGTTGATCCGAAAGCCTGGCGCAAATTGAGAAGACTTACGCAACAGCGTGGCACGACATCGGCTAAGGGATGATAAAATTTACCTTAAGTCCGAACTTCGCCCGTGCCAGGCCTGGCAAAATGCGCCCATCTCAGCTAAAGAGGCATAAAAATTTCTAAGTGTGAGTTTATCTTGCTCAGGGGTCAAAATGCGCCCAAGGTAGAGAAGTCAAAGAAAGTCAACGATTTTCATCCTGCTGCCAGGCTAAAATGCGCCCAAGATGAAAGAAGGAAAAGTTGAAAAAAATTTCTAAGGCATGAAAATCCGCCTCACCCCTCAAAATGCGCCCAAAATACAAGTTCATCCTGTACACAAGGCAAAATGCGCCCAAGGTGAAGGAAAGTCAACAAGGTCAAACATTTTCATCCTTCTCCAAGGCCAAAATGCGCCCAAACTGGGCCATGTCAAGACAAAACGTGGAAGGTGAAGAGTCACCCAAGGATGTTGGAGAGTTCATCCACCAGCAGGGGTAAAATGCGCCCAAGGTTGCAAGGGGGTCAACAAAAAGTCAAAGTTTTTATCCTTCATCACATGCAAAATGCGCCCAGCTTGCAAACTCGTCCTCCTCACCGTCCTAAATGCGCCCAAATGAGCTCACATGAAGACAAAAACGGGAAGTTGAAAGGTCATCCTCCTCCTGCATAGAAATGCGCCCATGTTTGGATAGTAAAAGATGAATAAAAGTGGTAAGTAAGGTAAAAATGTTATCTAGGCGTGGTGAACTCAAGGTAAAGTCCAAGGCGTTATCCTCCTCCACACTGAGAATGCGCCCAAGGTGGTGGGCCTTAGGTAAATTTTGCTAGGCGTTGGAATTTCCTCTCAAAATGTGATGTGCGCCTAAGGTTATATAGTGTTGGAGATGTTTTTTTTTTTTTCCTAAGGCGTTGAAGGGTGATGTGTGTGTTAGAAAATATTTGAAGATGTTGAGAATAAAATGCTAAGTGAAGTGTACGCCTATGTTGAAGGGAGTTATAAGGTGTTTTAAAATTTCTAAGGCATTTCAAGGTGCTTGAGAATAAAATGAAGCGCTAGGCCTGCTGAGGGAAAATAAAAATATTTTCTAAGTGTTGAAAATCTGCTCAGGCGCTGGGACCTTTTAAACGAATTTTCCTAAGTGTGAAGTGATACGATGAAGCGAAGGTAAAATGTGCATACGTACGGAATGTAAATTCCTCCAAATGAAGTTGATATAAATTTTTTTTCCTCCAATCGGCAGATGATTCAAAAACTTCTAAGGAAATTTTCAAAATGCAAGATGATCTCGAATTTTCAACAGTCGAGCAACACGTAGTGCAATCACAGCGCGAAACTAATTTTAAATGATGGAAATAATATTTTTAAGGTTCAAAATTGAAAAATTAAATGAACCTCGCTCTCATGGTACCCATGGATTCGAAGCCATTCAAGAAAAATTTGCTTCTGGCAACAACATTTGTAATGATGGATGGATTTCCAAGTCTTCCTGAAGCCTACCGACACCTTTTCAAAGGGAGGAATTTTAATCGGCTCGAATTGTGAATTTCCCTATGGAGAATTTTTAAAATTTTCTAAGGCAAAATGAATAAAATGTGTTTTCAGTGAATTTTCTTCAATCCATGAACTGGCGGGAGCTAGTTTGTATAATTGTGGGATTAGATTCCTCGAGATGAATTTTCGTGAGCGTAAGAAAGTTAAAATTCAAACTTCCAAGAATGGAGCCCCTACCGGTGAGTAAAAATGATGAAATTAAACACCAAAACAAATTCAAAGGCGCCAGTCAAAGTCAAGTTTCTAGAAGAATAATATTCCCAGACGACTGGAGACAAGTGTCAGAAGCACCAGAGAGGGAAAATTCGAATTCTTGAAGTGGAGTAGTGGAGTTTAATGGCACTGGCTAAAATTAACTCCTTCTAGAATTCGAATTTTAGCTATAAAATGAGTAAGTTTTTCACTCATTTTCACAACTGGAGAAAGCGAATTTGCTCTGAGAGTGAGGCATTGCAGTGAGTTGCTGAGGCCTGAAGGAATTCAAAAGTTGCTAAGTCTGAGTGAGCTTGAAGAAGTTCGAGTTTTGCTGAGGAATTGAGCTTGCTGAAGAGGCGCACTTGAGAGTTGATTAAATTTGTTGCTGAAGTAGATGGACGCACTTGCAAGTTGCTGAGTATCCAAATCTGCATTTGAAGTACGCCTTGAAGTTGCCAAGTTGAAAGGTACGCCATTGCTGATTAAAGGAGTGTTTGCTGAAGATTATAGAGGCTTGAAAGAGGTACGCCTTGAGGTTGAATGTTGCTGAGTTGAGGAGACGCCTTGGGTTGATGAAAAGTGTTTGCTAAAGTCAAGGTGCGCCATTGCTGAAGTTGAAGAGCTGAAGTTGCCAATAAAAGGGACGCATTGAAGTAAGTTACTGAGAACTCAAAAGTACGAACTTGCAAGATTGCTGATTGCTGATACAAAGACATAGAAATTAAAATTGCTGATTGTTGATACGAAATAGTTGAAGTTCAATTTGTTGATTGCTGATTGAGAAGTAAAGTCATCAGAGTCCACTTAGAAATCTGTTCTAAGTGTCAGAATTCAAATTTATCCAAGAGAAGAAGCTGAGATGGCTGAAGCAAGGACAACTGGAAAGGACAATGGTGCCTCAAGACAGGCTGTGATCAAGAAGCTCAGCAAGACATTCATGCCGGAGTCGAAGTTTATTTCAAAACTGGGCAAGTTGACAGATACGAACCTGGGCTCTGTCAACCTGGAGACCTTCAAGAACCGGCTGTTTGGAATTGGAAGTCATCGGGCTTCGGTCACTTCGCACAACATCGTCCGAAGTGGATTATATGCAGCTGCTGGTTTTCCGCCAGCTATACAGTGTTCGGAGCTGATGATGGAGTGCGCCAATTGCTACGAGAAGGAACACCGGTCGATCATGACACTAGATGGCCAAGTGCTTGCCAATCTCACTCCGGCAGCCATTGGTGAAGCTTTCGGGATCCCGGTGCATAGGAACATGATTTACAAGTCCAGAGAACGGGCTGAGCGGATGTATGCATCCACATTCGAGAGGTGCATGGACACAATTAACACCCACTGGATGAGCACTCCTAAGCCATCTCGCGCGAAGTTGCCAAAGCAGATCATAGCAGAGGACCTGAAACAGGAATACTGTGATCTTATCATGTTGCTGAGCAGGGTTGGTGGTTGCCCACAGTCATACATTTTCGAGCCTTGGATGTTTTATTACATCAACCTGGTGTTAGAAGGAAAGGATTATGTCAATTGGGCTGAGATGATCAGCGATAGTATACATGAGCAGCTCCTGAACTTGAGGAGGACTAAAACGTTTTACATGAGCTCCTACCTTATTTATATGTTGGCACGGATAACGAAGTACAGGGGGATCTCTTACAAAGAGCCTGTTGGATGCGGCTCTCATCAGTTCAAAATCCATGATGCGTGTCCACAGTTGCACCTGTCAAGTACAACCCGCTACAAACGTGTCAACGATTCATTCACCATGTACATCACAAGGCTGCTTTAGGAGAGACTACATCACAGAATCTCTAGAGATGCCCAGGAGTTAATTGAAAGGTATGGGTGCTGGTTTATACAATTTCCGAGATTTTCATACATTAGGCTGCAAGGATTTTCTTCATACCCATATAGGCTGCCTAAGTACCCAACAGATAGAATAATAATGCTAGAGATATCTAGACAGTTGCTAGCCTTTGACAAAATCCAAAAGAAGAAGAAGAAAGGGGGGATAGAGTTTCCAATTGTGATGGGCAACTTCGGATGAGGTGTGTCCTTGATGCGAGGCGGCCGGGAATGAGAGTGAACTTCAGTTTTATCACTTCTCATATCATACAAGCCGACAAGACTACAACCCACACCATAACATCAATTGGGTTCTGTCGGAGGAGTTTCAAACATAAGGCCACCATTGAGGATTATTGGGCTGATGCGGTTGATGAAATTGAAGTAAGGAAGAGAATGTTCTCTCGGTTGCCGATTACTCTGATCAGGGAGTGTGAGGTAGTTCCAGTTCCGGACCAGGTTAATGAGGATATGGATGTAGTCCACCCGGATTATGCAGCAGTTCGAGATACTCCACTTCCGCCTATAGATTGGTCAGAGCCCGAGGTTGCTGATTTAGATACTCTATCCATCCCGGTTATGACATTCACCAGGGCATGGGTTGACAGGAGAGTGAACAGATTGAAAAGTAGGTCAATTGCCTTGACTTACAACTTGATGGGAGATCACAGGACGCCCACCACAGGAAGGAAGAAACAGATCACAAGAGGACCAGAGTCCAGAAAGAAAGAATTAGTTCAGCCAGAGCCTCCACGAGTCACGGTGGCAGTACCTTTGGAGACACGTTCTCAAAAGCGTCACCGGGGAGAGTGTCTTTGTTTCAGCGTGGAAAGTTGCAATGGTCAGTGCAGTCTGAGGATGATATTGACCTCCCGCGGAGGAGTCAATTGCTTGGAGATGCGATAGCACATTAGGATTGATCGGCATGGCGATGAGGGACCATTCTTGCGACCCTCGGTTTCAGCGGCGAGGAATTAGAAATGACCCATGAACGATGGCGATGATGATATAGTGTCGGGTGACACTCAGCCACTTGAGGACGATGAGCCTCGCCAGAATGAAGAAGAAGTTGAACAGGTTAGAGAGGTCGAGGCGCAGGAGCAGCAGCCCTTCGATATACTGTATGAGGTGCCCGATTGGCTAAAGGATAGAATGCGAAGAAGCCCGAGTGAGGAGATTGATCCAGCAGTTGAGATGGAAGAGTTCTTGAACCGGATCAGTGCTCCTCCACCGAAGAAGAAGGCAAGAAAGTTCTCGAAGATCTCCACCGATGAGGATGGCTCTCGTACTCTTCACGTTGCTGTCCCACGAGTCGAGTGTGACCGGAATGAAGCAGTTCCTGAAAATTATGTGGTCACCACTCTGGATTTGGGACGCCCTACTGGTGCTCAAATTGTTGAGGAGTGTGATAACTCCTTCCTTGCCCTCAAAGATAGATTGTTCAAAAAAGAAGGGAAGTATAAGAAGTTGAAACGAGAACACAAGGCCTTAGTTGGATATGTACAGCAGTTGTCTCGTTCTCGAGGGCAGGATGTACCAGTGATAGAGCCTCCAGCAGATATTCCTAGAGAGTCGATCAGCGGCTTAGTAGAGTTGGGGAGAGATGGCACAGAGAAAGCAATAAATGGTGGAGGTCCCATGCCGAGACAGAGAAATTTATGGGACCTATCTTTCTTTTCAGCAGGCCTCTACTATTTTGCACGGATGGATGCGTGGATCATGCTTGGGGCGATGCCTCTATCTATCAGAGTAGGGTGATCCAGCGTCTTGAGGTGTTGAGGCATGTGCCATTGCAGCTTGCCGATTGATGGAGGTGTCATTCAGGCGAATGACCGATATGATTTCTCTCGGTGGTATTCTTCGGCTATCACAGGGCGTGGCTTCTTCGATGCGCACAGGCGGATTCAGCCAAGGTTCACAGGGCTATGGCCAACATTATTGATGGAGTTCAGAACACTTTCGAGGCCATATTTGCTAGGCGGCTGAATCCAGATGAAGTTAATTTTGATAATTTGAGGGGTTTGCTGGTGCCTTTCTTCGCACATTAAGACCTTTGTACAGGATGACTTTGAAATACTGCTACTTCTCCACCTTGATCCGAACAGCGGGACTCTTAGCTGCTTGGAGAAAATCTTGTACGAAAGCCTCCAGCATTCACCACTGAGTTAGAGTTTGGCTTAGATTGTGTTCCAACGAATTTCAGCTCGAGGAGGTTGAGCCGTACTAGCAGATTTGTTGAGTTGGCAGTCAGAGAGAAGGCAAATGGGAACACACTACTAGACGAGGATCTTCTAGAAGACTGAATATGGAGCATTTATTACCTTTTTCTATTTTTGGGAGTGAGTGGGAATCTTTGATTCATTTAATGTACCACTCCCTATTCTGGCAGTTTTTAGGGTTAGGGCTGAGGTGGCACGATTCTGGCCACTCTATTGATTGTAACCCTAGCCGTCCTTTGGGACTGGGCTAGCTATAAAAGGGGGAGCCCCCCTCATTTGTAATGCATTAGATCAGATTAGAATTAGATAGACATTGGAGTAGTAGACATTGAGAGAGTCTTAGAGCTAGATAGTGTAGTATTGTAGAGCATTTTGCATAATTTGGAGAAGAGAGAAAGTTTTCCCTTTGAAAACTTTTGAAGGGATTGTTGTGTAACACATTTTATGATAATAGATCTTTTCATTGATGATGGAATTCATCTTGTCATGAAATGCTAGCAAGGTTTCTTCTTCCTTTCGTATCCAAGTAGTTTAAATTCATGCAAGTAGCTTACTTTGGTGTGTGGTGTTTTATTGAGATAGCTTCGCTTTATTCCATACCACTAGTGGCTTGTTGATGATAAGTCTGCCTTGCGTGGTCAACTGGACATTATCTTGTGTTTAACTTCGGTTGTGGTTTACATACTTATATGCGTTGTTCTGATGGTGTATGTATGTTAAAACTATAACTTGAATACCTTTTGCTACCCCCTTTGAAGATTGCACCGATTTTGCTGAGGCTGTCCGACGGAGGCTAGGTGAAATCCGGTTGAAGTCTATTGAGACGAAGCCCCACATACCCTGCATTTAGAATAGAATATAAATTTCTTAGGCCCTTCCCCCTTTACTTTCCGCATATTTCTTATTAGTCTTAGGAAAAGATACACATTGCCAAATCATACACGTGAGAATCCCCTTCAAAATCATACATTAGCTGCTAACTGCAAGAAATCTGAACAATTATGTAAGTCCCCTCGTAAGAACACAGCAATACACATCAACCAAACTGGGGCTATTCGCACTAAAGGAACCTTGGAGTTGAACATGCGAACTTTCTCGCAATCTTAGTGCATGGAATACTTTGATCAAGAGAGAACGGAGTAGCCCAAACTATTTTGTTCTGCTGTTTGGTATGGTCACAAAAAATCACATCAACAGAGAAAACTGGCGCTAGAAGGAGGGCCTTCAAGGATTCTTCGCAGTGAAGCAGCCATTTTCAAATAGGAAGGGATTTCATTAAAAAGAAATTCATTGGAGAAAGAAATTATCATGGTTCAAGATGGTGTTACCGCATAGAGAAATATTTCCAGTGCTGCAGCCTAACTTGGGATTCAACGACGACCAAGAGGACATTCTTTCAGGGTTGAACAATCTTGCTTGGAAGACAAAGGAGAACTACGCCCAGTATATGAGAACTTGCTTCGTGTTGGAGGAGGAAGAAGAAAAGGCTATTGAAATTCAAGTTGCAATTGAAAGGAATTTGCTCGATCAAAGACATCCACTCGCTCCTCTTCCTCGCCGACAGTAATCAGCTACATCCTGGATCGAATCAGTTCATTCTCACCCGATAAGTTGAAAAGAATCCTGAGGTCCACACCAAGTTCACACAAAGATTTTGTGGAGTTAGAATTGCCTACTCGATCAAGGAAGAAGAAAGAAGTCCGTTCAAGCAAAGAAGTCGAGTCAAGTGAAGAAGTATTCTCAAACGAAGAAGTTCAGTCTAGTGAAGAAAGCGGAGAAGAGATTACGAGTCTGTTCCGAACTCCACCAAGTATCTCAAGGTTTGCTCAACCTAAAGCCGTTCAAGTTACCACACCAGTGTTTGTTCAGCAACAACCACCAGTTCAAGTTACCACAACTCCAGTAATTGTATATCAAAGGAGGTATCCAAATCAAGCAATGGCTCAACCAGGAGGCCAACCAGCTCCTAATGGTGCTACTTGGCTAGTTACCAATCCATCCCCTCTAGAGTTTGCGGATTATCACGACATGCCAAAGAATCCGGAGCATTTCTGCACCAAGTATCAAGTCCATGATCCGAATCGTTCTGCTGAGGATCACATCAAGATGTTCGAAGACCATTTGCGAAATAGGCAAGTTGCATACGCAGATGTGGCTTGCAGATTGTTCCCGTATTCCTTGGGAGAAGAAGCTCACTTTTGGTTTATACACTTACATGGGAGCAAATGAAAGAGGCTTTCATTGGAAAGTTTGGTATTCCTATCACCCCAGTGGAGCTCTTCCGTCAATTCACGGAGGTGAGAAGACAAGACAAAGAGCCTATTCATGCCTTCAACAATAGATTTCAAAAGGCTCTCACAAGGTTACGTACTCCGTACATGGTTCCCGATGCAAGGGAAAATTACTATGCAGCCTTGGACCCATTGACCGCTATGTTCGTGAGACAAGCTCATCCCATTCCAGCAGATATGAATCAAGCATATGCTAAGGCGGTTGAAGTAAGTCAGAATATGGGTCAAAACATAACTGGACCTTCTTTGTACACTGGCTTGGTCACCACGAACAATCAGATGCAGACTCTTGCTCCAGCATGGAATCAGCAAATTCCAACGTTGAATCCAGTTCCGCAACCAGCATATCATGTTACACCACCATCTGATCAATTGGTTCTCCATCCTGGGGTACCTTTATCCCAGACTCCAGCTGCACAGCCTGTCTATCTCCAGAACACGGTGCCACCAGCAAGGACACAAGAGGAGAAAGATGAAATGAAAGAATTAGTAGAACAAATGAAAAGGTTGTCATCTGAGGTAACTCACCTCAGAAATCAAAATAACCAAATGCAATCAATGATAAAGAATTATCAGGCACATCCAGGTGCCAATCGAGGATATCACAATAATCCTCAACAGCATCAAGATGCCCATCAAGGACATGGACACGATAACAGCCATGGGTATCGAAATAATAATCAAGGGTATCAAAAGAGGTCCTGGAATACTGGACCTAACAATGGAGGAGTCCCATCACCGCTAGATAACCCGCCGCCTCCAGAGAATCGTCCCACGGACAGAGTATTTTTGGCAGAAGCCGCTATGTCAGGATGGTGTCGGCTTCATAACACAAGTCAGCACTCAGAGTTACAATGCCATCAGTTTCAAGTAGCAGCTGATATCTTTAAAGGAGAAGTAAAAAGCACGGAGGGTACTGAAAATCCTCCAACCACTGGGTATGAGATTGTACCAGTGCAAAGATATGACCAGGCACTAATCATAGAGAACGTCAATGTTGCGTCTGGGTATCAAAATTACGCGCCACCAGAAGTCAATCACAGATTTCCACCAGCTTCGGCTAATGGTCCCGTGGAGGCGCCCGATACTCAAGTTTATGAAGAAGCTCAAGTTTATTCAGAAGTTCAAGACAGTTACTCAGAGGAGCCACTTGAGCAAGGTAACTACGTTTTTCCACCCCTCAATAACAGTGTTTTGGTAGAAGGGAGAAGAGAGGTGCAAGCATTTCAGACTACCGGAGGAGCACCACCCAAGGTGTACCAGAGGACTTATCATCAGAAAGAGCCTTTGACATCCTCGATTCCTCCGAACAATTTCTCAACTCCACCGAATCTGAATGTAAGCAACAATCCAAGTCTACCAAGGGACTCTCCAGAGTACAAACAACAAAATGTGATGCAGAACATAAATGGTCAGCAGACTGTCCAGCAACAACCCATTCATGTGATGCAGCGTCCTCAAAAGGACAATCTCCCAAGAGATGACATGAAAAGATTGAGTTCCTATGTGCTAGAAGAAGTGAAGAAGATAAAAGTCAGTCTCCCCTTGTACGAGTTGATGAAGATCTCAGAAGTTTGAGACACAATTTTGGGAAGCCTATATGAAACATCTACTGTGAAGAACACATCTCAGGAGGCACCTAGTGCATCAAGGAGTCCTCCAGTCAACACACAGTCCCGTCCCGTGCAGAGCGCAAATATGGTAGAAGAAGTGCCTCACGCGCCTTTTAACGCTTGGGAAACTCCACAACAATCCCAAGGTTTTGTGGGGATGGTACAAGGATCTTCAAGTGAACCTGCAAAATCAAAGTCGAAAGACAAAAGAAGAGTTAGATTCAACTTGCCTACAGAGCAAAAACAAGAGCAGACACAAACGGTTGCCCAGGGCAATCAGATTTCATTGGACAAGGGAAATGAAAAGAAGAATACTCATATTGAAGAAAGGAAGAAACCAGTTGTATTTTACCAGGGGAGAGATGAGCCCGCCCCGTTCTTGGTGTCAGTTAGAATCTTTGGAAAATTATTGCACAACTGTTTGATTGATTCCGGTGCTTCTAGCAACGTCATGCCATTGAAGGTGTGTCAAAGGTTGGGTATAGTCCCATTGCATACTACAAAGAAGGTGACTCAACTAGACAAAACTGAAGTACCAGTGGTTGGAGAACTGAATAATATTCATATGCAGTTGTCAGCTGACCCCCGAATCCAGAGCTGTATTGACATATCAGTGGTCGACATACCAGATGGGTATGGCATGTTGCTGAGCCGAGACTGGGCAAGAAAGCTGAATGGGTACATTGCAACTGATTTCTCTCACATGTGGCTCCCATGGAAAGGAGTCCCAAATCAGATCAAGATTGATAGTACACCGAGACTGAAGCTGATGATCACAGAATATGGAGAAGATAATGAAATTATGTTCGTAGAGACTGACTTAGGCTCATATAGGCTTGTCAAGCAAGAAATATTGATGCTGCAAAGTGCAAATGAAGGGAGAAGTTTAGAAGACACCACCACTTCCACCGAGGTTTTGATTGAAAGTGACACAAGTGATAGTGAAGGTGGAGGAACTTTTGAGAATTTCAGGGACTTTGTCCTGAACAGTGTAAAACAAGAAACAGAGTTAGGAAAAGATGCTTCAATCAAGAATTTGCTGCTTCCCAACTGGTGCAGAATACACGAAGCATTTCATTCGGAAATCACTTGTGCCATTTGCAAAGTGGCCATAGAGCAAGTTGCAAGGCTCGTTCCCCATACTTCATTGCAAAAAGAACCTCAAGAGATGAATGAAGAAAAGGAGATGTCAATAGAAGAACATCGAAAGATGAATGAAGAGAATAGTGTTTTGATAGAAGAAATTGTAAAAGATGATACCACTCAGTCAAGGATTGGAGAAAAGGCTCCAGAGGTTTGCAATCAAGAAGAGACACGTGTTCAGTCTCCCAATACTTCTACAGAAGATCAAGTGTGGACTTTAAGGTTCGATGGATCAAAGTCAAAGAAGGGAAATGGAGCAGGGTTTGAATTGGTTAGCCTGACAGGAGAAGCTTATTTAGGTGCTTATAGGCTCCAGTTTTCATGCACCAACAACGTTGCTGAATATGAGTCCTTGATCCACGGATTACTCCTTGCAATTCAGAAGGGAGCCAAGATTGTATATGCCATTGGGGATTCTGATATTGTGGTCCGCCAAGTAAGAAAGCAGTTCGCCTGCCACGATAAGAGATTGGGCCGTTATCGGAATAGAGTCTGGGACCTCATAGAAAGCTTCGATGCATTCAACATAAAGCAAGTCTACCGATCTAAAAACACCGTTGCAAACTCTTTGGCACAAGCTGCCAGTTCTTTGGAACCACTGGCAATGGAGGGATTAAAGAAATTTACAGTAGAGTTGGTTTCAACCCCGGCAATCCCTGATAACATAAAGAATTTCCAAGTGTTCGAGGACGACAAGCAGATTTTAGACTTTCTCACAAACTCAGGAGTGTTTGAAGCACAAATTATTGATGAGGAAGATATTGAGGAAGCAGAATATGACACTGAAGGGATTTTGAATTTGAAGACCAATGTAATCCCAAGAGGGATGGTTGAATTGGAAAGGTTATTTGATACTGACAGATTGAGTAGAAATCAAAGCACTCAAGGCAATGATTGTGAACCTGTCAATTTAGGAACAAGTGAACAAGTGAAGAACGTTTTTATTGGAAAGGTTTGTACACCTGAAGAGAAAGAAGGTATCTTAAAGGTCATGAAAGAATTTCCAGAGGTGATAGCCTGGGGATACGAAGATCTTAAAACGTATGATACATCATTGATTACCCATACAATTCCATTAAAGCCAGGCAGCAAGCCATTCAGACAAAGGCAGAGGCCAGTGAATCCATTGCTAGAACCATTGATTTATCAGGAAGTCAAGAAGCTTCTTTCCGCCAGGATTATTTTTCCGGTGAGGCACTCCACGTAGGTCGCCAATCTCGTGCCTGTCAGAAAGAAGAATGGAGAGATAAGGCTATGCGTCGACTTCCGCAATTTGAATAGGGCCTCTGAGAAAGATAATTATCCCTTGCCTTCATTAGATGAGGTGTTGCAAATAGTGAATGGCTCACAAATGATGTCCTTCTTAGACGGATATTCAGGATATAACCAAGTGATGGTTGAACAAGAAGACAGACTGAAGACAGCATTCACCACAAAATGGGGAACCTTTGCATATAGAAGAATGCCTTTCGGCTTAATCAACGCAGGAGCCACTTTCCAGCGAGCAATGGACATCGCTTTTCGAGATCTTGTCGGAAAGTGCATAATTATTTACTTGGATGACTTAACTGTGTTCTCAAAGAGAAGAGGAGATCACGTTGAAGATTTAAGAAAGATATTTCAGAGATGCAGAAGGTTTGGTGTCTCTTTGAATGCTAAGAAATGCATATTTGGTGTTACCGAGGGTAAACTGCTGGGTCACGTTATTTCAGAGAAAGGTATATCAATTGACCCTGAACGTATTGGAGCCATCTCGAGGATTGGTTTGCCAGGCACTCAGAGAGAGTTAAGATCATTCTTCGGCAAGATCAATTTTGTCAGAAAGTTTATAACTGGATTTGCCGGGATAGTAAGGCCACTAAATGAAATGTTGAAGAAAGATGCAAAAGTTGAGTGGACCCCACAGACTAGGAGGGCTTTTGATGAGATCAAGCAAGCTATAGTGGACGCTCCAGTGCTGGTTAGTCCGGACTATACAAAGCCTTTTTATTTGTATTCATTTGCTTCAGAACACACCTGCGCCGCAGTATTGACCCAAAGAACCGAAGAAAAGGATGAGCATCCAATTGCTTTTATGAGCTCTCCCTTAAAAGAAGCGGAGTTAAGATATCCGAGCATTGAGAAGCAGGCGTATGCTTTAGTGAAGGCCATCAAGAAATTTAGACATTACATCTTGAGGAGCAAGATCCACGCAATTGTTCCAGACGCCACGGTGAAGATTTTGTTGATGCAGAATGAGTTAGGTGAAAGAAGAGGAAAGTGGGTCGCCACTTTGCAAGAGTATGATATTGAGATACAGCCGATGAAGTTGGTCCGAGGACAGGCTTTGGCACAGACGATTGCAATGGTCGGTCCCGAATTGGTTCAACAAGCTTATGTATTAGAGGAAGTGTCTCCCGGAGAATGGTATGACGACACAGTCTACTACTTGCTGTATCACAGATGCCCCCGCCATTTGAGTCCAGTCCAGCGGAGAGCATTAAGAATGAAAAGTCGGAGATTTATGCTACAAGGATCAGTTCTCTACAGGAGGAACTATGAAGGAATTTATTTAAGATGTGTAGGAAAACAAGAAGCAAAGCAGTTAATGGAACACTTCCATGAGAAGTTTGGAACCGGACACGGAGGAAGTCTGGCCACAGCTCATCAGATCCTGAGGGCTGGTTATTATTGGCCCACGCTTTTCAAAGACACTTATGAACATGTGAAGGCTTGTCACACATGCTAGACAGCGGCTAATAGAGGAAGGCATCCCGCTATGCCTTTGCAACCCGTGATTGAAGTAAGACCTTTTGCAAAGTGGGGTTTAGATTTTATTGGTATGATCAATCCACCGTCATCAGGACAACACAGATATATTTTGATAGCGACAGATTATTGCACCAAATGGACAGAAGCTCAAGCTTTGAAGCAGTGCACGTCAGAAGTGGTTATCAGATTTCTTGAAGAGAATATAGTGACAAGATTCGGATGCCCCCATGTCCTAGTCAGCGACAACGGTTCAGCTTTCTCATCGCTGAAGTTTTCCAATTGGGCTTTTGAGTATGGAATTACATTAAGGTTTTCCTCCAATTACTATCCGCAGGGGAATGGACTAGCAGAGTCCACAAATAAGAATTTATTGAATGCCATTAAGAAGTTACTGGACAAGAATCCAAAAGATTGGCACACACAGTTGAGGTTTGCTCTATGGGCAGACATAATAAGAACAAAGAGTTCCTTGGGAACGTCTCCATATCATCTGGTCTATGGACAGGATCCGGTTTTTCCAGTCCAGTTAAGAATCCCAACTCTCCAGTTCATCCAAGAGTACCTTGAAGGAGAGGATCAAGTTCAGACGAGATTGTCTCAATTAATGCACTTAGAAGAGAAAAGGGATGAAGCTCTTGAGAATTTGGCAAAACACCAGGCGGTGGTGAAGAGATGGTTCGACAAGCAAGCTAAGATCAAGTCGTTCAGGATTTCTGACTTGGTTTTATATTGGGACAAGGCCCACGAGAAGAAAGGTGATCACGACAAGTTTGACAAATTGTGGTTGGGCCCGTATCAGATTTCTGAAATCCTTGGGGATAATGCATTTAGATTGCGTACTTTGACAGGGGAGGATGTCCCGTTGCCCGTCAACGGACAGTTCCTCAAGCATTATTTCCAGTCCTAGGTTCTCTCCGAGAGCCTACTTTGTAACATATTAGGTTAGATTTGCTTTCCCGTTCGTTTGCTTTCCGTTTGCTTTCCTGTTTTTTTCTTTTTGGTTTTGGGTTGTTGCCCTTTGGGTTTTTGGTTTGGCGTTTCCGTCCCTTGAGTTGTCCGCTCAAGTGGTTTTGGTTTGGAATGGGCAAGGATTTAGGGTTTTCCCGTTACGGTGGGGTGATGATGTTTTAACTCTCACAACGTGGTTTCTTTCACTGGAATTTGCATAAATTTTTGAAAAGGCTAAGGTTATTTTCCTTTTGTCATCATTCGGTTAGAGATCGAACTCGTCTCGGGAGGTTAACCCGTTATTGTGTCTCAACACACGAGTCTAAAAACCTTAAAAATCTTACCTATCTCCGTTCTGAGTAATTTTGGTTTCTTGGGAAAGGTTTTAGCAGGTGAAAAATTTTACATCTTGCTTCAGCGCCACTACAATTCTCAAACCCATTGGAGGCTTCATTGCCTGCCAGCCAATCAAGGAATTGACGGAGAAATCAAATGAAGAAAAGAGAAAGTGCTTAAAAGAAAAATCTGAAAAGAAAAGAAAGAATAAGGAAACGAAAATAAAAGAAATATCATGAAATATTGGTTTTGGGAACATACGAGTAACTCCACCGGGGCTATGGACGCCCGGCCGGCAGTGGAGCAATATTCGTGAGAATTGTAGCGATAACCTCGTCGGGGCTATAGACGCCTGACTGGCAGCGAGGCAATGTCCAGGATGCTTTTGAAGTTAAGATATTTATATAACCTGCTACGACCGATTCCGGAAGCCGACATGGTTCAGAGATGGAATGCATGCACACACTCACAAGGTTTTAGATGAAAGTGTTTTGATCCAATATCGGATTCTTCTCCCCTTTTGAGTAAGTGTCCTTTTGTATGATGGTTTGAGGAAGACTGATCTGAGTTCAATTCTTAAAGTGTTTTTAAACACTTTCCCGTGGAGTCGCCAGATGTTGTGACCTTTTCACACATCGCCCCATTCAAGATGGGGACCCCCTAATTTTTGCTCCGTTCCGGTCTTTTGGCTTGGGTTTTCTCCTCTCTCTCGCTCTGTCTCTTTTCTGGTGTCTGCCTTTCGGGGGGTTGTGTCCGTCATTGAGCTTAAACGCGAAATATTGGCCAAGTCTAAAATTAGGGTTTCGTCGTTCCTGGTCAATTCAAGGTCGGATAAAGTGAGTAAATTGAAAATTGAACTTAATGTTGTTGTCAGCATGTTTCCAGCGGGCTTCCAGCCAATTTTCATCAGATTCCAAGATACTTACTATTTTTAGTAAGTGTGCAATTCGGGGCGTTTTGTCAGCTATTTTGAGATTCCGATCATCACACGGCATTCAGAGTATATTAGATTGCTTGCATACCAAATTTGAGCAAAAACAGATAGCTTACTATTTTTAGCAGTCCGGCTTCCAGGGCTAATTTCAGGGTCCAGATGCAGAGATTTTCTTTGCATGTCTGGATATTCCTTCTGGGTTTTTTGAGACCTTCGCGATGATGTAGCATGCAAGTCGAGATGACCACTTTCAGGATTCAGCCTTCCGAGGCTATTTTTAGGGTTTGCATGTCGAGGTTTCTTTTGCATGTCGGGTGATTCCTGATGGGTTTTTCGAGAGCTTCGCGATGGTGTAACATGCAAATAAGGATTCTCACTCAGTAAGGAACTTGCTATTTTTAGCAGGTATGTCCCGGCAGCCGCCTCCCAGCAGTTCAGATTCACGAGCCGATCGCAGTGCCGCAGAAACAAAGGCAAACGGAGATCTTTTGATACGCATGCAATGCAAATTAGGGTTTCCAGCTTCGGAGCCTAAAAATAGGCATCAAAAGTCAAAATCTTCGAAATCCGGTAATCACATCATCTTATATTTTATTTCACCACCCTAGGCGCATAGCATACTTGAAGAATAAAACCACGCCTAACATTTCATTCACCCTTGGCAATATTTTCTAACACCTTATAACACTTACCACCTTGGGCGCATAATAGCACTTGAAGAAGAATATTGCCACGCCTAGCATTTACCTTGCTTTGACCACGCCTTGGAGTATTTTATTCACCCTTTACCTTATTCACCACCCAACGTTCACTTTTACTCTCTTCAACTTGGTCGCATTTTGGCTTGCATGAAGGATGACTCTTCAACTTCCCGTTTTTGTCTTCACTTGACCTCATTTGGGCGCATTTCCACATAGGTGAAGGATGAAAATTGTTGACTTGTTGACTTCTTTGAACTTGGGTGCATTTTGGGGGGTGAGGACGACGAATTTCTTTGACTCCTATGACTTGCTATCCTTCTTGGGCGCATTTTCACCTTTGTGCAGGATGGATGAAACTTCCAACGCCTAGCATGTGACCCTTCACCTTCCTCGTTTTTGTCTTTACATGCCTTGTTTTGGGCGCATTTTGCCATGGGAGAGGGATGAAACATGTTGACTCCTTGACTTTCTTTCATTTTGGGCGCATTTTCACCTTTGTGCAGGATGGGCGCATTTAGGGGGTGGTGGAGGACGAGTTCTACACTTAGAAAATTTTCTTGCTATCAACTCTCAAGGTGGGCGCATTTTGCTATGTGTGCAGGACGAACTTCTTTGACTTTCTTTGACCTTCCAAGCATGGGCGCATTTTAGCCTAGGAGGTGGACGAAGTCTCATACTTAGAATTTTTTATGCTTTCACCTTGAGTTGGGCGCATTTTGCCATAGCTACAGGATGAAAAACATTGACCTCTTTGACTTTTATGCTTTATGGGCGCATTTTGGCTAAGCAGGAGGACGAGTTTTGGACTTAGAATTTTCTCCATGCCTCTTCATCAACTTGGGCGCATTTCCAGGTAGCTGCAGGATGAAATCCAATACTTAGCCATTTTTTCTTCGTCCCTGCCAGTTTATCCATGCCCTGCTATTTATAGTAAGTCTCGATTTTTGCATCTCTGAAGCTCAGAACGATTTGAAATTTCAAACACTGCATCCTCACGACCCTGTTACTCTGTTGACACTGCTATTTTTAGTTGGCATGCTATTTTTAGCGCATTTCTGAAGGTGATTTGCTATAAATAGTAACTGCTTGCTTCTGATAGCTCCACTGCTCTGATTGATTTGAAATTTGAACGACGTGATCCTCACCACGTGACCTGCCCGCTGACATCGGCGCATGCAACTGATTTGCTATTTTTAGCCTGTTTCCAAAATGACTTACTATAAATAGTAAGTGCTCCGTTTGTCTTCAAATTTTACCAGCAGATAGCCTGAAGGATGCTGATCGCGGTGGTTTACACCGGTTTTCGAAATTTTTGACTTTTTACCCCTCTTTTCAGGCCCCGAAGCTAGAAACCCTAATTTGCTTTGCATGCGTATCAACTGATCTCTGTTTGTCTTCGTTTCTGCTGCACTGCGATCAGCTCGTGATTCTGAAGTGCTGGGAGGCGGCTGCCGGGACGCACCTGCTAAAATAGTAAGTTCCTTACTGAGTGATTATCTCCATTTGCATGTCACATCACTGCGAAGCTCTCGAAAAACCCATGAGGAATATGCCAACATGCAAAGAAAACCCTGACATGCAAACCCTAAAAATAGCCTCGGAAGGCTGAACTCTAAAAGTTGTCGTCTCGTTTTGCATGTTATACCATCGCGAAGGTCTCGAAGAACCCAGAAGGAATATCCGGACATGCAAAGAAAAACTCTTCATCTAAGCCTTGAAACTTGCTCCGGAAGCTGGATTGCTAAAAATAGCAAGTTGTCTGTTTCTGCTCAAATTTTGCATGCGAGCAAGTTGACATGTTCTGAACGCAGTGTGACTGTCGGAATTTCAAAAATGCTGACGGATTGCCTGTAATTGCACACTTACTAAAAATAGTAAGTACTTCAAAATCTGATGAAAATTTGCTGAGAGCCTGCTGGAAGCATACTGACATCAATGTTAAGCTCTGTTTTCAATTTATTCACCTCACTCGACCTCGGACTGACCAGGAAAGATGAAACCCTAATTTTCAAACTCGGCCAAATTCACGTTTAAGCTCAAAGGTGGGGACATCCCCAGAAAGGCAGACACAAAAAAAGAGACGGAGAGAGAGAGAGAAAGAAAAACCCAAGCCAAAAGACCAGAATGGAGCAAGAAAAAAAAAGGGGGTCCCCATTTTGAATGGGGCGATGTGTGAAAAGGTCACAACAGGTTCATTCCCATGGTTTGTTGGAGTTCTCTCTTGACATGTTGGATGTTGGATATCACATTGTGTTAGTTAACACACTGTTGGATAACATAATGAGTTGGAAATCATACTGTTGGAATACATATTGTGTGTTGGCTAACATATTGCACTTACATATTATATTTTATTATTTTAATAAAGTGCAAATTATTAATTGTTTATGGCCGACTTGGGAAGCTTCTAGAAGGTCGACCCCAAGTCTTGAGAAAAGCATAAAAGGAGAGGGCGATGAGATATGGAGACATCCAGATTTGAGTATTCCATTGTTGTTTAATTTGTATGGAGAGACCTTGAGGTTTTCTGTAGACATCATTGAGATCCTTGGGACGGATTATCCCATCGATTCAGCATAACTTAGGTAGTGAAACTATCTACCGAAGGGTTGCATTGTTGGAGGTGGCATTTCAGTCATTTCACGTGAGCAAAATTAGTGGCCAAGGGCCAATTTTGCATGGTACTATTTGGAGGATTGCTGGAGATAACTTATACATTGAATCTACATTATTGGAGGGTCGATTTACATCATCATCAGTTGGTATTGAGTTCTGATATTTTATTAGAGTCATTATTAGCAGCATATAGGAGGCGCGATTTTGCATATGGGAGCTCCATCTTCATTCGATTTTGCTTAGAGTTGGAGGCGCTTGGCTCTTGGGGTCTAGATGACTCTATTGGGAGTGATAGGAGTTTGTTTGGAGCTGGATATTATTTTATTTTTGCATCTACATCAGAAACAGGGGCGGCAGCTTGGAGTCCTTCGACTTGGGTTTATAGGAGGTCATTTCAAGAGGATATTGATTGCTTCTTCATCTACAATTAAGGGCGCTACTTGTGGCCAGGTTCACCTAATTTTATTGGCATCTATCATTGCATATAGATTAGTTTGCATTTGCAGCTGTAGGTGTATCTCATTAGCAGCATTGTCATATATTGGAGAAATCGATTGTAATTGCCAAGAGTCTTGGCCTTTTATGGGCATTGTATTAGACAATTCTATTGCAATAAGGAGATATAAGTTTCTGGTTTCATATTGTTGTAATTGAGCAAGTCTATGTCCATATGGTCAATCAATTAGTATGCATGCCAAATGTTTGTCAAAATGTTAATTGGCTGTAGATGCATTTTCTTCATGTAGTTTTCATCTATTGCATTTGAAAATCCAAAATGAGCATTGCATTGCATTTAAATCTTCCATTAGACATCATTGAAGTCTTTTTCAAGCATTCAAATCATCTTGGCATTCATTTTCAACAAACAATATCAAACTGAAACATCAAATCAGCAATCAAAAACTTTGCACACCAATTGTTTGGCGAAATTACAAAGGCAGAAAATTGAAGTGTTTGAAGTCAGATTGAGTTAGGCTCATTACAGGAAGTACCTAACTTGGTGGAAGGGGATGCCATGGCCTGATTCTTTATGTCAAAAGGATCGTGTTCTACCATCTAGCCAAAATTGTGAGTGCTATGCTTGCAAATTTTTACCTGGATGTTTGATGCGGTAGCATCCTCGGGTAAAAGCAATCCTGCATCGTTGAGAAAAAAAAATATTAAGTCGTTTTTGAGTTTCTTTGCATTTGGTTTTCTTAAATATTGATTTTGATCAAACTAGCATTGAACCAGAAGGTTTAAAATTTTGAAAAAAAGGGGAGAATGGTATAATTTGTTTAATGATTCCCCACCAAATCAGGGGCTGACTGAAGATTTCTTCTGCTAGTGTTGGCATAGTTGATAAACTGTGGGGAATGCTCATTGCTAATAATAGAAGCTATTTGTAACTGCTTTGTTTTTGTAGAAGGGGAACAATTATAGTTTATTAGCTATTTTTAGATTTAGAGAATCAAAATATGTGTAATCTTTTAGTATGCTGCATTTATTTCTATATGCATAGTGAGTTAATAGATTGGAGAATAGAGGGTGTCTCCATCAATTTAGATATATTTAACTTGCAAAAACAGAGGTTGTCTACATTAGCATGCCTAGTTGACCAAATAAAGAATTCATTTTTTTCATTTAAATGGATTTAAAAAAAATAGATTTTCCCCTGTAAGGCTGAGCATCTATACATAGTTGATTTTCTATTTTTGAAAAAACATGAAAGCATATTAAAGGGCATGTCTATTTATCTCATTTGCAGCATTTGTTTTGAAAATTTTGTCTATTAATATCCCTTGCACTCGCTCAGGTTAGCCTAGTGCTTGCATTTTAAAAAAGAACTTGAAAATCTGTTTATATATAGTAGGTTGTGCACAAGTAAATGGGCCTACCATTCAACCTTTTCTGAAACCCTGGATTTTATGCCCCGGGAGTGTGCCTATATGTTAATATGCAATCTTTCTTTGTTTTTGAAACCCACTTTGCTAGCTTTAAGTGTGTGCCTCATGCCCTAGCCAGACGTTTTTTTTGTTTTGAAACAAACTTACACTCTTTTTGGCGTGTGATAGTCAATGCTAGACATGATTTGGACTTAAGAAAATTCTATTTTTGATGCTCTAGGTGCGTGTGATTGTATGCATCCAAATTTTAACTCAAACAAACTCCATCTCATTCCTTTACATGGGTTGTGACAATCACTACTTACGCATGTTCTAGTTTAGAACTTATGTCAAATCCTTGTAAGGTGTGCACCTAGTAACATGATGGCATGTTTCAACTAAAGCCAAACATTATTAGCTGAAATAGTGGGGTGCAATTATTTACTGTAAGAGCATATCTGACTTGGAAATACTTGATTGTCCATTATGTGGTGTGAGCTGAATGGCTGTCTACATGTTTTTACCTTCAAAACAGTTTACCTGCTACTAGTTGTGCCCTTCCTTCATGACTTACAGATTTCTGTCTCCAAAACGTGTCTTATTGATTGTAGCCACTTCCCTTTGTCATTTGAAATTCCTTTCTTCATTATGGGGACATGTTTAAAGCTTTGTGTTTGTCTATCCTGCATAGGCATGAACAAAACGACCAGGTCAATAGGGATGAATAAAACAAGTTTACATGACTGTTTGATTGAGGAAATGACAATATTTTAGCAGAAAATTTAACACAGTACAATTTTTTTGTATGGGTACAATAGTGTCAAGTTGTTTTGCTAAGTTCAAGTCTGAGCCAAAAATCAGCCTGCCTAAGTCTCTGCTGTCTGATTTTGGTAACATTGATGTTCATAGGTAATTAAGTATCTCTTTTCCTCCTTTTGGTGATATGCATGGGATGAGTATTGCAGCTAAACTAGATTAAAATGGATCAATTTTTCAGTATTGGTTTCTAACAAAAAATAGTTATTGTATCAAGTGACAATCATATTTGGAAATGAAGGATATATGATAAAATACTAACTATTCATGGGGGAGTCTTTCTAGTTATGGTGTATCTTTTTTTCCCATTGTTATTTCTTTCCTAAATTCTTGCGATAGTTATTATGGTATTGTCATATTTTCTACTAGATTTCATGAATGTGAACAAGGTTTCTAATTGATAATTGTCATGGTGCAGGGTTTCTTGGTCGGACTTTTTGCATGTTCTGTAACTATCTCTCTGTCAATGAGAATAGTTTTATTAAAGCAAGCCAAAATATGTATTAGAAAAGCTGCATTTGTCTTTTCATGTATGTTGAAAGTCATTACATCAAAACAACCTTGTCTTGCAAGTATTTTTGGTGTGTCTACATTGAGCACCCAATCTCTACCTCTAAGACTTGATGGGGTGCCTTTGACTTTACCAAAAATTGGTTGGAACAAGTCGCGGTTATTGTATAGTTTGGATTTGTTGCTTGAGCACAATTCAACATCGTAAGTTTCTATATATGCTTATTTATTTATTTTCTGAATCAAATACAAGAATATTTAAATAACCAATAGATGGAGAAGATATCTTGTTTTGATTTAGATGGACACATCAACTTTTTTTTTTTAATCCTATGAAAGGATCTTTTTTAATAAAGTTATTTATGAATGTGCTAAATAATAGAATGATATTTAACATGTCCACTTGACTAGATAATACACCTGATAATATAATCAAATAATATAAGAAAACCAAGTCTCTTGAAATATTATTAGTATAATAATTTGAACCTTTAAGAGCACTATATCCTATAAAATAAAACACAAAATAAATGGGTCGGATGTTGACAATCAATTGGTTCTAACTTATTCATAACCATCTCTCTTAAATTCAAGTCATATGTGATGTGAAATTTAAGTCGTCAAGATTCCTCATATAAAACATGCCTAAAAGCAAGGTCGATTGGTCTGTGATTGCATAGCCTACGACTGTTGGAAAACTTCACAGATATCCTTTTGCAAACTTAATGAATTTATTTTGGTAATTCTTCTTGAACAAGCTATTAAAATACAATATATATGCTGGGAAATCATTTATTAAAGTGCTCTTTTGTCAAATAGCTAACTTTTGTATGATTGTTATGGAAATCATTATCAATGGAAACATACGCACATGATATTAGTATATATGTAAGGAAAATCTTTGTAGAGTAGAAAACACTATGGGAAAAGCTTATGACTTTGTGTATTAGAGACATATATGGTCCACATAAGAGCATGGAGATTCGTGCACTTCACTCTGTTACTATATGGAAGGTCCTTTGCCCCTCTTGGAACTTTGGTCTGCAAAACCCCTACTTTCAACCCCAAGCACCAATGGATGATCCCCCACTCTCAGGTAGAGGATCAATCTCACTTGGAAAGATTGCATTTAATATTGTGGATGTATTTGTCATTTTCTTTTCTCTCCTATGCATTCTGCACTAATTTGATAGTTTCTAAAAATATGGCTAAGACAATGTTTTTGTCAGTTGAGGATTGAGAAACTAACAGTTGCAGGTTCAATCCTGCTGATTGTAA
Source organism: Sequoia sempervirens (assembly GCA_007258455.2). Classification (NCBI taxonomy): domain Eukaryota; kingdom Viridiplantae; phylum Streptophyta; class Pinopsida; order Cupressales; family Cupressaceae; genus Sequoia; species Sequoia sempervirens. The sequence continues at coordinate 33,594,043 of VDFB02000020.1, forward strand.
GTAAGAACCTCTTGGTGTTAAGAAACCATTGATTGACTTGCAGCTCCAATTTGAGGGATCAAATGGTTGAATATTTGGCTAAATATTAAGGGGCAGGTAGATTGGATGTATAGTTTTTGTATATCCATTTTGAATTCATTTGACATCCAATGGCAAAGTTATAGCCAAAACATGTCACAATCCTATGTATGCAAGTGGGCATCAAAGGGATGAATTTTGACATGAATTTTGGTGGGTGCCTTAGCGAATCTATTAAGACCAATTTATCAAATTTCAAATCATTTTGATGTTGTCTGTGGGAATTTTAGCTTCTATAGGGAGTGTCTTTTTACAATTGGATGTTGGTGCCATTTTTTTCACATAAAAAGCATTAGCAAGTTGAAAACTTGTAACATCTTCAATTTCCCCTCAAACTATAGGATGCCATAGTTCTTAAAAACATGATTGTAACCACTTATGTTCAACTTGCTGTTCACTATCATTTGCCTATGTTCCTTTCCATCGATCCTCGCAACTTGAGTGAGAGATCACATCTTGACTTCTTGAACGACTACATTGATTTGGATTATATCTACTCATTTTTGGAAGGTTTTTCTTCCTCAAAATCTAATGTATTTAGAAGATCCTTTTCCTCACATGAGCTATCCTCTTGGAAGATTTTTCCTGAGCTCTCCTCTTGGAAGTGGTTCCTTTTGTATGTGTTGTTCCAAACTTGTTGCTAAATCTCTAATTGGAGCTAAATCTGCTTGACTTGCGCTCTAGTACCCATTCCATGTCACCAACTAGAAATTTTTTTTGCACTCTTGGTTTTCTCTCTAGATGGTTCAAAATGAACCTTGTGCTTGGCTAATGACTTCAAAATTTGATCCTTGTGGAAATCAGATAGCTTCAGTTGTTTCCCAAGTTTGATTCTCTTAAGCTATTTTCTTGATTAAGAAGACAACTTCTCCAACAATATGAAAAAAAATTCCTATCTTTGTGGAGTGTGCCATGTCCCCTTTGAAAGAATTAATTGAGGACCTGTAGCCTATTCTTTATTTCTTGTAGGCAAAGGGATACAATAATGGAGATAATCTAATAATATTTTAAAGTTGGGCCCAATCATTATATTTTCAAAAGGGCAACTTGAATATTATTATAGGGCGTATGTAATATTTTATTTAAATAGTGTTTTTAAACACTTGGACCGAAAAATAAATTCACTATGTAATTTAAAGAGTGTTTTTAAACAATTGGAGGGAAAAGTAAATTCAAATGGAGGGCCCAAAATTAGAACCAAAAGTAAATTCAGCACCTTAGGGAAACACCCCTTGGTCTTGTAGAACCAAAAGTGAAGGAGGTCTTACCCACCTCAAAATTGGTCTTAAGTTGCCCAACTTGAACATAGGTTTTGCGATATTCTTCCTAGGTTTGACACTCCTAGCACTTGGGAGAATATCTAACCTTAAAGACTTGAGAATCATAGCTCAGATCACCAACTAATTGGTGCCATTTCCGGGGATTAGCTTAAATTAGTATTCAATTTCAAGACTTAGGTTAATTAGTAATCACAATGCAGCCATGAAAATTGGTCCTTGGTTGATACAAAATTAGAACCTTGCTGATAAAGGTTAAGTTATCTCAATTTAAGGAGTGGCAACTCTATTAAGGATTGACTCAAAAGTCATTTACAAAGATAGGAGGATAGAGATGGAAATAGAATAGCGATCCAAAAGTCAAGATATGCTTGATCTGATTTCCCTTGATGTAAGGAGACAACAAGAACAATGGAAGGCTAAGAATCTAGGTACATCGTCTTTGCATAATTCTCAAAATATTGAAAAAGTAGGTACTTTAAGTAGAAGAGATGCATCAAAAGATTATGATCAATATACATCAAATGCTTCAAAAAATATTAGGATTAAAACTAGTAGAACCCTTAATTATGATTATGGTAGGTCTAGAAATGAAACAAATGTTGATATAAGAAACAGAGAGACATCCCAACATCTACATATAGGAAATGTAGACATGAATTTTCCTTTACCTCCACGTCTATGAAATCTAAAGGGAAACTGATATAACAATTCTCCTGCCTCGTCTCGGGAAATTGAGCAAGAAGTAGAAACTCTATTCCATGATGCTGATCTAGCTACTTAGTCAGAAAATGAATGTAGGGAAAGGGAATTAGATTAGCATATAGATATACTTGATCAAATTACATAAAACAATGTGAGATAGAAGCACAAATTGCATTGTAGCTAGCTCAACTTGCTTACTAGACCTTACAAATAAACCAAAATCAAAATGTTGCTAAACAATAGAATGCGAATTAGGCAGGGTCTATCCTTTACTGTCTGGTTTTTTTCCTCTACAGCGCTTTTGGCTTTTTGTCATTAGCTTGGTGTGCCTTGAGAGGGTTGGGATTCAAGGTTTATTTACTTTAAAGGCTTTTGGGGTTGTGGTGGTTGCCCTCCCTGCTTCTACTTTGATTGTTCACTGGGTTTGTACTGGGTGTCCCCCTGCCTTGGGGTGGCCTTTTTTGGGTCTCTTCCTGTTGGAGGTGTTATCCTCTCGGTTCTATCTGGTTTATTGGGAGGCTTTGATGTCTATCTTTGTGTCTCGTTCTGGGGATGTTTAGAGGTCATTCCTATTCTTTTGGTGTGCCCAGTTCGTGGTTTGGGGTGTTCCCCTTGCTGGTTAAACCCTTTCCGTTGCTGATGCTTTTGGCTCAGGCCTTTATTCTCTTTGGGTTTTTGTCTGAGGAGTGTTTTCTGGGGGTTTCTCAATCTGTTTTTTGTTTGGGTTCCCTATTGGGCTCTTGGCTTATGGGCTCTGTTAAATCTCCTTTGAATGGGCTGTTGCTATCGTGTTTCTTGTTTTCCCATGTTCTTTTTTGGTGTGGTATGTGGCCCTTTGCTTCTTTTACTGGCCCATCCTCTCGAGTTGCCGGTGGCTGTCATGATTTTCTTTGCTACTGGTTGGGTGGCTCTCTTCCGGTTTCTCTAGTCCATGTCTTCTTTTGAGGTGAAGACTATTACAGCTTTGGTGGAGTCCTCTCTTTTAGAGGTAGAGGGGGGGTCTGTGGATTTGTGGAGGTGTTTCCTTTGCTGCTGGCCTCTACTATTACAGTACCTGTTGAGGTGGTGCGCGTTCCTATGGAGGTGGAACTGTTTTCTGTTACAGTGTGGCTGCAGTGGTCGTAAGGGTCTTCATGGCATCTACTCCTATAGAGGGGAGCCTACTCCTTTTGAGGTGGAGTTTGATTCGGCTATTCGTGGTTGGTGGTGTTGCAAGAGGCTTTCTTATTACTCGTGCCTAGTGGAGCTAGGCTGTGTTCATGTGATCAGTGGATTTAAGGTCCTTGTTAAAACCTTGTATGTTGTGAGGGATTTTGGGTCCCTGCTTTCTGGTTGTAAGTGGGTTCCAGGTTCCCTTTTAAACCTGGGTTGGGTTCAAGAGCCCTTGTAATTCTTGGCTTTGTTGGGTTTAAGGTTCTCGTCAAAACCTTTTGATTTGTGCAGATCTGGGTAGTCTTGTTGTTTTTTTGGTGATCTGTTGTTGGTTTGTTGCTGGTTATCTGTGCTATATCCTTGAGCAGCTTGTTCTTCTTTGTGTGGGTTTTGGGTCCCCGTCAAAACCTGTTTGTTAATGGTTTCGGGTCCATTCAAAACCTATTGTAAATGGTTTCGGGTCTATTCAAAACATGCTTTTCCCCCTTAATCAAAACAATAGAATGCGAATTAGAATAATGAACAAAATGTTCCAAATTAGTAGGTGCAAAGTGTGCAGCAAAATCAGCAAAACTCCCAATAGCAAAATGTAGTACAAAATGTGGGGGTCAATCCCAGAAGACAGGCTCAAAGATTTTCTCTAATGAGACAACCATTTGGATTAGAAACATACAAAAAATTAGAATTTCATGGCATTTTGCTCTAATGAAACAATCATTTGGATTAGAAAGATAAAAGCAACTAGAATTTCATGGCATTCCTAGTTATCCTAATCGCATCCCAAATTAGATAAGGGGAAATGTGCTGAAATTCCAAGGTAACTATGCTATCACTGGTGAGGATCACATAAGGAATTTCATTGATGTGATGGATGAATTTGAAATAGAAGATGAAGAGTCATGATGAAGCTCTTTGTGTAGCCACTAGAGAGAGTGCAAACTAGTGGTAAAAAATGTCTTCCAAATAGCAAAATAGACTCGTGGGAGGAGTTTATGAGAGTTTTTAGATTGCAATACAAAGAAATAGAGGATCCAAAATTTGCAATCCATAAGTTGACTACTATAAAGAAAGGGATTAATGAGGCAATTGTTGATTTCAACAACAGGTTCATTATAATCATGAGGAAATTGCCTCCCCATGTGAGGCGAAACGAATTGATGTGCCTTGTTCTATATTGTGGAGCATTTGGTTCCAAGTTGGGCTATTGGTTAGGAGACAAGAATCCTCAAACATTGAGGAAAGATTATGCCATGGCTATCAATATAGAGAGTAATTTGAGAGCATTTGGTAAGGACAACAAAATGGCTGATGTAAAACTTCAGAAACCAGGTGCAACAACTTATAATAAGCCCTTCACTGTTAAGGGAAAATTAGACAAGTTATTAGGGGCCATGAAGGATCTCTCGTATAAGTTTGCAAAGAATGAGAAAGGTATGTCTTCTAACAATGTTGCCATACACTTTAATGAGGGTCAAAGATTGCATAATAGACCTTACAACTATGACTAGTATAAAAAACCAGGATCAAATGCTAAGCAAGTGGTCCCAAGCAATACAAATGAAGGATACTGTTGTGACCTTTTCACACATCGCCCCATTCAAGATGGGGACCCCCTAATTTTGCTCCATTCTGGTCTTTTGGCTTGGGTTTTTGTCTCTCTCTCTCTCTTTCCGTCTCTTTTCTGTCTGCCTTTCCGAGGATGTATCCACCGTTGAGCTTAAACATGAATTTGGCCGAGTCTGAAAATTAGGGTTTCCATCTTTCCTGGTCAGTCCGAGGTCGAATGAGTGAATAAATTGAAGACAGAGATTAACATTGCTATCAGTGTGCTTCCAGCAGGCTTCCACTGAAATTTCATCAAATTCCGGCTACTTACTATTTTTAGTAAGTACGCAATTCAGGGCATTCCGTCAGCGTTTTTGAAATTCCAACAGTCACACTGCATTCAGAACACATCAAGCTGCTCGTGTGCAAAATTTGAGCTGAAACAAACAACTTACTATTTTTAGCAGTTTAGCTTCCGGAGCAGATTTCAGGGCTTAGATGCAAAGTTTTTCAACGATGTTTGCATATTCCTTCTGGGTTTTCAAGACCTTCACGATATAACATGCAAAGTGAGATAACGACTTTCCGAATTCAGCCTTCGGAGGCCATTTTTAGGGTTTGCATGTCAGGGTTTTCTTTGCATGTCGGATGATTCCTTGTGGGTTTTTCGAGAGCTTTGCAGTGATGTGACATGCAAACGAAGATGATCACTCATTTAGGAACTTACTATTTTTAGCAGGTGCATCCCGACAGCCGCTTCCCACTCTAGAATCACGAGCTGATCGCAATGCAACAAAAACGAGAACAAACAGAGATCATTTGATATGCATGCAAGACAAATTAGGGTTTCCAGCTTCGGGGCCCGAAAAGAGGGGCAAAAAGTCAGAATTTTCGAAAACCGGTGTAAACCACCGCGATCAGCATCCTTCAAGCTATCTGTTGGTAAAATTTGAAGGCAAACGGAGCACTTACTATTTATAGTAAGTCATTTTGGAAACAGGCTAAAAATAGCAAATCAGCAGCATGTGCCGATGTCGACAGGCAGGTCACGTGGTGAGGAGCACGTCATTCCAATTTCAAATCAACCAGTTCTGTGGAGGCTGTCCGAAGCGAGGCAAAGCAGAGCCTGGTTGAAGCTTGTGTGAAGTTGAGCTCCATATCCCACGCCTTAGAATAGATTTAGACTCTCTAAACCTTACACCATTTCAATTCAGTACTTTTTGGTTAGAATAGGAAACCCGTGCTTCATAGACAAAACCTTTCGAGCATTTGAATTCCTTTCTCCATTGTTGAACAATTTCGTAAGTCCCCTTGAAATACCAACAAATCACATCAAGCCAACTGAGACTATTCGCATTGAAAGAACCTTGGAGTTGAACGCACGAACTCTCTCGCAATCTTAGCGTGCTGGATACTTTGTTCAAGAGAGAATAGGGTAGCCGTTGGCGACTTTATTCTGCGTTGGTGTGGTCACGAAAAACACATCAACAAAATTGGCGCTAGAAGGAGGGCAGGCTTCGAATTGTTCCAGAAGTTGGAAGGAACCAATATGAGCTTTGAAGTTCCAAATCGGAGATATGTTAGATCTCTCTTATGTCAAAAAATCCAAAAAAAGTGAAAAGTTGAAAAATTCAAAAAAATCAAAAAAATGGAAAACCAAAAAAGAGATTTCTCAATGGATGGGCATATTTCTTGCCCTCAAGACAATCTTGTGGATATTGGTCGGATTCATGAAAGATTGAATGCACAGCTGTGGCCTGAGAATTTGTCTAAATTTGCTTTGCCAGGACGATGTCGAATTCATGAGACCTCCCAACACGAAGAAATCAGCTGCTTAACATTCCTCTCAAGGATAGAACTTGCTCTCCAAGGGAAAATTTTCTTTTGGGATGTCCCAAAGCTAGGAGTATTGGATGTAGAACCTGATGATTATAGCCTTCCAGAAGTTGTAGATGAGGCCTTCACGATATTCATACTTAGGATCCAAAGTCAGTTGGAACTTGGCAATGTTTGCTTGAAAGGTGTTTTGCTCCCTCGTTGGTGCCGGATTCACAACGCACCTCATCCAGAGTTCACTTGCACAACATGTGAAGGAGCTATCAATTTCGCCAGATGTCGCCTCGGATTACCAGTACTACCATATGGATTCTTCAAAGACAAAGGATGGATTGAATATGTCACACAAACATTTTTAGCACCAAATGAAGAATGTACCTCAACATCACCCAACAACAAGGAGAATGAGTCACAACAGGATGATGTGATTGAGCTTAGGGAGCAAGCAGATGAAGATTGTTCCTACATCACGCTAGAACAAGAGGCTATTGGAGCAAAGATCAAAGAAGTCATGAGATATATCCAAGCAAGAGGAAACACCCAAGGCAACTGTCAGCATACGGAAGTGAATGAATGTACTAGATTGCGAGTTATTGAAGATCATCAAGAACCAAGGACAAAGGACTTAGCTCAAAGTAGAGATGATGTGAAAGATTTATTCACTTGAGGAGGAGAACGTGAAGAGGGAAGCGATTTCGGTACACTTCAAGAAGGAATGCTCCTTGGTGAAAAGGTTCAATCATGCATGAACAAGATGGAAGAAATGGTAAGCAGCTTAAGGCAAGATGATGTGTTTGACGATCAATGGGCTACCAAGATGGAGGCAGACTATGAAATGCATTTTGCATCAACACTTGATCCATTATTCACAGTCATGGAAGAGTTGCTTGATGAAATTGAAACAAATGAAACACTGCTTGATGAAGAGATAGAAAATGAAGAAGAATTCAAGTTGGGGCTTGATCCATTGTTAGGGATTCAGAAAGAGCTAGCGCATGAAATAATCCAAGTTCCCAAATACCCTTTTGAATTGATTTCCTGCCCCACTCCTCCCAGTTCGGATCATCTAATCGTTTTAGAAGCAAGAGGTTTGGTTCACCATCAACTTTGACCTCCTGATGAGGCAATGGTGCATCCAGGCAAGCAGTTATAAAGAAGCTGAGCAAGTCTTTCATGCCAGAATCGAAGTTGACTTCGAAGTTGGGCAAGCTGACAGATACGAACTTGGGCTTCGTCAACCTAGAGACTTTCAAGAATAGAATGCTGGGGATTGGTAGTCATCGACCTTCGAACACTTCGCACAACATTGTTCGAAGCGGATTATATGCAGCTGCTGGTTTCCCACCGGCCATTCAGTGTTCGGAGCTGATGATGGAGTGCGCCAATTGCTATGAGAAGGATCACAGGTCAATCATGTCACCAGATGGACAAGTGCTCGCCAACCTCACTCCTGCTGCCATTGGTGAAGCTTTCGGGATCACAGGTCAATCATGTCACCAGATGGACAAGTGCTCGCCCATGCTATGAGAAGGATCCCAGTGCATAGAAACATGATTTACAAGTCGAGGGAGCGAGCTGAGCGAATGTATGCTTCTGCATTCGAGAGATGTACGGAGACGATTAATACTCACTGGATGAGCAATCCCAAGCCCTCTCGTACGAAGCTGCCGAAACAAATTCTAGCAGATGACCTGAAGCAAGAGTACTGTGATCTCATTATGATGCTGAGCAGAGTTGGAGGCTGCCCGCAGTCATTTATTTTCGAGCCGTGGATGTTCTATTACATCAACCTTGTGCTGGAAGGAAAGGAGTACGTCAACTGGGCTGAAATGATCAGTGACAATTTGCACGAGCAGCTCCTGAGCTGAAGAAGAACAAAGACATTCTATATGAGTTCTTACATCATCTACATGCCTGCCCATATGACGAAGTATAGAGGAATTTCATACAAGGAGCCTGTTGGTTGTGGCTCTCACCAGTTCAAAATTCATGAGGCTTGTCCGCAGTTGCATTTGACAAGTACTACTTATTACAAGCGTGTCAATGACGCCTTCGCCATGCACATCACGAGATTGCTTCAGGAGCGGATGCATCACAGAATCTTGAGAGAGGCCCAGGAATTAATCGAGAGGTATGGGTGCTGGTTTATACAATTTCCGAAGTTTTCTTACATAAGGCTGCAAGGTTTTTCGTCATATCCATATAGACTACCTAAGTACCCAACCAATAGAATTTTAATGTTAGAGATATCTAGGCAATTGGTTGCCTATGATAAGATTCAGAAGAAAAAGGAGGTGTTGACTTCCCAATTGTCATGGGCAATTCAGATGAAGTGAGTCCTTCATTACAGGCAGCTAGAGAAGCCGAGAGTGAGCTTCAGTTTTATCACTTTTCATATCACACTAGCGGACAACACTATGACCTGCATAACAACATCAAATGGGTACTGTCAGAGGAATTTAAACACAAGGCAAATATTGAGGATTATTGGGCTGATGCATCAGACGAGGTTGAAGTCAGGAAAAGAATGTTCTCTCGGTTGCCAATTAACATGATTAGGGAGTGTGAAGTTGTTCCGATTCCAGACCAGGTAAATGAGGACATGGACGTTGTCCATCCAGATTATGGCGCAGTGAGAGATACTCCACTTCCACTCCCGGATTGGTCAGAACCAGAGGTTCCTGACTTGGACACACTTTCTATTCCAGTCTTGACATTTACCAGAGCATGGGTTGACAGGCCGGTGAGCAGGTTGAAGAGTACGTCGATTGCTTTGACTTACAATTTGATGGGAGATCACAGGACACCCACCACCGGCAGGAAGAAACAAATCACACGAGGTCCAGAATCCAGAAGGAAGGAGCCAGTTCGGCAGGAGCCTGTTCAGCCGGAACCTCCAAGAGTTGTCGAATCACCCACGCCATTGGAGACACGTTCTCCAAGCATACAGGAGGTTTCTTTATTTGCTGATCAAAGGAATGCATTGAATCAGGTGCAAGCGGTATAGGAAAATAATCAACCACCACGGAGAGAGTCTGTTGGCCAGAGCGTCAACACACCTGCTAGAGATGATCAGCAAGATGATGAGGGGACTACTACTGACCCTTAGTTTCAGCAAGAATTAGGGACGGCTTTGGAGGATGATGATGATATAGTTTCAGGAGATACTCAGCCACTTGAGGACGATGAGCCTCACCAGAATGATGTAGAAGTTGAACAAGTTTGAGAAGTAGAGGCACAAGAACAACAACCATTTGATATACAGTATACAGTACCTGATTGGCTCAGAGATAGGATGAGAAGAAGCCCCAGCAAAGAGATTGATCCAGCAGTTGAAGTGGAAGAGTTTTTGAATAGGATCAATGCACCTCCATAGAAGAAGAGAGCACGAAAGTTTTCAAAGATTTCTACTGAAGAGGATGGCTCTCGCACCCTTCACGTAGCCGTGCCACAGGTTGATTGTGACCGAGATGAAGTAGTGCCAGAAAACTACGTGGTCACAACTTTGGAGTTAGGACGCCCCATGGGTGCACAGATTGTAGAAGAATGTGATAACTCCTACCTCGCCCTCAAGGACAGATTATTCAAGAAGGAAGGAAAGTACAAGAAGTTGAAAAGAGAGCATAAGGCTTTGATAGGATATGTGCAGCAGTTGTCTCGTCCTCGTGGGCAGGAGATTACAGTGATAGAGCTTCCAGTAGAGATACCTAGAGAGTCGATTAGTGGCTTGTTGGAGTTAGGGAAGATGGCACAGGAGGCAGACAAGTGGGTCACGAGAGTTCGTGTTGAGACAGAAAAGTTTATGGAGGACTTTGCTCTTGCTTTTTAGCAGGCTTCCAGTATTTTGGCACGGATGGAGGCAGTTGATCGGGCCTGGGGTGATGCTTTCGTTTATCAGAGCAAAGTAATTCAGCGTCTTGAGGCATTGAGGCATGTCCCTTTGCGGTTGCTGATTGATGGAGGGGTCATGCAGGAGAATGACAGGTATGACTTTTCTAGATGGTATTCTTCAGCAATCACGGGACGTGGTTTCTTCGACGCTGTTGTACCCAAACCAAATTTTTTTTTTGCTTCATCAAGGCATTTTGCATTTTAAAGTCTAAATCTTGCTAAATTTGATGTAAAACACAGTTTTGGGCAATGTCAAGCATGGAGTTGTTGTCAATAGTTTGTCAGTCAAAAGTCAGTTATATTGATCAGAACCTGAAGCAGAGACTCAGAATGGAGCTTTTCATGATAGAGGAGCATCTCACGACGGCTTTTCACATTGCACACGGTCATTTCAATGATCGAAACAGAGTTTTTAATGGTCAAATCATGAAGATTTTTCAAAGGAAAAGTTAGAAAGTGCAAGTATAGCCTAGGGGCGCCCAGTTTTTTTGAAGGTCAAGATCTTGTCTGAAATGTTCAAGCATCCAGTCAATCTCTTCAGAATTAGTCTGGTTATCCGTCGAGCTATCCAGCAAAGCATTCTGAGACCCACAGCTCCGGCAAATCACGACAGAAGTTAAAATCCCTAAATTTTAGGATGTGAGAATTTTGTTCTTTTCAGGCAAAAGCGCGCCTCTAGCCTGAGGGCGCCCATCTTGAAGCAGGGGTAAATCTTGACAGTTTCAATGCCGGATGCAGTCAATTTGTTCACGACTAGTCTGCTTATCCGACGAGATATCAAGCGTAGTCATCCGATTCTCAGAGTTCAGGCGGCAGTCATCCGAAGATCAGCTTAAAATGGAATTTTCATGTTTCTGAGCTTCTCCGTTTGTGCCCAGTGCAAGTACAGGCCAGGGGCGCTGGCTTAAAGGACCCTCTAGATGGCAAAATTTGTAGACAGAGTCTTCACGACATCAGTAATACTCTAGTCCAGCTCCGCGACACACCATTCAGCTTGTTGATCCGACGTTCCAGGTGGTCGTGACAGAGATTCTACCAAGCACGTAATTTTACGGGCGAACCAACAAATGATTTTCAGTGTATTTCTGCAGTCTTGAGGCGCCTAGTCTTTAGGCTTGTCAGATGAGTCTGTTCGCGTTCGAAGTCTTCACGACTATTGAGCGTAATCAATTTATTTATCCAACGAGCCTAGCCGTTAGCCTTCAGCATTTGGCAGTCGCTCGTACGTGCGAGGTCTTTAGTGTAATACTGCAAAGTGAGGACGTCCGGAAAATGGCTAAGTCTGGGAGCGGTAATCTTAAATAAAATACGCACTGGAGATTTTGAGGTCTTAGAAGCAGTTTTCTTGCCTCGACATCTCCAGTGACTTCTCTTGTGGGCCCTTCTGGCTGTCCGTTAAAATAGATAGTGCTCGAATCGGGTCATCCCAGCTCCAGATAACAGAGGTCAAAATAGGGTACTTGGATGAAAGTCTGACTTTCGCCAAAATGGCAAAAGTGCAACTATGAGCCAGGGGCGCTTTATGTTTTGAGGCCCTTAACACAGCTTTCAATTGTTGTGCATACAGTCGTTAGATGCAGAATGTCTTCAGGCATGTAGTGAGCTTCGTCTCATGTCAGCAGGGTTCACCATTCACCGTCGGCAGCCGTTTGAAGTGTCAGACGGCAGTTTAGGAAAATGGCTAAGTCTGGAACCCGTAAAGCAATTTAATCAGGTGCGCTTAATTTTTTAAGGAGTTAAACGATGGATTTTGCAGTTATGTCTCCCAGCAGACATTTCTTCCTTGTTCAGTAGGCTTTCCGATGAATATCTCAGAACAGTCTCAGCATCACCCGGTCATCCGGAAATCAGTGTCGAAGTTGGCCAGTTGTAACAGTGCTGTCAGCTATTAAATAGGGAGTTAGTAAAAAATGAAGTATCTTGAGCAAATGGACGCCTATGAGCTCAAAAGATGACTTTTCGGAATCGTTGAAGTCTCACGATGAATCTCAGAGCTTCACCCGGGTTGTCAACTGAAGTTCCAAATTTGCTTATTTATAAATAGCAATTTTCTATTTTTAGCACCCTTGCTAATTGCATGATAATAAATATTTTATTATTATTTGAGCTTCCAGTCAGTGGCAGTGCAACTGAAGGGCAACCAATCAGAGGACTTCTATTATTGTCAGGGTTTTGAATTCTTGCAGTTGTCAGATTAATGCGAATTTCATCTTCTTTAAGCATGGCGCCTTCTTCATTTATCATTCATATTTTCAAGAGAATTCGTATTTTTCAAGGAGATTCATATTTTCTTCAAAGGGAAAATCGTAATTCTCAAAGGCAAATTTTGTCAAAGGAAATTCATAATTTTGAAGCAAAATTCGTTTTTCTTCAAGGCAAAGGCGTATTTTCAAGCAAAATTCGTTTTTCTTCATTCACAAGGCGTATTTTCAAGGGAGATTCGTATTTCTCAAACAAAGGCAGATTTCTCATCTATTTGCAAAGGCGATTTCTCCAATCACATTCTTTTGCAGGTTAAAGTTCACAGTTCTCAGCAATTCAAAGAAATCTTGAGCGATTTTCACAGAAGAAGACATACAAAAAACGTCTTTTTCCTCCTTGGTTCTCAGATTTCTCTCAGTTTTCAATTCGCATGTTCCTGAAATTGGCAAATTCGACAAGTCTCAACATCTGGATCATTTTCATATAGCTTCCTCGAATTAAAATCGTGCGTTTGATTTTTCAGGAATTTTTAACCCAGAGCATCAGCTTCTCGAAGTTTCTAATTTTCTCAACTGAAAAGTCTTTTGCATGGTCGTGAAAAGGTGAAGTTAGATTTTCGTGATTTCGACATTCCTGGTTGTCTTAGAATCTTCTTTCCGACAAACCCATATCTCAGATTTCACCAAAATAACTCTTCGAAGGCTATTTTTAGCCTCAAATATTTTAGTTTTCCTTAAAAGTTGTCGTAATATACCGTTCACAAATAACAGCGAAGTTTTCGAGTACAAGATAATGTGATCAATTCAAGACTTCTAAATCGGTCTTTAATTCATGATTTCGTTAGAAAAGCTGAGGATCGATTTGTATCGAAATGTGATGATGTTGGAGCCGCCAAAGTTGCCAACAAGAAATGCTAGTTTTAGTGTGCAAGATTGCTACAGATTGCCTGGTTATCGCATTCATGTTAATGCCAGCGCAATCTTGTTGGAGGGATTGTTGCTCGAGACGCTGACTCGAGATCTCCCCGCTTCCACCTCTCAAGATAGACATTACACACACGAGTCGAACTGAGTGTTACCCTTTCCAGTTAACTCGAGGTTGTCATCACATGCATATCTATTCTGTGACTCGCCTTTCACACTTGGAGTTTCTTTTTAGGGTTTTTCGTTAACTGATGGTAGTCTTCCAGTTAACATGCTTTCAATAAGGACGTGCATGCTCGCATAGTTGTCCATTTTTAGATTAGATGTTTCAGTTAAACTGAGGGTAGTTTCCCAGTTGACTGTATAGTTTACTTAATTAGGGTTTGGCGCATAGCTTGCATGCATTGCGAGAACTATAGATGACACAAGGTGATTTTAGGGTTCCCTACACCTTGATGTATATAAATAAGAGCTTATGCTCATTTGTAAATAACTTTGCTTGAGAGAGAAATATATGCTGCGCCTACCTTGCCCTCAATATTGCTCTTTTGGTATTTGTTCATGTGTCTTCACTATTTCGATGAATTGTTATGCCACATAGGGTTTCATGCAATTGTGATGGTGGATTCTTTATGTCTTGTGAATCTTTTATCATTTCAATCAAGTGTTATGCCACATAGGGTTTCGTGAGATTGTGATGATAAAATCGTTTTGTGAAGTCTTTACTACTTTGATCAAGTGTTATGCCACACAGGGTTCCATAAGATTGGCGTGGTAAATTCCTCCCATAGTTAGATAAATCTGTTTGAACATCTTTATCATTAAGGTCAATTGTTATGCCACATAGAGTTTCGAGAGATTGAGATGATAAATCTGTTTTGTGTTAATTTACCATTGTGATCAATCGTTATGCACATAGGGTTTCGAGAAATTACGGTGATAAATCTGTTTGTGAATCTTTATCATTATAGTCAAAGGTTATGCCACATAGGGTTTCGTGAGGTTGTGATGATAAAGGCTGTTTTGTGAAGACTTTACTATTTCGATCAAGTGTTATGCCACACAGGGTTCCATAAGGTTGTCTTGGTAAATTCTTAAATCTGTTTTGTGCCCAATAAGCTTGTTTAGCTTGAGATGATAGTTGCGCCACCTTGCCTTCAAGTAGAGAATCTAAACTCGTTTATCGTCCAATAGTCATCCCTGCTCCATTTCCTCATGCTCTGTTTTCTTGAGGAAACTGGATAGATTTAAAGTAGTTAGCTTAGTTGTAGTTACTGATCTGCGAAACCAGAAAATCCTTAGCTGCAACGTTCTTGGTTTTCTTAACCTTGTGCCTCTTCCAGCTGAGAACAAAAGATAGGACTTAGATTACTTTTCTTTTCCATGCATTCCAGCACAACGAGGCAGCTTCCCCTCCTAATTTGAAGAGCACTCATTGGCGTGAGTGTACATAGCTGTCCTGCATTAAACCTCAAGACTCCAGAGGTGTTAGGATTTGACGCCAACAGACGCGAAGATGTGCAGCATTCAACTAGGAGTACGAAGGCTATGGCCAATATCATTGATGGAGTCCGCATTACTTTCGAGGCCATTTGCAAGACGTTGAATCCGCATGAGGTGAATGTTGATAATTTGAGGTAGGCCGGTGGCCTTTTCGTGAGGTGTAAGCATGCTAAATTAGCACCTCTGGAGTGCTGATTGTAAACGTTCAGCTATTTCAAATGTTTTGCAACACTTCTTCGCTATTTAAAGAGGAGAAGTCCCTCTCTGCTGGGAGCAATGCGTAGGGAAGGGAAATGTTAACTAAGTTCCTATCTTTTTATGCTTCAGCAGCAGGACACAAGGGTGCATAAACACAATGCGCCGTAGCTAAGCTTTTCTCTGGTTTCTGCAGATCTCAACTACGACTAACTAGCTTCTATCTATCCAATACCTTCAAGATGAACAGAGCATGAGGGTAAAGGAGCGGGAATGGGATGGTTGGATCACTTGAATTCACCGTCTCCAGAGGATATGACCGAGGCTCTGAACTCTCGGGTATACACCAGGATAAGGTTGGTACAAGCAAACACTCTGCACGGTAAACTAGATCCGAGATCTGCCAAGGAGGAGGGACTCCTATCCGAGGTATGAGCTTAAGAAATAGTTTACTAGAAACAACAAAATCACGATGCCTTGGCCAACGAGCTTGCTAAGGAGGAGGGACTCCTATCCGAAGTATGGCTTGGAAGTCAATACATTATACAACATCAAACGCTAACTGTCAATAACAAATATCCAAGGAGGAGGGACTCCTATCCGAGGAGGGAAATGAGACAACAAGCTATTAAACACAAGACGTAGACATAACTCAAATAAGATGATCAAAATGCAAGCGCCTTCTGATATTCCTCTTCAAAGCTTCATCGACGAATTACAAAAGTTGGGAGAGCAAAGGCACGAAATCATGCACAATTACAATCATCCAACGAACTCTCATCCAAGAGTGAACAAATATTCGCTTTCAAAGCTTGTTGACAACAATGGCGCAGCAATTTTGCATAGCAAGTAAAGGTTAAACAAATAATGAGCCCAAGGCTCTTATTTATAGAACTCAAAGGAGTGGGTAACCCCAAAATCTCCTTGAGTTAACAATGAGTTCTTGCCAATCAATTAGCAAGATTTATTCCTAAAAAGGGGGAACAAGCAGTTAACTGGAAAACTACTTCAGTTAACTGAAAGTAAACAAAGAGTCAATCGAAACTACTTCGCCTTGATCGAAGCAAACTAAAGGTGAACTTAATGTAAAGTATCCCTCCAAAAACAGACATCCAACATTTAGTGGAGATCTAAGATCCACCAATCATGGAAGCCACTAGGACATCCTAACTCCAAGGGATCCACACCTAATGATTTATTGAAAGTGGAGCAAACTCTAAAAGAAGACCAAGTTAACTCCAACCACATTTAATAAAGCATCTTGAGTTGATTCTCTCGAAGAAGCATTAAGTCAAACTCAAGTCTCATAAATGCCACTTGGAGGGTAGGACGTCCTTCTTTGGTGCATTTATAGCTTTTCTCATTTCACCATTTCTGGTCAACAGCTCCTTGATCCATGTGTTGACTTCTTCCCTTTCCGGATAGTCAATGCTTTGATGACACGACATCTCTTCTTGCGCAAGCTATTGCTCTTGGTAACTTTGGCGGCTCCGCGCTTTGTAGTGTGATGGAAATGGATGCGGCTTGTAGCATCCCAGATTCTTAAATATTCTGCAATGTGATCTGATTCATGCCCTCCAGCTACTCCAAATCAACCACTGGATTCACTTGATGTAAATTTGTGTCGACTGTTTTCAAGTAATCATGGAGTAAGACCGTCTTGGTCTCGTATTGTACCTGGGAGTACTGCATCTTGGAAAACTTAAAGATTGATCAGAAGTTGACTGCTCGGCGATTTTCGTAAACCCCTCAAAATAGCTTCTCGCCGAGAAGTTTTTCCGAAAATCTGGCACATGGGTTTTGCTCAGGTTAATGTCAACAAACCCGGCCTCGTAATTTTGATTCTAAACTTTTCGAAAACCCCAAAATAGGGGCGCCAGTTTGTCGATTCGAAAATTTGTCGCATTGGTTTCTTCCCGGAAAATTACAGGCACCTTACCTGATCTGATCTGATGTAGCCTGCCACCTTTTTGAAATGTGCAAGAAAACCTAAGACCAGAAGAGAGGAAGTAGACAGAAGATGGATTGGAAGTTTTTATCTGACTCCCTGAGAAAATCTGTCTTTGAGTCCAACCTCAGATTAGCAATCTTCTTCTGCTTCAGATCTGCAAGAAATATCGAAGAACGGATGGAAACCTTGGCCAGATCTGTAAATGGCGTCCTTGAGAGCTCATGGCTGTTCTTGATCATCAACCTGCAATGAAATAATGAAATGGGATGCCTATACCTCGATTACATAGACTCAAGCCTTAGATCCACAAGTTTGGGGACCTAACTCACGATCAAAATTGATTTTGGCTTGATCTAAAGTTCAAAAAAGGTGATTTCCACTGATCGTGGAGTGTTTTAGCCAAGTTTTGCTCAAAATATCTTGACTTTAGTCAACAACTTGACCTTTGACTTCTTCAAGGCGTCCCTTTTGATTTTTTGCAAGTTCTTTATTATTTTCTCTCTTGAACAACCTCAGTTTGATCCTGAATCTGGCTTGATCTGTTGATCCTGAGATGATGCTGACACCTTCACTGCTGAGTTGGATTTGACCTGAAGAGAAGTGCCTGGGAGGCATGATGGTAAAAAGCTGAGTTTAGGGCTTCAAAAGAAAGGGCGCCTTTTCCAAGAAAAGGCTCTTTTGCTTATGCCTTGGTGAATTTTCAAACTTTGTTCTTCAGCCTTTTGAAATGACCTCTCGTGATTTGATCTGGATTTCTGATTGATCGGAGAGTCAGATGATTTCGCTTGATATCTCATCAGGTACCCAGCTCTGTTCTGCCAAAGATGACTGACTTCGGAAAACTTGGATTTCATTTTAGGGCTCCTTTATTCAAGGGCGCCCCTCATTGAAAAGAGCTCTTTTGTCTTTCAGCATGGTTATCTTTGTCTGAAAAGTTGCCTACTTTGATCTCGATTATCCGTTGACTGCACTGTCATATGTTTATGCTTTCAGTTGCGTTTCCGAGATCTACTTGGGCTGAGAAAGTTATCCTGGGAAGCCTTTTGTCGTTTATCAGCATCTGGAGGTCCAAAAAAAAGGTAGCCTTTCTTTTGAAAAGGCTCTTTTTCTTTGATCTTCACATTTGACAATCATTTTTTGATATTTCTTCAACTGCCTCTTTTCACTTCGTCAGCAACTGCTTATGATCGACTCATCAGATGATCTAGATGTTTGTTTCGTTGTCGAGCCAACAAGCAAACGCCGAGGATGACTGCCTTGGATGATCTAACAGACTGCATTTGACCCTTAAAGATCATGGGCGCCCCTGCTTGAAAAAGGCTCTTTTCAGCATGTGAACTTGTTTCTCCTTCATAACGTTTCCAGAGTTAGTCAAATCTCGACCTTTTTCAATTTTAGAAAACTCCTCCGTCGAAGATCACCATTTCTTCATGTCTCACGTTCATCGTGTATGGATGTTTGGGAAAATGACTAAGGCATTTGACTGCATAGCCTCCTCTTGGCAGCAAGGCGTGCATTCTCCAGACTTAGTCAATTTTCAACATTTTTCATTTTTGAAAATCCCAGACTTAGTTAATTTTCAACATTTTTCATTTTTGAAAATCCCCTTCATCAAACAGCATCATTTTAGACCTTTTCCGCCATAGTTGCGTCGTTGAAGCTTTCGAAGGTTAGCTTTTAGCACCTGGTACTGGCCAATCTGCCATTAATGGCTGCGGAGCTCCTATCTTTGTTCCTGAAAAATAGAAATAGACCCACCAGAGTAAAACTTATCTTTTGATGATTCCGACTTGACCAATGTGATCGTGAAGCCTTTTAACCCTATCAAAATCATTTTCAATCATTTCTGGGAAGGTCCTATTTTTGGGGGTTTTCCCTGAAAATAGGGGCAAAAACCCTAATTTTCAAATTTTCAGAATTTTGCACATGTGTTCCTTGATAGAAACCCACCAAGATTCTATGATTGGTTTGACCTAAAACTGACTTAACATGGCATTTTAACAAGGTTTAGCTCAATTTATACAGAATGCCAAAAAAATTAATTTTGGGTACAAATGTAGGGTTGTACGGTATATAAGAAGTTTAGGCATATGGTGGCAATGGACCATACAGTAGTCAATAGGCATAAGAGACCAATAGGTCGTACGATAGGGGTGAAACAAAATAGAGGTCGTACAGCAAGTTGTTAGTAAGGTCATCGAACTAAAGCAAGACAAAAACCGTCTCTTATAGTATAGAAATAGGTCATAAAGTAGGTGATGGAATGTCATGCAATAACTGATCAAGTCGTATGGGGGGTAAAAAAAATTCAAACCGTATGGTTGGGATATATAAGTTTTCTACTTTATCTTACAATGTATTTTACTTTTTCGCTACATCTAATATTTTTCTTCACTTTATTTTTTTTGTCTTTACTCTATGCACTCCACTTTTTATTTTTTATTTTCAATCATTCTTCAATATTTTCCAATTTTTCCTTAATCTTCTCTAACCTCACCCCAACGTCATGTTGGAATATGTGACATGCATAAGGCCCTTCATAAGATTCATTAGCACAAGAAGTATACTATGTCCAAATTAAATAATTTTTTAATATTATTATTTTGGGTTGTACCTTTATTAATTTTGGAATCTTCAATGAAGCTATGTATCTTTGCTAGAACATCAAAGTTCACCATATTCAAAACTTTCAGTTTTTGCAAACCTTGTATTTCACTAGATGCAAATGAACTATCCAACTTTTCAAAATCATTCAATTGTTGGTACTTGTTGATCTCTGCAACTTTAATAAAATTGCAATTAAACAAAAATACTTCATAGCCCTCCATTTGCTAGTGAAACTAACCACTGAGGGAATTTGTTTCATCTTCCAAACATGACTACACCATATTCAAAACTTTTGGCTTTTGCAAACCTTGTATTTCACTAGATGCAAATGAACTATCCAACTTTTCAAAATCATTCTTCAATTGTTGCTCCTTTTAAATCTCTATAACTTCAATAAAATTGTGATTGGACAAAAATACTCCATAGCCCTCCATTTGCTAGTGAAACTAGCCAAGAAGGGAATTTGTTTCATCTTCCAAACACAACTGCGCCATATTTAGAACTTTTGGCTTTTGCAAACCTTGTATTTCACTAGATGCCAATGAACTATCCAACTTTTCAAAATCATTCTTCAATTGTTGCTCCTTGTTGATCTCTATAATTTTAATAAAATTGCAGTTAGACAAAAATACTTCATAGCCCTCCATTTGCTAGTAAAACTAGCCATGAAGGGAATTTGCTTCATCTTGCAAATATGACTACAAATCCAAAATCCCTTCATCATTCTGCTCCATTGGACCCTAATCTTGCTTCTCTATCCATTCTTCTTTACAATCCAACTATGATGAATCTACAGAATCTAAGGAAGTTGCTTCCTCACTGCTTGGTTCTTCAAATTGATTATGTACTTTTGACCCTTGTTTTCAATTGAGAGTGTGTTCTTTTTGCAATTGTGGTCAACTTTGGCTATTTACAACCAACTTCAACCCAACAATGCATTGTACACTTTCTTTCATAATGAGATGACCACAAAACTTAATAAAAAAGTTTTAGTTCCAATGATTACCTTTTGGGCCACTAAAACTTTGTGCACCTTTATTCCTTGTCGGTTTGCACCCACTAGTTGAAAAGTTGGGGGCCAAATGGTCGTCTTGCCCAAACTTCTCCAAGTGTCTTCTAGAAGTCGGTTCATGCCAAACCCACCATCAACAATCGTATTAGTGAGATTCCTTCCAAGAATCTCAATGTGCACCACTGCTAGCTTCTATGCCATGTTAACCATCAATAACATGGGATCAATCACTTGGTCTCCCAACAATAAAGGCTTGATTATTCAATCTTCATTCTCTCCAAATTCTAAATAAGTTTTAACATCCATCATCTCATTCTTTACAAATACAGTATCAGTCATAGCATTTTGAGTTTGTAAATACTTTCTAATATATCTACTACTTTAATTGGTACAATAGTTTGAAGTACTTGCTTTGTAATATTTTTATCGAATTGTAATTGATTGTTAAAGTACTTGCATTTGTGTTTCAGTGATGGTGTTCATTATACATAACATACTCCACTTCAATTCTTGCTTCATAAAGTCTTTTTATCTATACACGGGTCCAAATACACAACCTTCTTTGTTTGGGCTCAAGTATTGGTCAATACTTTGTTATGCCTCTCTACATCAACCATATTGATGCTAGCCTTTTGCTTTGGACATCTAGTGTCTTCATGGTCTTCAAGTCCACAAGTCTTCATTCTCTTTGCGTGTGACCTCTAGCATCATCCTATAGCGTATAGCTTAAGGCAACATCCAATATTTACATTGTATGGCCTTTCACAATACGACCTAAGGTAAGACTCTCTGTCTACATCATACGGTCGGCAAAAACCTCTACTTGCACCATACAACAGTTGCCTTTGGAGGACTCATTCCTTATCTGCATCATACAACCATTCTCTAATTGCATCGTACGACCATCGTTTGGTTGCATCATAAGACACTCACCATCAATGTACAGCGCACAACTGTCTCAATGCATCAAGCGAAGAATTCTCCCATGCATCTCACATCGTATGGCACCATCTTGTATTGCCCTCATCGTATGGCGACATCTTTTTGGAGTACGGGATGATCAATTAATTGTTTGCATCGTATGGCCTCTTATCCTTCACTCATACATCATATGGCTATCTCATTCCCTTGTGGTATGGCTCAACACTCCCACTCATATGGCATATCTTTCCATCTCAAGTTGTACGATGTGTCTTGCCTTTCCACTTATACAACTTGTCTAGATCGTATGCCCCCTCCAAATTGAATGGCCAAGGAAATTAATTGCCCAAGACATTGTACAACCTTTTTGTATCGTATGACAAATTTCCTCTTCTCCTACTTGCATCATACTACGCTCTTTTGTAGCCCATCACCTTTCCCTTTTGCTTCCACCATACGGCTTGATTGTATGGCCCTTCAATTGTCCCAACAAAAGTCTATTCTCGTGAGCCATTCTCAGCAAGAGTTTATTCTCAAGAACTCAATCTGCAATCAAACGAAGTCCCTTGGTTCGTTGGTTTGAAGCATCATTCACATATTGGAATATGTTGCTTAAACACTCCAAAATGTTTTGGCTTTGTCAACATCAACATTGTATTTTGCCTCTTAAAAAATCATGAAAATGATGTGCACCATGAAGTTTTGTATGGTTTTCTGCCCCCGAACCCCACAAGGGGCACTTCTACCCCCAAACCCCCACAAAGGGTGCTAACTCTTGACCCCAATGGGGGCATTGCCCCCAGACCCCCACCACACTCATTTGATTTGCCAAGTAATCTCCAAGTCTAAGTTTACAAAGTACTCTCCCAAGATTGTTTAAAGGTCCTTGTCTACAATATCATCATCAATTGGAAAGTCTTCCCTAATTTCACTTGATGTTTACTTGTCATCTGGAAGACTTTTTCTTTTAGGGGGAATGATATAGTTAGTGTACAATGTCTATTATCATGTTTTGATAATATTGATTATTTGACTATGTATTAATTTTTTATCGGCTTCGAGTAGTTATAAGCGTCAATTGGACGACAATTATGTTCCTCTTGGTAACTGTAGAGTCTTTTAAATAGATTTTGTATCATCGAGAAAAGGGGATAATCCAATTGGATTGACTTTGATCCTTGGCTCACCATCTTTGGTCTTCTTCTATAATAATTTCATGTGCAAATAAAGATATACTTTACTCCTATATCCGGTATGCATTGTCATCTCTATTATTAATTTGTGTATTCATTTTATCAAATTGAGCAGTAAACATAGATCAATGACTTGTTTCTCGTGTAGTAGCAATACTATTATTATAGCTGTATTTTTTTCTGCACCATCTCCTTCCTGACTTTGATTTTGGTTATTTTCCACTGTAATGGTGATTTCCACTCTCAGTTGCGGCATACTCTGCAAAAGATCTTCCATTCTAAATTGTATGGTGGTTCGTAACACCTATCTTACAATGTTTTTATCAGATTCCAACCGTGTAGAAGTACTTGCTTTTTCATTGGATCCCTCAGTTCCTTTTCCTTGGCTTGTTCTACCTCCGCCTTTACTTTTCAGAGCCTTTATTTCTCATATTAAAGCGGCCTTTACTTTTCAAAACCTTTTTAGTTTGTGTTTTGATGACGACCAAAATTGCCTTATCTTGCTCTTCTACATCAATCATATTAATGCTACCTTTTTCTTTTGGACAGTCTGTGTCCTCATGGTTGCCCGATCCGCACTATTTGCACAACATTCTTACCTTGTTTTGGTTATTTTGGCATTCTCTAGTGAAATGCCCCCATTCATTACATTTACGACATTATATCATGGGTAATCCTTCAGCATCGCACTAGATTCGACTTCCCACCCCACTGTTATTGTTGAATTGGTTACTATTCCCTCACGTGTTGCGGTACCCACCAGGTGATGCATTATTGTTGTTATTATTTTGTTGCTTTGGTGGTTTATTTAGTGGGGTAGATTGTTCACCTTGTGTAAAGAGCACTTGTGTGCTTCTTGTTTTTAAATTGTACAAACACTCCTTGATAAAATGTTTATATTGAGGTTGGTGCCTCATAATATAGGGGTCGGTACCAACAAAATTTGTAGAAAGAAGATTAATAAAAGCAATATTTTTGTCGTGGTTTTCTCCCACAAGGGTTTGCACATAAATTGTGTTATTGTGTTGCTATTATTTGATTTTACATATGTGCTAATTTTGATTAAATCTTGAAGTGATTAAATAAGTTTTAAAAGGTAAAAGAGTATTGTTATTCTAATTAAACCCCCCCCCCCTCCCCTCTTAATATAACCGTGTGCTCATCAATTGGTATCAAAGTCGGTTCCTTTGGAATTAGTCCAACAAACTAGAAGGTAGATCTAAAGAACACACATGGGCGGACAAGGATTCTCTTCTGATAAAGCTCCATTGTTTGATGGGACAAATTACGCTTTTTGGAGCTTAAAGATGGAAGCTTATTTAAATGCTCTTGGATTTGATATTTGGCAATCAATGGTAAATGGATATAAAGCTCCATCAACTCCTCCAACAGATTCAGCAAGAAAGAAGGCAAGTGAAAACAACTCTAAATCCAAGAATGCAATCTTGTGTGGATTAACGGAATCAAAACTTGTGAAAGTAATGCATTGCAAATATGCTAAGGATGTGTGGGATAAATTAAAAAAATATTTATGAAGGAGACAACAAAGTAAAGAAAGAAAAACTTAAAACCCATCGATGGCAATTTGAGAATCTAAAGATGATGGATGAAGAAAATATTGTTGCCCATCTGCTTCGAGTAGATGAGAATCATGAGATAGTAAATACCATAAAGGGTCTTGGTGAAAAAATAGAAGAACCAACAGTAGTACAAAAGGTTTTAAGATCTCTTCCCTTAAGATTCGATGCTAAAATTTCGGCTATAGAAGAGATAAAGGACTTCGATAAATTAACCATGGATGAGCTACATGGAATATGAGATGAGGACTAAAAAGGACAATACATCTAAAAAGGAAGCAGCCTTCAAAGACAAAAAAAGGTCAAAAAAGAAAGAACCTATGCCAAGTGAGAGTTCCAAGGAAGAAACGGACAAGGAGGAAGCTTATTTTGTACGGAAGTTAAAAAAACAAAAACAACAAGGGAAAATTGCCATTTAAATGTTTCAATCGTGGAAAAGTAGGACACTTTGTTAAGAAATGCCCATATTTGAAATAAAGTGGTAGTGATGAAGAAGAAGAGCTTTATACAAAGAAAGGAAACAAAAATAGTCACAAGCATGATAAAACCAATAAGAAGAAGAAATCCTATGATTACAAGAAGAGTCTCTATGCCTACAGAGATGATAGGATAGCTCATCCGATGAACGTGATTGGGACAACTATAGAGGAGACATGATTTTTATGGCATTTGAAATAAAAGACAATATCATTGGAAATAATGATAAAGAAAACGAGCACTCACATGAGGAAGTGAAGACTAAATCTGATAATGAAGATGATGATGAAGATAACTGAGGAAAATCTCTATCGTGCTATAGAAGAAATTGAGAGACTTAGAAAGAAAAATTCAAAGTATAATCTATTGTTTCAAAAAGAATGTAAATCAAAGATCAAAATACTTGAGGAATCCAAAAAGGTAGTCGTAGATTTGAAAGTTCAAATTGAGGAAGCTAAGCAAATTGAAGAAGGGATTAGATCTCAATTAAAGGTAAAAGAAGAAAATTGTGGAAGACTAGAATTTATGATTATCTCTCTAAGGGAGGAATTAAAAGAAATTACTACCAAACTAAACAAGTCTCAAGTTTGAAAAGAGCACTGACATTTTAAACAATATCATAAATAAACAAAGATCACCATCTATAAAAACTAGTCTTGGTTATGAAGAGAGCAAAGAAAAGGCACAAGTAGAATCAAATAAGGGAAAACCAAAGAGTTATATTGATGCACTTAAAAGCCCCATAAAAGGAGAATGTAGCAAAGCAAAAGAAAGTCAAGTTGCATCAAAACCTGTTGGTAAAATCTAAAAGAATTGACATAAATGAAAGAAGCGAAAGCTTCTTTATAGATTTTACAAGCAGTTTCTAAAATGAAACTGAAGCAAACTACAGAAATGATCTAATCTAATATTTTACATTATTGACCATTAAATAAACTAAATAATAATTTAATACCCCCTCACTTAATGGTCAATCTATCAATTGCACCAAGATACCCCCTGAATTTTACAAACTTATTCGGGCTCAAAGACTTGGTGAGAATATCAGTAGTCTGATCCTCAATCGAAACATACTTCAATACCACTGATCCATCTTTGACAAGTTGGCGGATGAAATGACAATGAAGTTCAACATGCTTTGTCCTTTCATGGAAGACTGGATTTTTGGCGAGTTTCAGCACCCCTTGATTGTCACAGTACAAGGGGGAAGGCCTTGCTTGAGACATTTTCATGTCAGAAAGCACCTTTCGAAGCCAAACTACCTCACAAGCTGCTTTAACAGATCCCCGTTATTCAGCTTCAATCGAGGAAAGAGCCATTGCCTACTACTTCTTGTTGGTCCATGTAACTGCACTTGTACCCAAACTGAATACATACCCTGAAGTAGACTTTATGTCATCAACAAAACCTGCCCATTCCGAGTCTGTATAGCCAATCAGCTTAGGATCTTGGCACCTTCCATATAAAATGCCAAAATCAGAAGTGCCTTTCACATATCTCAGCACATGGTTCGCTGCAACCCAATGTTCAGCTTTAGGCGTTGTCATGAAGCAAGAGATGTAACTCACTGCAAAACTGAGGTCAGGTCTAGTAGCAGTGAGATAAATAAGGCTGCCTAATAGTTGCCTGAATGCGGATTCATTTTGCACAAGCGAATCTAGTTTTGTTGATAGTTTTAGCCCTTTCTCCATAGGTGTAGATGCAAGTTTGCAATCATCCATTTTGAACTTATCAAGCAAACTACGAGCATACTTGAAATGAGAAATAAAGATGCTATCAGTGGTCTACCAAACCTTAACACCGAGACAATAATGAAGAAGTCCCAAAACCGTCATGTCAAATGATTGACTGAGATTATGTTTGATCTCCTCAATCAGATGTTTTGAGCTGCCAGTAATGATAAGGTCATCAACATAGACAACAAGCACAAGAATATCATCACCAAACTGTTTGACATACAAATTTGAATCAGAAGGGCTTCTCTGAAAACCATGATCAACAACGCACTTATCAATTTTCATATACCATGCCCGTGGAGCCTGTTTAAGGCCATAGAGTGCCTTCACAAGTCTGCAAACTTGGTGTTCTTTCCCAACAACCATGAAACTAGGAGGTTGTGTCATATAGACTTCTTCCTGTAGATCACCATTCAGAAACGCACTCTTGACGTCCATTTGGACTTTCCAACCAAACTGGGCTGCAATAGAGAGGACAAGCCAAATAGTACTCATTTTGGTTGTAGGAGCAAAAGTCTCCTCATAATCAATGCCCTATGTCTATGAAAAGCCTTTGGCTACTAGCTGAGCCTTATACTTATCAAGAGTTTCGTCAGCCTTGCACTTAACTTTATACACCCATTTGCAGCCAATGGGCTTCTTCCCAGGTGGAAGATCAGAGAGGACACAAGTGTTATTCTTCAGAAGGCTATGATGTTCAACTTCCATAGCCTGTTCCCACTTAGGTACGCCTTTAGCCTCTAAATATGATTGAGGCTCAGAGATGCTGTGCAGATTGGCCATGAGAGCAAAATTAATAGTATTTTGTTGCTTGTTCTTTTTCCGAGCAGTTCTACCCTCAAGTAATTCATCATCACAAAGATCACTTATGGTTTTAGCATACCATTTAGGCTGGAGAGTAGACGTACCAATATCTGAAACAGGAGGAGCAACATCACCTGGGGTGGCTGGAATAAAATCAACTAGATTAGGATCTAGATTGTCCTGCGGAGGGGCAAGTGGTGGAACGTTCTACTGAGGTACCTACACAATTTCAAAATCCCTCCCATCAAGTGGAGCTAGGGGAAGACAAATACCCAAATCAGAAGCCTGCATAGACTGATCCTCAGAACTCACAAAATAAGACAAATAGAAAGGCCCAGTAGTTTCATCAACCACAACATCGCGACTGAAGATGAGACGAGCTGTATCTACATCAATCAGCTTGTATGCCTTATGATTCTCACTGTAACCAGTGAACATGAGTTTTTGGCTTTTGGAATCCAATTTAGTGTGCTTGGCATCTGGAATCCACACATGAGCAGTAGAGCCAAAAACCTTCAAGTGGCTCACCTTAGGCTTGCATCCAGACCAGGCTTCTTCAGGAGTCATCTTCTTAACCGCATGAGTAAGAGACCGGTTCAGAAGATAAACAGCAATATAAACTGCTTCAGCCCAATATTTTTTAGGAACATTTCATGTTTCAGCATAGAACGAGCCATTTCAATAATGGTGTGATTCCTACGTTCAATGACACCATTCTGCTGAGGGGTGTAGGGTGTGGTAAGTTGGCGCTTAATGCCATGTGCAACACAGAAACTGGAGAAGTCATTAGAACAAAACTCCCCCCACCATTATCAGACCTAAGAGTGACTATAGGAAAGCCCGACTCTTTCTCAGCTAAGGCCTTAAACTGCTGAAATATACCTAAAACCTCTAATTTGTTTTGAAGAAAATACACCCACATTCTTCTACTAAAATCATCAACAAATAACAAAAAATACCTGCAACCAGTAACTGAATGAGTGTTCATTTGGCCACATAAATCAGCGTGAACCAACTGTAATACCTTGGAAGCTCGCCATGAGTAACCATCTGAGAATGGAGTCTGATGCTACTTTCTAGCCTAACAAGCCTCGCATACTCCATGATTCTAAGTCTGAATTGCAGGTAGGCCACCAACCAAATCATCTCGAGATAGCTGAGAGAGATATTGCATGTTCAGGTGCCCATAACGCTAATGCCAAAGGTTGTTAATGGAAGTACTCCCGGCTGCCATAGCGTACTCTTGAGAATCACCAAAATCAACAAGTCTATATAGACCATGATCCTCAAGTCCCTGAACAACTGTAGTGTGAGTCACTCTATCAACAATGTTGCATGTATGCATGTTGAAAACAATATCTCACTGAGGAGAGTGAGTCATGATCTGACTAACTAAAAGTAAATTCAACTCCATGCCAAGTACAAAGTATACATCTAGAAATATTAAATTTCTCCCTCCAAAATGAATTTGCATGTTGCCCTTTCCAAAAACAATATACTCCTCGCCTCCTCCAAAGATAAAAAGTCTATGAATGGTGTGTACTCAATGAACCAATCTCAACAATGAGTGAAACGTCGAGATGCACCTGAATCAATGTACTAGGTAGAGGATTTAATAGGATTTGCAGGACTCTTGGCCATAAAGGCATCGAACGCAGACTCCTCCTACTCAATGTGCTCTACAACATGGACTTTTGGTTTCGACTCTCCTTGCTTGTTATGTTCAAAAGCCAAGCGTTTCCGGCAATCTTTCTTCATGTGGCCATACCTGTGGCAATAATTATATTGAACATTCTTCTTCTTAGAAGAATCTTGAGATTGCGCTTGACTGGTCTACTGAGAGGGTTGATTCTTGCCCTTATTCTTCTGAAATGTCTTGGCAGGAAAAGCCTACTTTGTGGGGGATGAACTAGCACTGCTACCAAACTATTGTTTCCAACGATCCTGTTGCAAAAGTATGGTGCAAAGATCTGAAAACTTCAAATCAACATTAGCTGAGGTAATGTTGAGTGTCTCAATAAAGTGATCATAAGATTTTGGTAGACTCTTCAAAGTGATGATTACCATATTTTCCTCCTCCATTTTCTGACCAATAGCCTTTAGCTGATCACGGATGTCCTTGATTTTTGTCAAGTGCACCTGCAAAGTTGTCTTCTCAACCATCATGATGGAAAACATGTTTTTTAGAAAGAACGCACGGCTCTTGTCGGATGTTTCATGAAGATCTTTTAGAAGATCCTAAATTTCTTTAGCTGATTTGCTGGACAGTACATGAGGTAGTTGGTCATTAGTGACAGAGAGTTTAATAAGCACCATAGCTTCCCGATTTTGCTCATCAAAATTTTCTTGATCTTTATCTATTGTAGGAGGTCGTGTCTTGTTGCCCAGAATAATCTGGTCAAGGCACCGATATTCAAAGATTGTCATCATACGTTGCTTCTAGGTGTTTGCGGCCATTAAACTTCTAACTACCCTCCAACATAATGTGCGACAAGTAAGCCATTTTGCACAGACAAATTCTGACAAAAAAGAGGTACGCAAATCCTCGAACTTAGGAATCTTGTGAGAATAGCAGGCTCAAAACCCGAGATAGCTGGAACCAATCTGGCACAAGAAAAGACTCGCCCAGCAATGGCAGAGAATACACAGATTGCACAAAAGAGCAGACATGTGCAAGTAGAGACGTCTTCACACAAGTCTTGACACATGCAAAGAGTCACCCATGAATATGCAAAAACACATGCACAAACAACCTTCACGTGATACAAAAACATAAAACGTGTTTTCCACAAATGCCTTCAAATGCACAAAATGCCCATAGATTTGGAGTAGAGATCACCAAACGCGTGCTCAAAAAAAAAACGCCCATAAAGCGAATAAAACACCCTCACTTCGCACAGCTAAGAACAAAAGGAAATCGCGTTTCAAACCAAGAGCAGAAATTTAGAAAAATCCTAGGCAAAATACATCACAAAAAGCCCTCGAACAAAGATGACCCACGCGCCAAAATGCAAACAAAAAAATGCCAGGAAGAAACAAACACGATTTCTAAAAAATGCGTGCAGAGAAAAACACGAAACTCAACTTGATCAAAAAAAGCACGGATAGGAGAAACACGATTTCAGTCTGAAATCCACCTTCAAATCTTTAAGCAATGAAACTCAAAAGTCTCAGACGCCAAATGAGAAAAAAAACGCGATTTTTCTAGAAATTAGTCACAATTTTTTTTCTTTGCAACCTTCGAAAAAAAAGCACAAAAAAGAGGATGCAATTTCAAAAGGGGAATAAACACAAT
This sequence comes from Sequoia sempervirens, assembly GCA_007258455.2. Classification (NCBI taxonomy): domain Eukaryota; kingdom Viridiplantae; phylum Streptophyta; class Pinopsida; order Cupressales; family Cupressaceae; genus Sequoia; species Sequoia sempervirens. The sequence goes on from VDFB02000020.1 coordinate 33,624,923, forward strand.
TTTTCTCGGTATCCTCAAACTCGAAAAAATATAGGTGTCAGAAAAAATCAAGATGATCTTTCCCGCTTTGATACCATGTTGGTAAAATCTAAATGAATTGATTTAAATGAAAGAAGTGAAAGCTTCTTTATAGATTTTACAAGCAATTTCTAAAATCTAAAGTTTCTAAAAAGAAACTAAAGCAAACTCCAAAAACGATATAATCTAATATTTTATATTATTGACCATTAAATAAACTAAATATTAATTTAATAAAACCAAGCACATATCAAAAGGATAAGAAAAAATTCTGAAAATTCTTTCCACAAAGGCAAGCACGTATGACTAAGTCCCAGCATCCTTTCATTGGCTATTGTTTCACATGTAATCATTTTGGTCACAAGCCAATAAATTGTAGTACTCATGAAAAGTTCCAGTTGGAACAAGGGTAAGAATACCTCTAGGTTGGATAGAAGGAATTACAATTCTTTTGCTCCTCTACTTTACAATATTGAATGCTATAAATGCAATAACTATGGGCATATAGCACGATTTTCTAGAACTATTTTTCTAGATCCCCAAAGCAAGACAAAAAGAAAGACATCCTTGTGGAACAAAAGGAAAAAAAATCAAAAGTATGAAAAAAGAAGAAAGAAGATAGAAAAGAAAGATCCATGTTAATACAAACTGCCCTACATGCTCAAGATGACGGAGAACAATGGTATGTACACAATGGCTATTCATGTCACATGACTGGTGACAAAAGTAAATTTCTCACATTGAAGAACATAGATGGAGGTACAGTGAGTTACGGGGATAATGCTACAACTAATATTGTTGAAAAAGGAACTATTAGTCTAGACAACGGAAGAACATAGATAAAGAATGTTTTGCATGTTAAAGGATTAAAGCACAATCGTCTAAGTGTAAGCCAATTATGTGATCAAGGTCATACTCTCTCATTTCATGCAGAGGGATGTAAAATCAAGAAGGAAGGAAGATTGATAGCAGAACCATATAGAACAACTAATAATCTCTACATCATAAATGAAAACAGAGGTAAAAAATATTTTATGGCAAAAGAAGATGAAAGTTGGCTTTTGGGGATGGGACACATCAACTTTGACAATCTTGTCAAAATCAGCAATACATAGGCAATAAGAGATATGCCAAAAATCTCAAAACCCTCAAATACCTTGCAATAACTGCCAACTTGGGAAGCAAACAAAGGTCTCTTTCAAATCAAAGGAGTATTCAACATCTAAACCATTGGAGCTCCTCCATACAGACCTTTGTGGACCAATCCATTCAAAGAGTATGCAAGGTGAAAGTTACTTTATGTTGTTAATTGATGATTACTCTAGATTTACTTGGGTAACTTTTTTGAAAGAAAAATTTGAAACCCTAGAGAAGTTTAAGACATTTAAGGCTTTAGTAGAAAATGAAATTGGATTAAAAATCAAATGTCTAAGATGGGATAGAGGTGGTGAATTCACCTCAAATGAATTTAAGGAATTTTGTAAAAACCATGGGATTAGAAGGCACTTTTCAGCTGCAAGCACACCACAACTAAATGGAGTTGTGGAGAGGAAAAATAGAACAATACAAGAATGGCAAGAACCATGATTAATGAATCCAAGATATCAGACTCATTTTAAAGAGAAGCAGTGCATATAGCAGTTTATATTCTAAATCGAGCACAAATCAAAGTCAATCATAATAAGACTCCATATGAGCTTTGGAAAGGTATACCTGCTACAGTTAAGTACTTTAAAGTATTTGGTAGCAAGTGCTATATAAAGAGAGGATGAAGAAAACTTAGGCAAGTTTGATACTAGATCCGATTAAGGAATATTTCTTGGGTACTCTTCAAGGAGCAAAGCTTTCAAGTGCTACAATAAAAGGTTACACAAAGTCATTGAAAGTAAAAATGTCCGTATAGATGATAACATGCATCAAGGAGAGATAACTCAAGAAGTTGATCATGAAGAAGAAGAAAGTTGCAAAGATGAAGAGGAAGAAATTGAACGTGAGAAATCTACGACACCAACAAAGGCACCTAAAACACCATCAAAATTTGTTCAGAAAAATCATCCAAAAAACTTAGTTATTGGAGACGTGGATACAAAAATCCAAACAAGGAGAAGATTGGCCACCACACCAGGACATATGTCTTTACTTTCTAAAATTGAACCTAAAGATTTTATAGAGGCTAGCAAAGGCATACATTGGGTGAGTGCCATGGAAGAAGAATTAAATCAAATAGAGAAAAATAAAAGTTGGGAACTTGTCCCAAGACCCAAGGATAAAAATGTAATTGGTACCAAGTGGGTGTTCAGAAATAAGTTAATGAAGATGGTCAAGTGGTAAAGAATAAAGCAAGGTTGGTATGTAAAGGTTATGCTCAAGTAGAAGGGGTTGACTTTGAAGAAATATTTGCCCCAGTTGCACAATTAAAGGCCATAAGGATGTTCCTAGCATTTGCTTGCCACAAAAATTTAAAAGTTTACCAAATGGATGTTAAATCAGCATTTTTGAATGGACATCTAGAAGAAGAGGTTTATATTGAACAACCTGAAGGATTTACCTTATCAGAAGACAAGGACTATGTATGCAGACTCAAGAAAGCTCTTTATGGGTTAAAACAAGCCCCAAAAGCTTGTTACTCTAGATTAGACAAGTACTTACAAGAACAAGGGTTCAAAAGAGGTGTTGTGGATAGCAATCTATATTTTAAATTGGATAATCAGAGTATACTGGAATAATCAATTTCTCTTTTGGCACATGAATGTAAAATAGGATTTCTAAACACCCAAAAATGAGAAACACAAGGTTTTTTCTCCATAAAAACTTCCTTTGGAGTCTTGTCCTTCAACACTCTACCGTGATAATCAGAGTTGCATCAAGCTCTTTGAAAATCCAATACTTCATGATCACTCTAAACATATACATATTCGTTATCATTTTCTTACAAATAGAGTTCAAAAGGGAGCAGTAGTTCTTCTATATGTTCCCTTAGATGAGCAGATTGCAGACATCTTGACAAACCCTTGTCAAAGGGGAAGCTTTAACTACTAAGAAAGAGGTCGGGTTTGATGGAAAACACATTCCCTGTGAAAAGGAAGTGTTTGTTTTTATGTTAGTCAATCAGCTGTTGTTCTCCCACAGCCAGGCACAAAAATTTAAAAAACAAATAAGACTATTTTTTGGGGGTGGAATCTCCTTCAACTGGACAATCATTTAATTAGTGATTAAAGCTGCTAGAATAGGCATATATATTTAGCATGTGGATTCTTGAAAGTAGGCCCATATATTTAGTGATAGTTGACATTGTCTTTTAGTGCTTTATTTATGTTTCTTTTTGATGTTTTATTCTGGGCGGCACTAGAGTTGTGTTTTCTCATGTTTTTAGAGGGCTTTTAATGTGATAGAAAACATGATATGTCTCCTGATAAAAGTGCTTTTATTCTGCTTTGGTGCAACCACGTTTGAGGGATTTTTCATTGACCTTGGGCACCCATTTTTGTAACACAGAAAAATTCAGGAAAATTAAAAGTTTCAGACAGCAAGTTATCTATTTTCTGATTTGAGTATTATTTATTTTTTCCTACTCTCAACGGAATTGTGTTTGCAGGCTGATGTAGTCAGAGTTACAGTTTTGATTAAAGTTTCACATTGACAATTTAGGTCAATGCTTTGAGTAAGGGAATCTGCATACCATAGTCTAAATTTTAACAAAATAGGAATATTCACAAATCATAATGCTTCTGTGAGTAACCACCCTGCACTTACTACCTAACTAAATATATGCATCAGAAGAACATAATATCTAGGAACTGATGAAAATTTTATCCAAATATTGCAATGGTTAGCTTGGTTATATAAACCACCTAATTCAACACATGCACCAATCTTAACTCGTTAAAATCATTGTACTAGAAATCTCAAACCCCCATTATATACAGTTTGAATCTCTAGTACCATTCAAATTCTACCAACTTCAGATCTCAATTTACAAATATAGGAAAAACCAGCATTTCACAGGAGAAGGAAATAAGCAGCAATAAAATAGCATCCTGCTTTGATTCAATTGTCGAATCTGAGGTGCAACTTAATCATTGATGGCCCAATTTAGTTTCAGCTATTAGCAGCTTAGCTTCGAAGTGTAAATTCAGAAAAGATTACACACAACAGGTCATCCTCATCCCCACTAAAAGGTAATATAAATGCAAATTTTGCTTTTATAAGTTGATATTTTTCTTATTATTCTTTTTGTGATAGAAAATAGGAGTTCACACATACCAGCCTCTAAAACAGATACATGTTTAGAGTTAAGCCAAGATATCAGCAATATGGAAAGGAATAAGGAATAGAAGACAAAGGCAATGAATCACAAAAATACTTTTCATTATGAAAATACAAAAAATGTGAAGCTGAACTTACCAGACATGAACTAAGCTGAACAACCACATTCTTTAACTCTGGTTTGATCTCAATATTATGGTCCCCAATTATTATTCTGGGACAGTTAATAGCTGATCTTGAATTAGAATTTGGTAGTTTGAAAGTTGATAACAAATTCAGCAAACAACCATGCTGTTTTCTCAGTTTCTCCAACTGCAATATACAGTAAATGGTAATCAGGGAATATAAAATAAACTAACAATATAAGATGATAGATATTTGTTTTGCAAAATTTCAAGAAGGGTCACAACAACTCTCCCAAGATATATGAAATAGTAGTCCTCTTAAACAATATTAACGATCAGAGTCTAGATGCGCTATCTTCATAATGATGTCAGTTATCACTTTGAAAATTCAAGCAAAAAATAGGTAATTCTGTCATAGGTTCCCAGTCGATAAGATTAAGAAAAATATATGCACCATAACAGAAAATAACAAAATGTACATGTTCTGCAATATGGGTTGGTAACTTGGTATATCATCCAGGAACTGCTACTATTATTATTTCAGATGGATGGTGAAAAGCTCTAATGGAAAGCAGAAAATGCATCCTATTTAAGGAACAAAGGACCTTATGTAAGATATAAAGCTCAGCTTCCCAAATTCTTATCAATCAAGCAATTAAAGAAACAGTATAACTCTGATTCAAGATAAAGCTATTTTAGGACAAGCTAAATTCTAGCATACTTGTTGATAGCAGGAAATGTGTATGACAGCCAAATTACTAATAAAGTTGTTGATGTTATTGTAGCGGCGGGAGATTACTTTCCCCTTCAAATTCAAATATTTATATATTAATTTAATGAGGCTGACCCTTGATAAGTCGTCTCATTTCAAAACAATAATTTATATTTTTGATGGGAGCCGACCTAAATAAAAGATCGCCACCTCTTGAAGAAGTCGTTTCACTTTGAGGCCAACTCTTTATGAAGAGTCATCTCAATTTGTATAAATAAAAGGCATCTCACCTTCCATTCCATATCCAATTATTATCAAGTGAAGTTCGCATAAATTCTGTAGGAGTTCGATATCTTCAGCAGATCAACTTATTCAAGGAATTCATCATTGTGAAGAAGACTTTGTTGATTGTAAATTCGCACCTAGAGAGGTGCTTTCATAATCATCAAATTGGCCTAGAAGTTGGCCATATTGTAAGGCAAATTGCTGCTCAATTATTCAATATATAAGTGATATATTGTTGCTGGGTTTTTCTCCCTCAAGGAGGAGGGTTTTCCCAGGGTATATGCTGTGTTCTATTGTTTAGAATTGTTTTATTTCTGCTTAATTAAATTCTGGTCCTAAAATTGTTGGCCTAGCTCAGTTGGCTAAATCTTTCGGTTGAGAGGTTATTCATGAGGTCCTAGTCTCCCACCCCGCGGTCCTGATGTCAGCCATAAAAAATAAAAATTCTGGTCCTAAAATTATCATGGTATCAGAGCGGGTTTAAGCAAGATCGAGATCAGATTTGTTTAAGCAGCAAAATCTTCTTCTCTTCTTCTCATCTAAGGGAGTCTATTTTAGCTTCGAAAATGGTGAACAGACTCAAGGTTGAAGATAGACTTGATAGTGCATCTAACTTCACCTCTTGGAAGTTCAAAGTTCTTATTGCATTGGAAGAAAATGATATTCTCGAGTTCGTGGAGAGTGAGGTGCCCGAGCCTTCCAATGAGACTGAGAAAACACAATGGAGGAAGAATGGCACGAAGGCTAAGAAGATCTTGATTGATTCCATGAAGGATCACCTTGTGCCAATTATCTCCAAGTTGAAGATGGCCAAAGATATGTTCAAGACTTTGGAAGGATTGTATGAGATCAATAACACTAGCAGAGCTCTTGCCTTGAGGCAACAGCTACATCACATCAAGATGGCTAAAGGAGATTCAGTTATCTCTTTCTTCATGGAGATCACTGAGTTGAAAGATCAACTATATGCCATTGGAGATATAGTTGAAGATAGAGATTTAGTCATGTTGGCTCTAAATGGTCTTCCTCAATCTTGGGAGCCCTTTATCCAAGGTATCAATGGAAGATTTAATTATCAAAGTTTGATCGTCTTAGAGCTGATTGCATTCAAGAGGAATCCAGGTTGGCAGCAAGAGGTAATGGACGAAGCTCTCACTATGAAGACAATCGTGTTCTTGCTGCTCAAACTTCAAGAAGGAAAGGAAGAGAAGGGAGAAAAGGAAATTTCAAGAGGAATAGAGACAAGAAATCGAACTCTGCTCCTGAACCAAAGAAGAAGAAGGATCTCTCCCATATTCAGTGTTTCAGATGTGACAAGTATGGTCACTATGCTAGAGATTGTGCAACAAGACCAAAGCAACATGCTTCTACTGCAGATGTTGATGAGGTCTCACCTCAAAAGGAATCAAGAGACAACTCAGGAGGATTTCTATTCATCTCTACCCTATCAAGCAATGTTCCAACCGACAATAGCACATGGTTGATTGATAGTGGCACTTCTCGACACATTAGACGATATAGAGAGCATCTTTCAGATTTGGTAGAAAGAGAAACCAACCTTCAAGTGATAATCGGAGATGATGCTTGCTATTCAATGAAAGGTGTTGAAGCCACCTCTCTTCACCTAGATTCTGGCATCCCTCTTCATTTGAGTGATGTCTTGTTCGCACCAGGAATCAAGAGGAATCTTGTATCAATTTCAGCTTTGGAGGACAAAGGGTATCAAGTTGCATTTTCTAAAGGAAAAGTTCTTGCTTGGCTGAAGAACTCTAGCATCAAAACAGCCCGTGTGATTGGTGTTCGTCAAGAGAGTCTATACAGACTTTCTATTCGTCCAATTCAAGCATTGTTGCATGACTCTTCCAGTTCGAGTGAGCTATGGCATAGGAGACTTGCTCACCTACATTTCAGAGCCCTTCCATCCATGGAGAAGATGTTCACAGGACTACCGAAGCTCAGTCAGGAGCACGATGGCGTTTGCAGAGGTTGTGCAATGGGTAAGAATTCTAAGGGTCCTTTTCATAGTAGTGAAAGTAGATCAAAAGGTATTCTAGATCTTGTTCATTCTGATTTGTGTGGTCCAATGTCTGTGGCATCCTTGAATGGTTTTTGGTATTATGTGATTTTCATTGATGACTATTCTAGAAAGACTTGGATTTATTTTTTGAAGTCTAAAGAGTCTGAAGAAGTACTTGATAGATCCAAAGAATTTAAGGCTCAAGTTGAAAATTTTTCCGGAAAGACGATCAAGGTTCTAAGATCTGATAATGGAGGAGAATACACTTCTGGAGGCTTTCGTAATTTCTGCATTGAGGCAGGGATTAAGAGGGAGTTTTGTGTTCCGTACAATCCTCAGCAAAACGGAGTTGCAGAAAGCAAGAATAGATCCATAGTTGAGGCAGCCAAAGCTATGATTCATGATCAAGACTTACAAACCTTCCTTTGGGCAGAAGCATCCAAAACTACAGTATATGTTCAGAATCGGAGCCCTCATTGAATATTGGAAAATATGACTCCTGAAGAAGCCTTCACAGGTGTGAAACCTAAGGTTAGTCACTTAAGAATCTTTGGTTGTCCTGTTTATATTCATGTGCCTAAAGATAAGAGATCTAAGTTAGAACCATCTGGCAAGAAAGGAATATTTGTGGGTTACATTGAATCTTCAAAGGCCTACAGGATTTACATTCCAGGACAGAAACAGATTGAGATCAGCAGGGATGTCTCTTTTGAAGAAGATGTTGCATTCAAAAGATCTAAAGAGTCCTACATGGAGATAGATAATGAAGAACAAGAGACTCCTCAGGATATGGACATTTCTTCTGATCACACTCCTAAGATTCAGAGGGAGTCTACTGAACCAGAAGAGGCTAGTGATCCAATTGATCCCATAGAACCTACTGATGGTCCAAGAGACATTGCTATAGGACGAAAGAGACCTCTATGGGCTAGACAGACTATGCAAGAGGCAGAGAAATATGCAACTCCTAGAGGCACATTCAGAGAAAGCAAAAGACCACAAAAGTTTCCAGGCTATGTAGCTCTGATGAGTCATATCATTGAGTCTGAACCTTCCAGTGTTGAGGAAGCATCAAATCAGCAAGTATGGAGATATGCTATGACAGAAGAATACCAGTCTATTATCAAGAATGATGTTTGGGATATTGTGCCGAGACCTGAAGGAAAATCAGTTGTATCTTCCAAATGGCTTTTCAAGATCAAGCATGCAGCTGATGGGAGCATTGAGAAGTATAAAGCAAGATTTGTGGCTAGAGGATTCTCTCAAAAGAGGGAATAGATTATGAGGAGACATTTGCTCCTATTGCTCGTTATACATCCATCAGGACTATTATTGCTATTGCATCAGCTAAGGGATGGAAGCTACACCAAATGGACGTAAAGACAACATTTCTTAATGGTGTGATTGAAGAGGAAGTGTACATTGAACAACCAAATGGGTTTGGGATTCATGGAAAGGAATCTCATGTATGCAGATTGAAGAAGGCATTGTATGGCCTTAAACAGGCACCTCGTGCTTGGTATGAGAGGATTGATCGATACTTGATGAGCTTGGGATTCTCCAAGAATGATGCAGATTCAAATCTTTACTTCAAGGTAGTTGATGGTGAGGCTATAATCTTGGTTCTTTATGTTGATGATTTATTTCTTACTGGAGTAGAACATCTCATTGTCAAATGCAAGGAGTTAGCTTCTGAGTTTGAGATGAAGGATCTAGGTCTTATGCATTATTTTCTAGGATTAGAAGTGTGGCAACGACCCAATGAGATTATTCTAAGTCAAGGGAAATATACCATAAATATCTTGAAGAGATTTGGGATGATGGATTGCAAATCTATGTCTACACCGATGGAAACAAATTTGAAGAAATTGAGTGATTCTGCAGCTAGTTCAAATCTGGTATATCCCACCATGTACAGGCAGTTGATTGGATCGTTGATGTATCTAGTCAATACTAGACCAGACATTTGCTATGCAATGAGTGCCCTCAATCAGTTCATGTGTGAACCAAGGCAAATTCATCTAGTTGTAACAAAGCACATCTTGAGATACTTGCGTGGCACAGTTGGATATGGCTTGAGATATACTTCCAGTGTAGATCTAAAGTTACAAGGTTATTCTGATTGGGCCGGGAGTGTAGCTGACAGGAAGAGCACCTCTAGATGTTGCTTTAGCTTGGGGTCTACCATGATTTCTTGGTGTAGGAGGAAGCAGTCTTCAATGGCACTAAGCACTGCAGAGGCTGAATATATTGCAGCATGTGTAGCAACTCGAGAAGCAGTGTGGCTTCGGAAGCTCCTTGCAGGATTGTTTGGACAATAATTGGAGCCGACTGTTAATTCATTGTGACAATCAAAGCTATGTGAAGCTATCTGTCAATCCAATGTTCCATGACATAACAAAACATGTAGAGATCAAATACCATTACATCAGAGATATGGTACTAAGGAAAGCTATTCAACTGAGGTATATTTGCACTGATGATCAGACGGCTAATATTCTTACCAAGCCTCTCTCCAGAGTGAAGTTTGTGCATTTTCGAGACAAGCTTGGAGTTGTGAGAATGAAGCCCTTGCTGAGAGGGAGGCTCAACATCAGTGATCTTTGTTATCTGTTATAATGCATATTTCTCTAAGACGGAGAAATATGAGGTGAAAGCCCTTGTCCATCTCTGAGATGGAGATGTGGTTTTTTCCACCCTCTGGGAGTACCCTTGGTGGATGTCATGTTGAGAGACTCCATGACAACATCACGTTGAGAGACTCTGTGATGGATCCCTTGTACTTGTGTTTATCCACACATGGGAGTAGCCATGGTGGACGTCATGTTGAGAGACTCCATGACGACATCACGTTGAGTGACTCCATGATGGGCACTTGTACACATGTTCCTTTCCACACATGGGAGTAGCAATGGTGGACGTAATGTTGAGTGACTCCATGACGATATCACGTCGAATGACTCTGTGATGAACTCTTTTCCACAAATGGGTGTACCCATTGTGGGTGTCATCTTGAGAGACTCCACGACATGTATATCTGGAAAGATATATCTCCCTAGCTAAGAGGGAGTGTTGATGTTATTGTAGCGGCAGGAGATTACTTTCCCCTTCAAATTCAAATATTTAAATATTAAGTTAATGAGGCCAACCCTTGATAAGTCGTCTTATTTCAAAACAATAATTTATATTTTTGATGGGAGCCAACCTAAATAAAAGATCACCACCTCTTGAAGAAGTCGTTTCACTTTGAAGCCAACTCTTTATGAAGAGTCCTCTCGATTTGTATAAATAAAAGGCATCTCACCTTCCATTCCATATCCAATTATTATCAAGTGAAGTTCGCATAAATTCTGTAGGAGTTCGATATCTTCAGCAGATCAACTTATTCAAGGAATTCGTCATTGTGAAGAAGACTTTGTTGATTGTAAATTCGCACCTAGAGAGGTGCTTTCATAATCATCAGATTGGCCTAGAAGTTGGCCATATTGTAAGGCAAATTGCTGCTCAATTATTCAATATATAAGTGATATATTGTTGCTGGGTTTTTCTCCCTCAAGAAGGAGGGTTTTCCCAGGGTATATGCTGTGTTCTATTGTTTAGAATTGTTTTATTTCTGCTTAATTAAATTCTGGTCCTAAAATTATCAAAAGTGACCACCATAGAAACCCTAAAATTTAGAGGATACATGTAGGAATCAAAACACCTAAAAATAAACTCCAAGTTTCAGAAAATAAATTTGTGGTGCAAAAAACAGATTACTTTAAATTAGTTAAGGAATAAAACTAAAGGCAAAAATAGATCGCCAAAGAAGAAAATGAATCCTGAAAATTATTTAACCATCCAAAGATATACATCACTTACATACCATGCACATCAAATGCTAAATAATAGCCTTGATGACACATGCCTTGCAGCCTCTATTAAGGCCCCACTTGTTCTCCTTTCTGGCAGCACAACCAGAGCACAAGCCTTCTGAAGCTCCACCACCTAAAGTCATGTGAGATTGGCATCCAAAAAATTAAGGGGTAGACAGAAGAGTTGTTTTTGAGCTCTAAGGACTCATAAACACTCTTCACTAGAACCTAATCACAACAATATCTGGTGTAAACCAAGCTTAATCAGCTCAAGAAGTCCAATTACTCGGAGGTTAAGGGCTTTAGCAAGCCTATCTCTTTCGTTGTTGAATTTGGCCTGAACATCCATTGCAATAATAGAAGGGGATTTCTTAACCACTTGAACCCACAAATTTTGTCCATCCGCCTGTTTCTTGATAGAATCTTAGTGCACTGTTGTTTCTTCTTTGAGGTGCTCATGCCAAATGAACAACTCAATTGTTTTGAATCAAGGAAACAATGTCTTGGAGTTGCTGAAAATATTGAGTGAAAGTATGAGAGACATGAGATTCTTCAAGGACAGAGATACATGCCTGTAAATCGTTGCGACATCCTCCTCTTGTACTTGTTGTTGGAGAAGTGAAAATCAGTTTCTGAAATTCAGAACCTAATTTGTCAATTTCAAAAAATTCTGGTACATGACATGTTGTTATAACTTTCGGTGTCTTGACAGTTACATTTTTGGTAACAAACATTTACATGGTGTTTTGAAACCCTCAAAAATTATATGCAAGGCAACAGCAACTAAAATCAGAGGTTGTGAATTTCATGTCCATAAGCATGATAACTCTACAAGTAGCCCACAAAGAAGGTCAACCAAATGCAGTAGGGAATTTGCAAACGATACAGTCATGCACAACAAAAAGCCACATGCAGTAGAATTCAGTGAGCTGGGGCATGTGTATGTTACAGCAACAAGCAAGCAGCAGATCAACTTTCCAAGTCAGCCAATGAAAGGAGAAATTTGGTGTAAGAAGCACACATGCAAAAGGGCGTGTGCACAAAGAGATATCTGCAGGGTTGTAGAAGACATGCATGTGAATAGAAGCACACACAATTAGTAAGGACATATGCATAAGGCTAAGTTACCAATCTTGGTACTAGATCAGGTTTGGGTTTGTGGGCTTGGCCGAAAAAAGTTTGTGGTTGGGTTCATTTTGGGTTCATCCATACAAAAACATATAAAAATAAGAAACATATACATATTTGCGGCAATAATTAAATTCTAAATATCACATAGTATCATATAATAAACAGAACTACTAAATTTAAAAATACTACAATGTCAATAAGTCAAACTTAAATGTCATAATATATATATACTACAATGTCAATAAGTCAAACTTAAATGTCAATATATATATATATATATATATATATATATTAAAATTTAAAATTTAAAATAATAATGTCAAGCATCAACAATCAGCCATCAGTGATTAGGGACCAGCATCATATGGGTCTTCAAAAACATCATCACCATCCATATTAGATGATGTACGTACTGGTATATTAGATGAACCATAAACAGTGTCATTGGCACTTACACTAGCACTAGCATTCCCACACTCATTGGCTGACTCATCCTCAACATCACATGCAACAAAGTGAGAAGTGGTAGCATCCAAATCATACTCTAGCTCAATATCCCATTTCCTTGAGTAGCCACTTTGTTTGTGTGAAAGGAGGCACAAGTTGGAATGCACATACACTAAGTCCTCTGCCTCTTTCAAGTCTAGTTGGTTGTGCTTTACTAAGTGGATGAAGGGGTATAGCTCCAATTCCTTTCAAATGTAAATTAACTATCAACCTATTAAGTAATTAGAGAGTTAAGAGCTATAAAATTATGAATGAATTTTAAAAGACAAAAGAATTTTTTTATAAAACTTACTTGAAATAAAATTTTGATAACAAGAGGTTGTAGGTGTGTAAATGATTGATCATGGAAGACCAATAGTGAGCATCAACTTTAAACTTATCACGAAGAGCATCAATACTAAAGCCAATGGAGCGTACAAAATCCATAAACTCGAATCTAACCAAATCCCACATGTCAGCATCAATGAGGAATGTACAAAGTGTCACCTTGTACACTTGGTTGACATCAACATCTCTAAATGGAGCAATCCTTGTCAACACAAAAAGGATCTCAACACTATAATCTTTGGAACACAATGCAAAGACAAGAAGATGTAGTGTAGTGGTCATTATGTTCCATCTCTCTTAAATAATGTTGTGTAGTTGTTTGAAGAAAGTTTTTTCAAGACCTTGCTCTTTCACATTTACAATGGCTTTCATCTTCTCAAACATTGAGAAAATACCATCATACATCTCTTCCAAAGAAGGTCTATTCATGTTGGTATAACGGATCATACTCAATATGGTCTCAATGAAATTGAAGAGATATTCAACATGATCCCACCAACTGTCAATTAGGATCATCCGCTTAATATTTGTTTCCCTTGTAGTGCTAGCTTGCTACAATATGGACCAATTTCAGCTAATGACCATGTTAGAAAGTGTCTCATGAACCTTCATAAGTCAACTTAAAACAAATTGTGTTGGAGGCGAAACGAATCTTCGCAACCTATTTGAAAATAAAAATTAAAAAATTAAGATTCTTAAAGAAGAAAACATAAACTTTGTGTTTTTTGAATTAATAAAGTGAAACGGGGGTGGTGGGCCTAGCTCGATTGGCTAAAGCATCCTGTTGCAAGCAGGAGGTCATGAGGTCTAGTCTTCCCACCGTCCCCATGGTACCGGAGGGCGTGTCGCACCAACGTCACCAATCACGTGAAAAAAGTTTACCAAGCGCACTGCAGTTTATAGGGGGACAGATACCCGACTGATTCCTGCAATCTTTAAAAAAAAAACAAAATTACTAAAGAAAAATATATTTATTAATTTATAATCTTATTGCTTCAATTAAACATATTTATTAATTACTAAAGTGAAACATACTTAAATAGATTGATGAGTTGAAACATCTTCTTCAAAGTTCAAAAGAATAATATCCAATTACCTTCATCTATGTCATCTAGTGCATCCTCTTTTTCGACATCATCTTTATCTACACAATCAAGGATAGTTAGAGTAGCAAATTGACAAAAAAGATGAAAGGCAATGCACTTTTTGCTTCTACTAGTCTTTGGTCAAGGAGATGGCTTTTTGATTCAAGTGCCTCACATTAAATGGCTTAATCACCAAGTAATTCTCTTCATTTGAACCTTGTACTTTACCACACATACTAATGCGAAACAACACATATATGAGTGTGTGGAGAAGGATCTATTGATATTGGAGATTGTACCTTCAATGATGTACTTTATGTTCCTTCATTGTCAACCAATCTCCTTTCCATCTTTCAGATTGCACACAGCAATGCAAGCAAGACTGTTAAGTTCACACCAAATTCAATGATTATCAAAAAATTATACAGTAGAGGCACTGTTGTTGTTGGGACGATTGATCATGCATCTCACTTGTATGTTTTTTTCCCATTTTGCTCCAGATGATCTTGTAATTTCTTTGACTAATATACACACTCATGAATGAATTTTGGTCACTTGAACCTTTGTGCTCTTCCATCCACTTGAGTTCTTGAGACTTGTGTTGAGCTTCCATCTCCTCCACCTCCTGCTTTTTCAGAGATCAATTCAGCTTAACAAGATGTTTCTTGTCTTTCAGTTTCAGCTCTGTGGGATGATTTTGTGCTAGCCATTGCAAATTTTCTTGTAGAGTCACACATTGCAAAGATTGAGGACACTCTTCAAAATGTTCACTTCCTCTTTGACAATAGTTATAGCACAACTATTATCACATTATCCATGTCTTTTGAGATTGTTCTTCATGATTCTTCATAGTTGTATGGATTGGTTTCACCTGATTGCATTGTGATATCTTTTGATTCAAACATGTGGACACTTGAGAAATTTTCATAGGTACCATTCATGAGACTTTTCTCCTCATCTCTCTTGAGGGAGTTTCTTCTACATCTACCATTGGATCTATTTCTTCCTAAGGGTAGTAATATTGTTTGTTGGCTTTGGACTATCTTCAGCATTCTTCTTTGAGCATTCACCTTTGGCACAAAAGTTACTTCTTTGTGGGTGGGATACATAGTCTATTCCTTTCTCTCATGTGGGCTTGTATAACAAGAGAATTAGGGGCTTGTGCTGCTTCTCCAAACATTACTTTGGATCAATTGAAGCTCACTCCCACTTGAAAGGACCATTCAACGTCATATTTCTTAAAAGAATGGAACAGCAAATAGGGATTTTCATGCAAGTCTTTCACATGGCCCTTGTCCACCTAAGTTGTTTGAATGAAGAACCAAGATGCTGCAAAATATTGTCCTAAAGGTGTGACTTTGAGACAAATGGCTAATGTTTCTAGAATCTCCATATTTTAGGCAAGATGCCCTTGTGAGCCACCAAAAATGAAATGTGTTTCCAAAAAACACTCCCTTCGAGTATTCCACACTAACATAGATGTATTCCTCAAGTCCCTTCCAGTTGTTTTCTTCAAACTTTAGATCCCTTCTGAATCCACAAGGTCCCCCTTCCTCAAGTCCTAAATTGTTTCCTGTTATCCACATGACTCAATACTTGAGCAATGGGTGTCATGGTGTCTGTGGAAGCTTGTATTTTATTTCTCGAACCTTATCTCCTTTTTTAACCTTTATACTCCTTTTATCCCATTTCCTTTTACCAATTAGTTAGGGTAGGCTAGTTGTTAAAGTAGTTTCCTATTCCACATTGTTTGCAATAGTAGCACGTGTTTAGGTAGTTTAGTTGTAGATGTAGAATAGATGAGGAATCCAACCTTCTCCAAAGGTTCCTATAGAGTTATTTGAAAGCAATTCTTGATGTGCTTGTTCCTTGTTTTGTTGGATTTTCTCAAATACCAATAAGATCAACATGCACAATTCATATTTTTGTTATAATAAGTGGTGGTCATAGCCACATAAGGTTTACACACCCAAGAGCTCTGGTATCCATGCACATCTGAGTGTAAGGATCCCTTTTTGCCTCCCCTGTATGAGAGCTTTCCCCTCAACATGCAATTAAAGTTCCACCAACAACATTGCTACTAAGCACTTATGAAGTGTGTTTTGTAAAATAAATAGTGCTAATATAGGTTATTGTGTTCAAAAAAAGTGGTCAAAACTTACTTGCTCAATTCATATTTATAAAGATTATCAAATATTTCCTCTATAACTCTTAAGTTAATTAATTAATCAACAATAAATAACAACCTAACCAAGGATAAAGAGTTGAGACCAATTAGATAACTAAATTATATGCAAGAAAATTAAATGCATAAAATATATTCTTAACTCTAGATTCAATGGAGATCTTGTTGCACCAAATGTTACCAACTAATTTGCCAATATTCTAGAAAATCAAAACATAACAAATGAACACCTTAAGACTAAGAAACTCACTATTTACTATTCTTGTTCAATTTGGCAATTGCAAAATTAATCTGAACAAGTGCAACATTTAACGCAACAAGTAGGTTTTAACCTAGTTCCCAAATCCAAACTTCATTAAATTTATCACCTAGAATTTGTTCGCCTTGATGTTTGTAATCTATATCTCAAAGGGGTGGTGACTATGGACACTGTTGAAGAGCTTGCTAGGCAAGGAACAAAGATCTTCATATTTTAGTCAATAGACTCCTTATTACTGAGTTGACATATAGAACAAAGACTGAAGACAATCGATAATCAAGCAATATCCTAGAGGCTAATGTAAGCAAATGATGCAATGATGATGTTCTAATTATGCGCAATTGATAATGCTATGAAGCTATTGGAAAATTTGTGTATGATCTCTTCTACAAGTGAATTTTTGCTTGTTCTTTTATAAAACACCTTACTATGTAATTTGAAATATTTTACCCTTCAATTAGCCCATAATGCTAGTTGGAAAGGGGGAACATGAGTCCAACTTTAAAATTTTAATTTGAAAGTTCATGGCTCATTTCCACACTTATGGATGTGACTTACATACATGAATGGAAAAAGTGAGGATTATGACCAATTCTTTAGGATGTGTAATGATGGAGCTAAGAGATTATCGGATTATTTACCAACTTGCGTGTATAAATACACCAATTTGCATACTAGTCATTGCAATCACTAGTGATAATCCAAACAAAACAGACCCAAAACTTAAGGAAAAAGAAAAAGATATACAACTTTCACCATTACAATATCACAATTAAATAAAAAAGTAGCTCTAGGGAAGCTACAATTTTTCTTCAATTCTATAATAAGAATCCAAAGCTCCATGCCATGGTATGTAATATGAGCGCTTCCCACAAAAAAAATTAAATGGGATTAATCGGAAAAATCCTTAATAGGGTGATTAAGAATAACATTTCTAAAGTTGGTTGCCAGTTTTTTATTTGTGAGATTCTATTAACTCTTGCATAAATCTAAGCTGCCTTTGATAGAGTGAGGTATGCTCAAACTATATTATAGGATTAGCTTAAGCAAGTTTTTAAGATTTATTCTTGGGTGAAGATTTATTCTTGGGTGAACCTTAAATAGTTTCATTAAACATTATTCATCATTCCATCACATTTTGGCCACATGTCTGCAGTAGTTATGAGCATAACAGCAAAAATCATTTGGGGAAAAAATCGGCAAACCAAAAGTATAAGATTTTTTGAAAAAATCATGAAAATTTTGGATATAAGAAAAAACGAAAAAAATTGTAGAAAAGAGACAAAAACTACTTTTTTATCAAACTTAAGGGCATTTCCATAGCATAGAGATATAGAGAGCAAATAAAATAGAGAGTTTAACACATGAGTTATAGAAAATAGGATTTTGTTGTTTATATTCATATAGCTGATTACATTGCATTGCACAAAGCATACTTTATTGTGCATAAATAATAACTAGATGGTTACAATTGATAAAATTTCAATTACAATATAGTTTGTACAAAGTCAACCTACACACTAAATACAAAGTTCCAAAAAATCAAACGTGGCCAATGACTCTTGCTACTACAAATAGAGTTATGCTAGAGGGCTTCAAGTCCTGACAATGAAGCTCCTAGTACAGAGCTTCTCCTAAGTCATTCAACCTTATGATATCCAAGTTGGCCTCTAGGATCTCAAAATCCTTAGGCTCAAGAAAGTCATTAAAAAGACGGTTTTCCTTTGTTGAGCATTCATATTTGTGATTTATTAGTACTTGCAATTTCTAGAACAATGTCAAAGAGAACTATATGAAAAGAGTGAAAGGAAAATTATGTGACAAAGCAAGCAATTACAAAGTTCAACTTAATAGGTTTTGAATCAATTAGCTCAAGATAGAGTAATAGAAAATGCTTTTGAAACAAAATCTTAAATCTCAAAAGACCATAAATGATATTGAAATGTTCTCATTGATAACTATTTTAGCAAATTTGTAAAAGAGTAAAGGGAGTGTTAAATATTTTTCCATTAGATAATAAAGACCTGCTAGTACAAAAGAAGAGAGCGACTATTTGAGCCACAATTTTAGCTATTATTATTAAAGTAAATTTTCCTTGATTTTGCGTATAAGTGGATGATGGAGTTAAAATCATTGATGTACTTTGAGTTGAGAATTTAGGAGATTATAGGTACAAGTTTCAATGTAAAATCAAAGGACGAGGAACATTCCCTTTCAATGGGACAATTGATGCTGAAATCTATCTAGATCATTAAGAAAATATATGAGGCCTGCTTTGGGAGGGATTATGATAAGCCCACAAGACTAGGGCATGACTTCTCTCAAGGCATGTATTAGTTTGCTTGATACCTATTTAACATGCATGGAATGCTACATTATATATGTCTAAAGCATTCATGCATTGCTATTGTACTCCTTCCAGGCCTTTTGAACCTCCATGTATATGACGATCCTAAATGGAATGTAGTTCTCAAACAAGTGCAGGGCATGATTTAAGCAATGAGTTTCACCAATTAACAAAGCATTAAGCTTGCAGAATATATATGAAATTTAAATATAACCAAAACAATCCTTCATTTTGACATAAAATACTAATACAGTTTATTTTTTTCAGCACTACAAGCTGATTTTTATCTTTCTGATAGGAACCATTCTACTTCGGGTTCCACAATGTCTATATACTATTATGTATATACTTATGCTTCCCACTTGATTATACAATTGTCACTACCCTACCCGCTTATCATTAAAACTTGATGGTCAATGTCAAATTGAAGCTCCAAATTATCACACTTCATTAGCATCTGAAAAGGAAATTTGTCCCAACCTAACCTTGATAATCTAAACAACCACCTCGGTATTATTGTTGACAATTGAAATGTTAAAAAATTTTTGAGTAGTCAAGATCACAAGAATTCAAAGAAAACAAACCTCTTTAGGTTGATATCAAGCCAATAGAGTTTTGTTTCAATTTAGTCTGGCTTTCTATATTTACTTTTGGCAAGTACTTCTATAAGGTTCAGATATGTTAACAAAATAAGATAGAAGCCTTACTTAGTATTTATGATATTGTCTATTATTTCCCACTAAACTATGTCTTTGGATTTAAATACATGGAAAACATCACTACGAGCTTAAGGCAAATGACAATAGTGTGGAATATACAGAAAAAAGCAGCACATCTCTTAACCATTCCATGTTAATGTCCTTAATATCAAATGTAGAAGCCTACCAAAGAACATGTCTTTATTTTAAAGTCCTTAACATCTATTAGAAATATATGTCCATTCAAGGTTGCCTACCTGCAATTTTCCTCAACAACCTGATGAAATCTAGTGACTTTTTAATGGCAAACCACATCCTAGCAGCCAGCACTCAGTTCTATGCTAAAAAACAATGAAAAAACCTGATTAAACAGCGATTTTGCGTGGTTATGGTTTCACAATGGGTTGGTTGGGCAATTTTTTTGCGATTTTTACACAATTTTTAAGCATTTTTCTTGCAATTTAACCCCTTAAAAATCATTGAAAATCATGGCTGATTAAATCGGGATTTTTTTGGGGAAAAAATTGTTTCAGTCGAAGATTTTTTAAAAATTGGGATTTTTGTGATTTTTTTTAGGATTTATGCTTCTATTGTTATGAGTATATTATTTCATGTATGCCGCATCGTTTGGTGGAATAAAATATGCATTCACCTCTATTGACTCGCAATGCCATTTGTGTTCAAGGGTGCTTGTTGATAAAATCAAGACTCAACAATACCCGTGTTTTTGGCTTTTGACCGGGTTTTTTTTTTTGTTATTTCTAGTTGTCCTTTACGAGTATTGATAACATTATTGATACTTTTCATCATATTTCCTAGTAAAATTATTGGTTAAGGAGGCTTCTTAATACATGAGCATTTCTAAACATTCTTTAGGATGGGAAGAATGGTGAATGTGCAATTCACTGCTTTGAATTTTTTATCCTAACCTACAAATCTTATTAATAGGATTAATCCAAATACAACTCAATCATTGCATTAGGTAACTGAAAACTTTTTAGAGCATTTTTATTTAGATTTTCAAATTTTATAAGATATAATCCATAAATTTTAAGAAAACAGTTTTTATGACTAAATTATAATAACATTTTTCCTTTTATACGATAGTAATTACAAGGGAAAAAAACCCAATTAACAAAGAGTCACCTTTAAACATTTATTAGTTAGACGAGTTCACAGCTATGGAATTTTCAGTCTCTTAACAGAAGTAGTTTGATACCTAAGCAAGAGTAAATAAATCTGACGTTTAATAACCATCGAGATGAAGTAAAAATAATTTATTCGTTTTGTGATTATAAACATGCACGCAGAATTCATATTTCAAACTGTACAGAAGGTTGTCGTAGTGAGTAAAAGACTTACAAGAGCGGGAGAAGGATGTTGATGTTGAAGGTGAAGAAGAGAGAGGAAGGAGGGGAAGGAATCCCACCAAAGCGACTCATCAACGCGTTTTGGAGCCGCTGCCTGCTCTATGGCCGCTGCCACGCTCGCCATTCTCTTCGCCCGCGCGGGAACCCACAAAAACCCCTACGTTATTTATAAATTTGCCTCCCCAACCCTTAAGTAATATGCTCTTTGCAAAAAGGATCGTAATTTCTTCTAGAAATTAAAACAAGAACCAAGTCCAGAAATATTCTTCACCTTTATATAAGTCTTTAGAAAATTGTATGTTCATCCTCATTTCTCTTATATTTTGGTTTTATTTTGTTTCGATTAAATTTTTTTAAGTCGTAACAATTAGTATATAATTAGTACTTTCTTCATTAATTTAATTTATAATATTTCAGTATTTCAATCTTATTGTTAATTGTTTTCAAATATTTGATCTTAATAATTAAATTTAACGAGGCGGGGGGCCTAGCTCGATTAGCTAAAGCATTTTGTTGCAGGCAAGAGGTCACGAGGTCTAGTCTCTCCCCAAACCTGTGGTACCAGAGGGCGTGTCGCACCAGCGCCACTGGTCACGTGAAAAAATTTTACCAAGCGCATTTAAAATGTCAAAAAAATATTTAGATTTAACTCTTCATCATTCTTAGTAGACAGGGGAGACATTGTGCAGAAGACGTGAGGTTGGTGATGGTGGTGAAGGTGCGAGGCTTAGCTACTATGCAGCCTTTTCTTGCTTAGGTTTGTGAGTTCACAAACCTATGTTTGGCTTGGTTCTTGGGTTTTTTTTCGCCTTGTTGTGTTGGGGTGGCTTCCCCTCTTCTCTTTTTCTTTCTAGTTTTTTTTTTCTTTTAAAAAAATCTTTTGCTTATGGTTGGGGCGTCTAAATGCATTGTGTTGCCTAGGGATCTTGGGAACCCCCTACCATTTCCTTTAAAGAGGTCAAGAGCGATGACTCCTCATCTTCTAGTATGCAAATGTTTTAGGTTTTTGTTGCATGCAACTATGAAGATTAAAATGGACCAAAATTTGGAGACTCAACCTAGATCGAATGGATGTTTGGAGCATAGAAAAGATCAGCCTATTGTGATCATTAATCCTAATGTATTTTTTTATGATTTCTTGTATTTGTTTGAGTTTGCTTTGATTTATAAATTCATGGATATTAGAGTTTCTTTGTCTTTTCTAGAAACTTGGGCTCAGAGCAATTGGTAACCTAAGGGAGATATGGAAGTTATTCTTGTAGTGAATGGTTATCTTTATGTAGTTTTTTCAAGAATGGAAAATTGTAATGTAATTTTTGAGGGGGGACCATATTTTCACAATCAAGCAGGTTATTCATCAAACCTGACATATGGGTTTTGATCCAATGAAGGAGGTTCCATCTAAAATTTCAATTTGGGTTTGGCTTTGTCAGCTTCCCATAGAATTCTAGAGACCTAATATCATGCAATCAATTACAGCCATTATAGGAAAACCCTTGGGTCCGCCTCATCAAACTCTAGAAAGAAAGGTAACAATTGTTGCTCGTATTTGTGTTGAAA